>JAAEAF010000661.1:0-229943 GCA_011037195.1 Triatoma infestans | reverse complement strand
CTGTGTGAAGAAAATTTGCCATAATGCAGTAAGAGAAAGTCGTGTGAGTGTTTCACATCAGATTTTTTTTTAAATTATACAAATGAGGTTTTATTACAACTGAAAGAATGAGGTAAGAGAGAAGTAAAAAGAAAAATAAAAATCAAGAGATACAACTATATTAAGCCATAAAAGCGTTAGACTATGTAACTTAAGACTTTTTTTTTCATTCTTTATGTATTATTACTTACGACCTATAAAACTAATACTATAAAAATATTGTTTTTTTTTATTTGTATTCTCCTACATTCTATGTAGATACATAAATATATTTATGTTTTTATAATACATATCCGTATTTGAGCTGGCCAGTGAACGGAACAAGTCTTTTATCTCTATTAGAAAAAAAAGTTCATATTATATACACAGTTTAAATAAAGATGGATTATAATAAAAAGACTATGTATTTAGTTTTCTAACATTTTTATTATAAGTTCACTATAATAGTACGAGAGAGGCATTATAAACTTTATAAAGCTGTTACGCATGTTAGTTTATAGCTATAACTTAAGTTTTTCAATTGTTTCAAAAAAAATATTCTGCAAGTAGCACTGTTGTCACAATTTAAACGATCTTAAAACTTACTTTTATAGTTTTATATTATTATTTACTAAATATAAACGTAAGTAATAAACTTGGCAATGTAACTTTTTATTAACACTTATTTGTTTGCAAAATACCGTTTAGAGAAGGAATAATAAGATTTAAATGTAAAAGAAAGTTGTAGAAAATAGAATGTCGATTTGTGGAAGGGATAGCTACAAAAAATGGCATATTATTGGCAATCTGGAAGATCTGCTACTGGGTTCCCTTGCATTGTCAGCCTACGCGTAATGTCTGTGAAATTAGATAACTTGTAAAGTTCCTAGAATGGTGGTGAGCTAAAATTAATCTGCTTTGGTTACGCTGAAATCCAAATAGTTGCGCACACACACACATCAGCTACCCCGGCGGACATTATTATAATATGTGAGTTAGTTGAACGGGATCAATGTTGAAAGATACAAGTATCTATTTATACTCATTATATTATACTCATTAGTTAATAATTATATATTCCAAAAATTTATAAAAGTTATATGATTAAATATCTGAAACTTCGGTGTCTAATCCAGGTTAGTATTGGTTGGGTAATTTAAGAGGTGAACTAAACGTCTTAGTTCCTTCAATTTGCCCGCAAAAAATTCTTCAAATAAAACGTTTATATTATCTATGCGCCGCACATAGCATGTGTAGGGGTTTTATCGAACCAGTGAACCCCCACCACTCATCCACTCTAGCGGAGAGCAACAGCCCCTCTCAGCACAGAGAGGAGAGGCTCGGCCAGTATATATATATATATATATATGAGAAAGAGACAGTCGGGAATTCTATTCTGTTCAATTCAGTCTTACACATCAGACATCATTCTGTTGATTCACACTCCGTACATATCATTTAGCCACGTCAGTTTGTCAGTTCAGTTGAGTACTAAACTCTAAAGTGTAAAGTCGCTGGCAGTCAGTAATATATATACACATATCAATTATATATCTTAAACCAATCTTAAGGTGTTTATCTATCATCATCAACAACCAACATCTCCTCACAACACCCTTACAGCATGTTGTAACACCCAAAAGAAATGCGGCTGTTTTAAAAAAATAAAAAAATCTAAAAATACGTATTTAATAAAGTTGCACTTCCGTTAATCGATTTTCTTCAAATTTCTAGAGGGAATCTTGACGTTGTTGCTCCTCCCCCCCCCCCCAGATCACCGCGAAAAAATCAATTTTCCTGCAAAAATGACACAAATAAAAAGTGATAGGCATTTATTGTGGGGACAGTGTACGAAGTTTAAAGAAAATCGTTGAAGCATGCGAAATAAAAAAAATAAAAAAAAAAAAAAACATAAAAAAAACTTAAAACAGCACTTCCGGTTAATGTATTTTGACCAAAACCATACTACTTGCGATAATAAGAAGTATTGCGATCGTGTCAAATTTCAGAAAGTGAATTTTTATTAGAAATACAGATTATCAGGTCCAGTGACTACCAACAATAAGAGAAATAGTAATCTGGTACAGCAACTCACTTCTTTCACTTACTCTCGTATGTAGCTCATACTAGAAAAATTGTGTGTGTGTGTGAGCATGTGTACAAAATATCTCAAACAAGAAAAATTGCAGGAAGTTTGAACTTGGTATTCCATTTAGGTACTACCAACCAAAGGTTTCAGGTGAAATCCATCAACCGGAAATACGGCTTTACTGAATGTTCTTTCTTGTTTCAGTTTTTGCGATTTGCTCGAAAGTGGCACCAACGATTTCTTTTTAAACTTCGTGTATATCTACACACATAAATACCTACCTAAATTTTGTTTACATTGATAAATACCTACCATTTTTACATTAAACATTTTCGCGGGAAAAGTTTTTTTTTGGATGGTTCTGAGGGAACAATAGCGCTATCTTGTCTTTAGAATATCAATTGAGAACAATATATGATTTTATCACCTTAATATAGCATTAATATATTAATAACATTTATATTTAACATTTAATAATACATTTTTATATTTACATTTATATTTAATAATAATATAACATTAAGTTAGCATTGATAGAATTCCGATTTTATAAAAAATCGGTTAACCGGAAGTGTGACTCTACAGAATATGTAAAAAACGACTAAAACGATTTTCTTTAAGCTTAATGTGCACACTTTTCCGGAAAAGCTGATTTTATGGGGGTTTTCGTGGTGACCTTTAATAATTAGTTACAATTTAAGCTGCCGCTACAAGATTTAGTTGCTATAGAGGGCGTACTAATTACGCACAGTTATACATGATAACCCCTACCACCTTTATTATAGCCAGCCAATTTAAACATTTAAAAGCAAATCACTTTTAAAGAATATTTTTCTATTGTATTATTTTATTTATCGTAGTCATGTAACATTAAGTCATTTAATTATAATGAAAACTCAATTTCAAAAGTTTGGCACGATCTCAATACTTTCTCTTACAGCTGTAAGAGAAAATAATACATTGTGGAATTTAATAAGTTCCATTCTATTAAATATTAATGCTGAGAACAGTTTCGATCTGTATTCATTTTTACCTTTATGGCGAGTACGAGGGGATAGGAAAATCTTCTTGCTGATAAAGGTGTGTCTGCACACCAAGACAATAAGACAATATTACTATAAGTGGGGTGCAGGGAGAGAGGAATAGAGGAGAAGGAAAATAGGAAATGTGCACACTGCTGACTGGCATTACGAACCGGAAGGAAATAACCATTGGGTGTTAAGTTAGCTAGGTTACTCTATGAACTGATCATAGGGAATGGAAGTGATATAACGTGATCGGATCGGTAAATGACCATCCTTACCGAGAGTGGGGGAATAGAAAGTCAGGAAAACCCAGAATATAAGTAGAGTCGTATAGTCTTTAACTTCCACAGTCACTCTTTTTACGATGATGAACATTGTGTCCTCCCTACCTCTTTGGAGGTAATGATGCGAATAAGCCTGACTCTATCGTCAGCTTGATTATTTCATAAAGTTGAACGAGTTTTCAAATTATTTCTTTGGAAAAAAAAAGAGAAACAAAGACAAGAATAGCTGCCATCTTTAAAGACTGACCAAGTACTTTGCTGCACGTAAGGCACACAGCTTCCTTTGTCTGCTTTGTTCATATGACTCTAGATTTTTACCTCCATCTCCCGTATGATATTTTCCTATCTCATTCGACATCAGTACGTATCTTCTTTTTGTTTTTGTATTTTCGTTTAATTTCTTGTTTCTTTTCAATATATTAGTTCTTCTCTACATACTCACACCTTTCATTTTTGTAAATAACAACTGTTATTGATTTCTCCAGTCCATTTGGATGTCCCATCATACCAGGTTCTCCTGTTACAGTTTGTGTAGAAACTTTGAGAAACTGGAAGTCAATATCTCTTGTGATGGATGCCAGAAATATAGAAATATATTTGATTTCAAATATATAAAAATTATGAAGAACTAGACATTCGCTGGCAAAAAGGGTACTCACAGGTAGAAGATTACCGTTACAGGAAGAGTTCATGAACCTTGTTAACATTGTCTACCCCTTCTTCTCACAGGGGAAGATTTGAACGAACAATTAGAAGGCATTCTTTCAGAACAGTCTGAAACAAACACCGAACCAGAACACTTGTACCAGTAAACATCAGTGCCAGTTATAAGTTAAAACATAAGAGTTTTGCACTTAATCTATATAAATAATTGATTTATAATATAAAAATAAAATAATAATTTTATTGTCAGATATTTACATATTTACAATGTTAAGTGTACCAGATTTTCATCTTTACCACTTCACCAAATTCACTATCACATAATAAATAATTCACATTGTGGTGCTGGGAAAAATGACAATAAAAAAACCCAGCTCTATAGTAGTCTCTTTATTGATGTGGTGGGCATATTATATTTTTAATTCTATTATGTTTAAAATGACAATTTGTATTGTAACATCCTATGTTCTTGATTATATTATTTTCGCTATAAGCTGTACTAAGAAAGAAATTTGTACATATTTCCTTTAAAAATTCTATTATAAATTCTATTTTTGTTTTTTCGTGCAAGAGTTTAATTGGGGTATATCTGGGAGCATCAATAGCAAATCTTAAAAACTTATTTTGCACCCTTGGCAATTTCTTCAGGTTGGTCTCACTCATTATACTCCAACATGGAGCAGCATAGGTCAGCACAGGTCTGACCAGAACCTTGTACAACAGTATCTTATTGCCAACACTCAGTGTAGAATGTCTATTTAGGAGAGGGAACAGTTGGAGTATGAGAGCTTTGCTTCTTTGAACTATTGCGTTTATGTGTGGAGTAAATGTTAGTGATTTGTCTAATGTGACCCCCAAGTACTTGACGGTGGGGGCCCATTCTATTGGTCTGTTAGCTATAGTTATCTGGTTCCGTAAAGTCGGTCGTCTTTTTGTGAAAAATATTGCTTGGGTTTTTTCTGTATTTATTTTAATTTTCCATTTATGGAAGTATTTTAGTAGCTTAAGAAGATTCTGTGTCAGTCTGTTAGTGATTGTGTCCGTTCGCCAAGACGACACATACAAGGCTGTGTCGTCTGCGAAGAGGGACAACAAAACATTGTCTTTAACTGGTATGTCGTTTAGGAAAATATTGAAAAGTACCGGCCCAAGGACAGAACCCTGGGGAACTCCTGACACTAGACCCCTTCTATCTGAGAGAATATCACCTACTTGGACCTGGAAGGTTCTTTCAGCCAGGTAACACTGTACCAGACTCACAACATAAGCCGGAAAACCGTAAATTATCATTTTATAGAGAAGGCCTACATGCCATACGGTATCAAAGGCCTTCTCTATGTCCAGTAACAACATACCGGTATGTTTTCTTTCATTGAACTTCTCGGTAATATTGTCAACCAGTCGAGCCAACTGCGCTGTGGCAGAATGACCCTTCCGGAAGCCAAACTGTTCGTTGATGAGAATGTTGTTCTGGGCTAAGTGCTGATTGATGATACTCAGAATAATTTTTTCAGCCACTTTACTGAGCGTAGTTAGCAGGCTGATGGGTCTGTAGCTGCTCAACAACTTACTATCCTCACAGGCTTTGGAAGAACTATAACTGTGGAGTGTTTCCATTGTTTTGGAAAATATTGTAAAGAAATAATTTTGTTAATTACATATGTGAAGTAAACTATTGCTTTTTTAGGTAAATTTTTTAATAACTTATTATTTATTTTGTCTGAACCAGGAGATTTTTTATTTTTGAGCGCTTTGATTATCAAATTTAAAGTACGCGGGCTAGTAAGTTTGTAAGTCACATTTTGTATACTATTTTGTTGTAAGTAATCTTTTACTCTACGAGTTATTCTGTTTGTGTGGTACTTTGTTCCAAGATGTTTGTTTTGTTTACTAACATTCTCAAAGTGCAACGCGAAAGCATTTGCCTTATCTTTGTTAGAATAAACATACTGTTGGTTCGATAGCAGTGGGGGAATATGGATAATATTACCTTTTAGTTTTTTAACCGTAGCCCATAGTGTACCAGTGCTGGCCTCTAGTGATCCAACATATTTAGTGAAATTTTTGTTTCTTTGATTGTTAATTTCAGTTTTTATGAATGTATTTAAATAATTAATTAAAGGTTTTAGTCTATATATTCTGTATTTTTGATATGTCCTGCGAATGATGTTTCTAATTTTTATTAAATATTTCAGTTTTAATGGGAGTACATTATTAAATGTGTTTGCTTTAATCAGAGGAACAGCGTGCCTGCAGGCTTGAATTAAAGTATCAGTGAAGTTTGTTACAACGTTTTCTAAATCGTGGCTGTTTTCTATTGCAGGTTTTGCACATGTTATTCGTTCGTTTATCAGCTGTCTATACAACCGCCAGTTGGCATTACTGAAATCATATCTGTAAGTTGACGGATTTCTTTCAGGTTTTTCTAATAATTCAAAGAAAACAGGGTTATGATCCGAGTCTAGCATCGCCCTACTGATGGGTGTTGAAATATTTGATATACCCTTTAACAAGATAAGGTCTAGTGTACTCGCATTGCACTGAGAGTTAGCAGGAAAATATGTTGGCTCATCAGAGTATAATATGTTAAAGCCCAACCTTAAAGAATAGTCTAACAAACATTTGCCATTGATGTTATTGCTCGCACAGTTCCACCCAATGTGTTTCGCATTTAGATCTCCAATTATTATAACTCTGGTACCTAAATTAAACAGTTTTTTTAGACAATTTAATGTTAGAGTTGTTGATGGAGGGTTATATAAGCACACGACAATACATTCGTAGTTTTCAGTGTACAGTTTAATTGCTACGGCTTCCATTTTATTAATTTTTGGTAAGTGAATTTCATCATGCTTGATAAAAGTGTTTACAAATAATGCCACACCACCACCATGTGTATTTCTGTCATTTCTGTAGACCTTATATCCAGAGATTTTTAATTTAAATTTATGATGAAGCCTAGTTTCATTTATACCACAGATATCGATTTTCTCGGTTCTTAAAGTATTTTCAAGATCCCCTATTTTGTTTTTTAGTGTTCTACTATTCCATAACATGAAATTAGTATTCATTATTATTCAAATAATTCAAAGAAAGATTCAAAAAGAACCATTACCTTGCTTAAGGGATCCTTTTCTTTTTTTATTTTTCCTACCATATTAACAAGTACGTCTTTTATTTTCCTAAAGTTGAACAAAGTTTTAATTTCAGAGAATATAGAGCTATTGTGTTCTACTTTAAGTAGGTTTGTTTCTTTTTTTTCTGCACCTCCAACGGACTGTGACCATGATGTCGATGCTGCCTGGTGACCTGTTGATAGCTGTGGGAACATTCTTTCTTCGAACTTGAAGTCCTTGTTTCTGGCAGTAGCTATTTTCTGCTTTAGTGATACTTTAGTCTGTAAGTACCTGCTGAAACTCGGACAACTTTTGTCACTGGACATGTGGGGGCCGCCACAGTTAGCACATTTGTACTTGTTAGCTTCTACAATATTGCACTCTCTTGAATCATGATTCATGGAGCATTTCACACACCGTTCAATACGGAAACAGTTTTCAGATGTATGGCCAAAACCTTGACAATTGTAACACTGTAGGCCAATTCTTTTTGATTTATATCGTTCCCAGATAATACTGCAATAACAAACAGATTTAATTTTTTGTATATCACTAAAACGGGTTTCACTATCAAAGCAAACAATGAACATAGGAAGTTTTGATTGTTGACCATCTGCATTACTTAACATTTGAGTTACTTTTATAACTTTCAATTTCTTCTCAAGTAATTCTTCAGTAATTTCTTGTTCAGTAACATTAGGAGGTAAGTTTTTTAGTATAACCTTCAGTATTTTCTTATTTGTGGGAGTATAAGTATGATACTCAGCTTTACTGGCATCCAAGTTACTTTTGATAGTGTTATAATCATCCATGTTATCAGGTTTGAAGATTATTCTATTATATTTATATTTTATGTCCAACTCACCTTTTAAATGCTCCTTAAAAGTCTTAAGAGTTTTATTGTGATTATCTATCACACTGTAGATAACAATTGGTGGCACTTTTGCATCCACTTTTTTATTCTCATCTTTTTCTTGTGGTTCATCGGATTCCATATCTGATAGGACCTCATATTTATTTTCGGTTTCAATGTTATACTCACCTTTATTTTTTTCTGAGACTTCCAACTTTTTCCTTTTGTTTTTTCTTTCTATTCTTGAAGCTGCTTCGACAGGCCTCCAAGGAATCATTTCTCTTTTTTTGTTTTTTTTTTAAATTAAAATAAAGATTTTACAACCGTGTGGTTATATTAACACCACATAATTTATTACTGTGTTATTGAAAAGCATTTAAATTTCTTTAAAGATAATATACTTAATTTAATCTACCAGTGTTTTCTTAAATATTTCTTATTACTTCTCTTCTCTTTGAATATATACACAAGCCCTTTACGAAACCGCTACGCCACAAGCTACTACTACCACAAATGCACACATCACCAACTACATTTCTCTCTACACAAACTTGATGAATCATGATTGACGATGAAGGAGAAACAGCACCGCATGCTATGACGACGACGTAGATCCTCACATCTTTTCCAGCATTATGAATCCTAATATTTGCTTATTACTTTTTGTAACAGCTCTATCTAAAGCTCCTAGCTTTGAAATTTCTTTGAAATAGATGGTTTACTACGGCTTTTCTTGCAGCGCAAAGAGTGTAACGTTATTTAATACCTAAATGCCATCTAAGTCACTTAATTGCGGAAGCTAGCTAATCTAATTGGGTAACGTGGACATAGGCCTTCTTTTTTCAAACCCTAGATCTCTTCTTGGTTAGCGTTGATGCAATTTCATAAATATGGTGTGAAATATTCAAAAACTTTTAATAATCGCAGTTAATTCAATTACAAAATAGACAAATTTGCTTTGAACTTGGCACCCTTGGCAGGTGCTAGTTCAAATATACATTGTAGTCCATAAGACAGCACCACTAACATTGAAGAAAATCAAATGACATTTGAAATTTAACGGCACAAATTCGGCAGAATCGCCCTAAAATTATTTTTCTCGAAAATATGATTCAAATAAAGTTGATAATAATGAGCATCAGCATCCATGTTACAGATGCGGCGGGCAAAAATAAATATTTCTCCCATAGTTGTATTATATACATATACATTATGGAAAGTTGAAGAGAAAACTTGTTTACAAGAAAAATTATTGCGATGAGTTATCTGGTTTCAGACAAGTTCGTGATAAAAAGGTATTATTCATTTCATCTAGTAATAAACACGGCCTATCTAAAACCCCACAAATAATCACCTTAAAAAAATAGCAACATATGAAACTTACCTTCAATTTAATTCTATTACTTGCAACAAGAAGACACAATATTTGATAGTCCATTCAAAAAACTAGGGAATGGACCACATTTTGTGGCTGCATGTGAACAACTCCATTGATCTTAACAGTATGTGAAGCTGTACAAACTACGCGCAGAACAGGTTGTTAAATCTGAAATTAGTCTTTAATTATGTAGGCAATCAATTAGTATGTTAAAAATGAAACAAATTACTTAGTATGTGTGTTGAATTTAATAACAATCCATTCGTCCTATTCTATTTAATACCAACAAGTTGATAAACAATTTTAAAAACATTATAAAATTTAATTAAATTTTATTGGACTAATTTTTCGACAAACTATATGTATTATAGATGTGAAGTTGTATACATAATTAGACAATATGGCCAGTTTATATTCAGTGTAATTTTCTATAACTAAATGTGCGTTAATAAACATGGTTGCTTAATGTTTACTGAACTAATTTTAGAAGGACACTATATAGAACACCCGTCTATATATTATTCATTAACTATTTAAAGGCCACTCTCCCAGTGGGAAACCCATGGCTTAACTAATTCTGACCACACATATGTACATACAGACAAACGCACACACAGAGCTGAATTTAACTGGCCAGCTCTTTCTGCACAGAGAAATTCCCAGGAGAGCTTTACTTTCTCTGATCTTGTCTTTTTGTCCTTAGTCATTTACTGCGTAATAGCTTTGTTAGAACATTGTCGTGGATGGGTTGCTTTTTTGGACACAAAATACTGATGGATTTCTAAATACATTTATGATAAAACTAGCTCTTACCCGCGACTTCGACCGCTTGAAATTCATACTTTGATCTTTGCAGCAGTTTTCGAAAAAATCGCAAATAATATGTAATGTTAATTTCCAGTTTGTGGATTTTGACCTAAACAGAATATTAATTTCATGTGTTCTGCAATTTTTAGTTTTTGATACTGTTCTTCACATACTCTTGTACATTTACACATCATTTATTGGAAACATTTATTTCGTATTGAAGAAGCCAGACAACATGTATTTCCAGTAAAACTCAATTTCGAAAATTTGATATGGTCGCAGTTCTTCTTGCACAGTAATTTGGATATCCGTATCCATGAGGATAATATTGGATCATTTCATCGTCCTTGAAACTGTGACTGGATTTATTCAAGTCTCGTTTTAAGAATAAAGTTTATTAAACTGAATAAACTGAATGTACAGTACAAGAACTATAAGAAACGGGAGTGTGTAAGAAGCAATAAGGAGAAAGAAATGTTGGAAATGAAGGGACCTTAGAACACTATATACCCTGCTAGGAACAGGACCAAGTACCCGATATTGATGCCTAACGTTTCTATTATATTGATGAGTCAGTAAATTGGCACAATTGACAGTTTTATTGTCTTATTTCTATGGCTTGTATTGTTGTTGTATCGGGGGGAAGGGTCACATACAAGTAATTGTCCACAACCTTAACTACTATTGCAGACAGACAGATAGACAAAACTCTTATGAAGTCGTCTTCCTATTTCCTTTCCTTCCATTCTACTTAAATTATTTCTGACACCTTTATCTCATATATTATTTATCTGACCGGTTTTTAGTTAATCAATTGGCAGTTAAAATTGGTTTACTTGTTTCTATTAATATTAGTAATGCGCGTTCATTATTGATTTTATTTTATGACTTTTATCGCAAAACACTGGAAAAAAAAAATATATCATTCAATAAAATCCCGCTTCCGGTTGACGAATTTTGTCCGAAATGTTTCTGCAACTTTTCGTTGTTGAGATATTGTGGTAACACGCACACACGCAGATCATTCGCTAAAAACATTTTTTCCGTATTCAGGGTCCCACAGAACATGTACTTCCAGTAAAAATTCAATTTCGAAAATCTGGCACGATCGCAATACTTCCTCTTACTAGTGTTAGTGGTAAGAGAAATTTTAAAAAAAAATGACGATTCTTTAATTTTTGGAAGAATAAGTGTGCAATGTCTAAAAGAGAGAAAGTCCTCTTGGAATCCATTTTATTTACATGAATATTCCATCAACTGTTTTTTATTTACCTAGATGATAAAAATCACAGATTAAAGAAATAAAAAGTATAAATTTAATTAAGTCTGGTTTTTTGTTGAGAGAAGCTTCATTTTGCTCTCTTTTCTTTTTTATTTTAATTATATTAGATTTATGTTTTTAATCTAAAATTGAAATCCTCCTCTAGAGGAGAAATGAAGAGATAAAACTGAAATGGCAACATTCATTAATTTGAGTTAAAAGAGAAGAAGAAAAAAAAAAAGGAAATGATAGAAAAACAAGGAAAACGGGTTTTTAAGAAAAATGTCTTCCTTTTTGTGCATCTATTTCGGCCTGTTTGTGAAACAGATAAGCTACCCCAATGGCTCCTTGAGCACAAGACAAATAAATTTATATTCTATTTTGGACTTCAATCTGATGGTTCGTATCTCTATATACTTTGTGTAATTTTTTTTCTTTTTCTAATAAAAAGAATACCCGTTTCGGCCTCACACGTCACACATACATTACATGTCAGTATACAGGGCGTATACAGTCTATTTTATTTTATGTTAATATACTATGGTGTTGTTATCTATGAAATTTTAGTCTTTTTTTTCAAATGATGTTGTAACTAGAGAACGCTATATATTCTTCCTTCCCTCTTCTCCTGAATCACTTCACGCTCCTCTTTGTTCTACTTGCTTTATGAAATCTCTAGGCTCCTCTTTAAGTGATAGTTATCTCCAGTTTTGTTTTCATTTTGTTGTTTTTTTCCTCCAACCCGGCTACTTCATCTATTTAACAACAGAAGCGTATTATTTTTCTAAAGCCTCTAAGGCATGTAAATTATTACCTTCAACTGCCACCTCCCCCTATTCAATATGTTAACGTCATAAAACTTCCATAGCCGTGTGTGAGATCTAATAAAAGGATTAATTTTTACTTTCACTCACTGTGCTGTAAAAGGAAGTATTGTAGGCGTGACAAATTTTAGAAATTCAGTTTTCACCGGTAAAATTTCAAAGCTCCTCTGAATAGGAAAACATTGTGGTGTGAAACACCGCTCTCGCGACTTTCTCTTACTGCAGTTTTCACAGATTTAAGTGACAAATTTTCTTCAACATAATAAATATCCATCCGGCGAAGCCGCATCATTATTTTGGTTCTCACCGGTTTTGGATTCTCATCCATCGTCAGAGTGAGATTTTTTATCAGTTCGTGTCGAGAGATCACTTCAACTAGATATTTGTATCAAGCACCACATAGATTAATTGGGTTTCCCTAAGAATCCGTTTAAAATCAATTTCCTCAGAAATAAAAGTAATTTATTCAGTCAAACAAAACTGTCAGGTTAGGGCAACTGTGTAATTTGTTTAAAATATTGAAGAAAATCGTTGGAAACATTTTTTTTTTTTTGCGAATATCTCAAAAAGAAAGTGAAAAAACATGTTTAGTTAAGTCGCACACCCGGTTGATAGATTTTGACAGAAACCTTCGTGTCGTGTCTCATGATGAACCAGTTTTTTGATTACTTAAAACGGAAAGTCAGGTTTGAAATTCTGACGATTTTTTGTATTTGAGATATTCTGTGCACTTTTTATACCATAAGAACTTACTTAAACTTCATGAAATGTGCAACCAACACTGAAATCATTAAACCTCTTTCTCTGGCAGCCAGTTATTCGACCGGTCGTGCTGCACACAAAATGGTGTCTACGGGCCGGTTAGCCCCTGCATGAGAGTCACATTTCTTCGGCCAATCGCGCCATACACACACGACTTATTATTCTTATTAAAATAATTCATCATTAACTATTTTTTTTCGTTTCTGTTACAGTACTCAGGGATGAATTTCGATCAGTTCCGGTGGGCGCCCGTGTAGCCGCTGGAGAGACGGCTGTTTTAGAATGTGGCCCGCCGAAAGGTTATCCAGAACCTAGTCTTTTTTGGAAGAAAGATGGTGTTACCATTGATTTAGAGTCTGTAGACAGGTGAGTTCATTTCAAAAAGCAGGACGTTATATTATTATTATTATTATTATTATTATTATTATTATTATTATTATTTTATTCGTATTTTTTTTTTTTTTGGTGTCTCGCGGCCCTTAGGCAAGGGAGGCACCTGGATCACTATACGTGAACATTTTTCTTCTCTTCGTCAGTTTTTAATTTTTTGTATTTTTATGTATTTCTTCATCAGCAATCATCGCAATCATTGGCCATCGTTATGAGGGGTCCCGCGGCCCTGGCAGTCCTTTCCCTGCAGCAAAATCTTCCTGACGATCCTACAGGAATGGAGGATTACAGCTTGCTGCATCAGAGCCAGCGTCTTTCTATCAATCCCAAGTTTGAGCAGTCCATCCTGGATAGCGCGCGGGATAAGCCGGCTGCAGAGATGACAATCGGCACAATGTCGACAGATTTAACGTCTCTCCAAAGAGCAGCAACCTCAGCTTCCAACGGCCTGTACTTAATCAATTTCTCATTGAAGGCCCGCAGAACATTAGCCGAGTCCGGGACTGTAACATCTATGATGATATAAACCTTACCCTCACTCTTATTGTGCCACACAATATCAGGTCGGGTGCCCTCTACTGTGTGATCCGTGAGCACCACGCGATCCCAATAGAGTGTGTGCCCGGAACACTCTAGCACCGGTTCGGGATCATACTGGTAGTAGGGTGGGACGACTGAGCGAATACCCAACTTCAATGCCAACTCCCGGTGCAGAATCTTGGCCATACTATTGTGCCTCTTAAGGTACTCCGTCTGTGCCAACATTGGACAGGCAGAAAGAAGGTGGTGGATCGTCTCTGGGGCAGAGTGGCATAATCTGCACTTGACATCCTGGACACTGACATCTCCTATAATATAACGCATATAGTACCTGGTAGCCACCACCTGATCCTGAATGGCAATTAGGGTCCCCTCAGTTTCTGGGTAAAGTTGCCCATGGGTAAGCCACATCACTGACGCTTCTTTGTCTATGGCGTCACCATCTAGCGCTGCGGGGTATTGCCCATGTAAGGCCTTGGCACGCCATGCTGCGGCCATATCAGTGGTGGAGTCCCGAATCTCCGGCATCCCCGAAGCCGTCCTGTGTAAATCTAAAGGGGTATATCCCTTATCAGCCGCAATTACTGCCCCGATCAGACTCGAGTCCCGGTGTTATTATTATTATTATTGTCTATTGACAGGAAGTGCAAGGAGTTCTTGGGAAGTCTTGGCAAGGCTTTTGTATCTCAATAGTCAAAAAGAGTGGCAATCTTTTGATTTATATCGAGCTCAGATCTTTCCAAAATGAGAGGGACGTGCCGGGGTCCAGTGTAACCTACATTTGGAAGATATTCTCCCATATATACGCGTATATATATATATTAATAATAATTAATATCCCCAAAATGGAAAGTCTCACTTTCTTAGGGATATAGTTCATTACCAAAAGTGGCGCCAGGACAAAACTTCCTAGCCTACAACACCTCTTCCAATTTAATTGCTCTGAGAAATCCCAGCATCTGGAAAAATTCTACGGAAGATACATATATGCTAAGTTCAGCACCCAGTACTGGTACCCAGCATTCTAAACCTTCTCTGGATGATAATGTCGCAATCTGACAGGAAGTGTATTGTAGACTACTCTTTTTTCCCCACAGAACCTACAGGTTTTATTGGTTCTAGACAAGGCTTCTTTGCGAGCAACCCCGTCAGCATGCGAAACCTGTTTTTTACTCAGAGTATACTCTGGTACCAGTCTGTTCCTGGGTCGTACCTACTCAGATAAGTCTTAGCCTCCTCAATCTTGGAAGGGTTATCAGAGCCGTGCTCTCTTAATTTCCTCCATGTTCCTGGGCTGTTCCGAACGGGAAGTCGGCCATCCCGTTACCTTATACGCCAACATGTTCATGCCTCAGATGAGACGAGATGTCCCTGATATTGTAGCAGTCTTTGGTTATCGAAGACTACCCATAGAATAAAATCCAGCCCAGTTTGCATTTGTGGAAAGAGAAGAAATATTTTTTAATTCCGACTAATCGCTGTTATGGAATGTTAGTGATTTAGTTTTTCTACTCACCGTAGTAAGTATTTTCTAATCATTTCTTTCTCTGTTTATTGTTAAAAAAGCAGAGTTCGAGTTGTGGATGGTGGTAACCTGATGATCAGAGAAGTAAAGCCAAGTGATGAAGGAAAATACCAATGTGTTGCTCAGAATATTGTCGGAGTTAAAGAAACTTTACCAGTTCTTCTTACTGTTCACGGTAAGCAGTTTACTGTTTGTTTTGTCAACATTAATCACTAGTTAGCTGTGGAGTAGATGACATTTCCTTCAAGTTTTTCCGACTTTCAATCACCCGATGGAAGTTGGTGGTTGTTGACATTTACAGATAACAGTTTGGAGAAGTATACTGAAAACGAGTACTCGATCCAGTAGTTGATATTCTATTTAACAGTAGCATGGTTCAAGGATCTTGGAGAAGCAAAGTGAAAGAACATTGTCACTCTTACATCACAATTCCAATTGACAAATTTTCTTCAAAAAATCAGCAAAGCTGTTGACAGATTTTGATCGAAACCTTCTTGTGATGTCATTATCTTGAACGGGAGTTCAGATTTGACTTTAACTGTGATTGAAATTTGAATATTTGATAAGATCACAAAACTTACTCTTTAGCATTAAGGAAAAGTAAAAGAAAGGGATTAGCTCAATGGTAACGCTCTGGACTACGACGCGGAGGTTTCGGGTTCGAGTCCAACAGTGCAGCACTTAGATTTTCTCTTCCTAGGAGCCTTTACAGCCTTTACAGCTGTCTGTAACAAGAGAACACTGTCCCGAGGCGGCTCCGAGCGCCAATGACCGTGGATATCGACGTAAAAATAAAAGAGACAGTAAAAATTAAATTATTATAACATGCTCACCATATCCAAATCACAGTCCAATACCCACATATCCAATCACCTTTCACGATAAGCAGCGTCTTGAAATACCTAACAAAGCATTTTTACTTTCTCGTAGTTGGTAAGAGGAAGGATTGCGATCGTGCCAAATTTCTGAAATTGAATGTTGAGGGGAAATAATATTTGGAGGTCCCTCCAATGCGATTTTCTCGAATATGGCTCCAACGATGTTCTTTAAACTTCATTATCAACTACACATACTACAACCTTTATTTGAAACATTACTGCGGGAAAATTCATTTAAGGGTACTTTTAGTGGAGGGGTGGGGTTATGTTTTTCTCTAAAGTGCTATCATAGTTAATTATACAATCCAAGGAAAATTAATTAGAAATAAATAGATTACCGAAATTCCGAGTTTCAAGAAAATTAGTAAACCGGAAGTGCGTTTTTACAGAACAGTGTTTTTCTCTTCACCGATTTTCTTCATAAAAACACCGACGAATTTCATTAAATTTGGTACACCAACTATAAAATTTGTCAATTACAATTTTGTAAACTGCAGTAAGAGAAAGTTGGGTGAGAGTTTCGCAATAGATTTTTTTTTTTTGTTACGTGTGAACTTGTGATTGGTGGCAACACTGTGCGCTACAAAAAGTAATCATATTTAAAACAGAGTTTTTAGAAATCGATAATGCTTTTATTATCAGAGGTTTTCTCATTTCTTGTTGAGGGTTAAGTAATTTAATTTTTTTTTGTTATATTCATCATGTCGTTATTAACAGACGTGGACACGATACAGAATGATAATATGTCAAGTTTATGAGTGAATCTGTATTTACTGATACATTCTCTTTTATACTAACGAGAAATGTGCCCCTCTCTGTTTTTTCTTTTTGTAATGAATTCATTAATTCGTTATGGTTATTACCATGTGCCTTGAGGGGGGGAGGAATGAATTGCATTATGCAATCTAATGATCACGCATAAATTGAAAAACACCATTATCTTGGCTGTTTGCATTATAATCAATTGTGTGTCCATATTTTTAGGGTGCATTTGTTTTAATGAAACGCCTAATGATATTTTCCAGTTCGTGTGGTGAAGTGAGGGCGCTTAATGAACTTTTTTTTTTACAAATAAATCTGGAGTGCAATGAAATTTTTACGGTTCTAATTGTCCCGACTAGACTCTCCTCTTGCATTATTACATGTCTCTGAATTTCTTCACTTTTAGAATTTTAAATAAGAAGGATGTACCTTAATGTGAGTAATTTGTTATTAGGATTGTATCAACCTGCCAAAACTTGTAATGACAATTTCAAAATGTCTAAGGATCAGTGATTCCTCCTCCCTTTTAATATATCTCACAACCATCTGATCCATACAATCACACATTGGTACCAAACAGATATTATTAATAAATATACTTTAAAATTTATTAAAGAATATCATTATTTCACATATATTGCGAAAATATATATTGCTAGTGACATTTTTGAAATAAATTATTTCATGATTATTATCATTGGATACGATTCTTCGAGCGAAGAATCAGACTAATTCATCTAATTTGAATCACATATTAGTTACTCCCCACCAGGCCAGGGACTAGGAAGGGAGAATTTCATTCATATATATAGAAGCTACAGAAGAACAGTTCATGACAGTTTTCAATATTCAGTCAGCAATCAATCTACTTTTTAATCTTCAGCCAGTCTCTCTCTTAATTATTCTCTCGCTACCTTATTCTCTAAGAGTATAAAGTCCTTGCAGTTTGTGTTTGTATTTATAATACAGTATTCAGCATTACTACAGTTTATATCTTTCACTTGCCTAAATCTATCTCTCCCCCTCTCACATCCATTACACTTGTTATTTCAAATAATTTGGTGGAAATATTTCACCTAAGTATTTGGAATAAATTCAAATAATTTTTGCAAGCTATGGAATAGGGCAATAATCTTCAAGAGCGAAATCCTTTCAAGGACAAAGTGAACGGAGAGGAGTTTGCACAACTAAAGGAATGAGATAGCTATATAAGTAGAAACAGATGGATTAGACGAACGCCCGTGAAAAATTAGATGGGATAATGGGAATGTGATAATTTATTGGATATGAGGACGGTTAGGACGATGTTGATGCCATCTATAGTGTGTACTGTATAGCAACAACAGCCAGTAACATAATGAGAAAAGAAGACGCCGTAACCTTAGAGACAAAGTTGGCAGTGTATACATATCCTGGTGGGTGCTCTCTTCAAGGTGTAACACTATCCCTCTGTCTCTCTCTTTTATGTCAGTTAGCTGAAGAAGGGGGCAAACTAACCGTGATACAGTAACCGACAGTCTGTGTTACCCACCTTGGCAACAGGATATCTTAGCAAGAGAGAGAGTGGGTCTAATGGTCCCCATATCTACAGTGTATCTTCATTTAGTGGTGGAACAGAGGACGTTTGGCTCGGGTTGGATGCGTAATGGTGTTGACGGGGCGAGAGGTGTAACGTCTCTGTTTCTAAAGAGATGTTCATCGTCCATGTGCACTTCTAGTACTTCGGAGCGTCCTATGAACATTCGCACGCACACATGAAGGTAGTACTCCTACTTATAGCGTTATTACTATCCAGTTAGCGTATTCTCCTAGAAAGGCTTGCACTAGAGCAACACCTTTCAAACACACACACAGCTTAATGGAATATATATATATTTAGTCAAAGAAGTACCCCATGTGTTAAATGTATAGGTTATGTGTCTTACTTGCACTTTCACCTACACTAGTTTATTTTAGTTCTTCTCTGACAAACTGGTGAAATGTTAATATTATATATGAAAATGGGTTTTATACTCACTACTAGCACCTTCTAGGTTAACTTCCAGTAATGGAGTAAATTTATACTAAGATCCAGAACCCATACGGCACCTATAGATATAGTAAGTCTATATAATGGGAATGGAAGTTGCAACTATTTATTGATGAACTTTACGGATGTAATGAACTTTATTGAAGCACTAAGGCTTCATGGATACTCTTCAATCAAGTTAATTTAATAAGTTAATATCACATTTCGCGCTTCTTACATCTCATTAATTTTCTCATCTGTTCATGTATTTATTCAGGCAATTTTCTACCTATAAGTGATTAATCGGAAAGCAATTTCGATTATTTCCGTCAGAACATATTTACTCAAATTATAATAAATCCTAGATATATAAGGGCTATGTTGTCGGTATTATTGTAGACTTCAAGACATATCCAATCAAAGTATGAGGTCACCTTAGTTATAAAAACATATTCTTTTGCAAATGATCCACATTTCTGTACAAATTACTCGCAGAAAAGAAAATCGCAATCAAGGAGCTCAAACTTGATATACCGTTTACGTATCATTACCAAAAGAGCTTGGGAGCGAATGTTTTTTCTTTTTTCGTTTTTCGCGAATTTCGTAAAAAAAAAGCCCCCAGCTATTTTCTTCAAACTTTTCATACTAATTTGAGATAGACACCTTTATTGTGGTACCTGTGTGGGCGGAGCTACATGATGTCTCAGCTTTCATTGGCAATGGATCCTGTGATTGTCACAGTTGCATTGGCAGTGGGCAGCGCTTAACAGCCGTTCAGGTTTTGACATGTAAGTTGTCGAACGATAAGCACTCATCTCTTTTATTTTAAACATTTTATTGCTGTAATATTGAGGTTCTAAAGTGGGGTTTCCTCTAAAGTGCCATTTCAGTACAATGTATGGTACTACATTCCATGATTCGAATTTACACAGTAGGTTTCTGGGTCTCCTTACATGAAAACCACAAGAATGTTTTCTTTTAATTTGGAAAGTTGAGGGTGTAATACCCCAAATTAATTTTTTTTAAATATTTAAGAGCTTTTTATGGAACCGGTGACATTAGGTTCCCCTCTAATGTGCGCCTAAAATATGTTAATGATTTCAATATGAAGGATAATTAACGGAAGAAAATCATACTTAAAGTTACAGTCTGGTATTTTATCCGCATGCATATTTATTTTGTTCCTGACCGGTTTCCGACTTTCATCCATCGTCAGAGTAGATCTATCCATTAGTGCAGAGAGTTCACTTCAAACGCCATGTTTTCGTTTCACTCGACACTTGTGGTTTGTATGTGCGGGAGGTTATAATGTTATGTTACTCTGTGTGTGTGTGTGAGTGTGTGTGGTTAATGACAAAATGGAATTATTAAACACACACATACACACACACATACACACACACACACACACATGGAATTTGGATGAAAGTCCAAAATCGGCCAGGAACAAAATAAATATGCATGCTACGACGGATAAAATACCAGATGTCATCCAGCATTGCGGACCTATCCACATATTCAATAAAGTTACAGCGTTCGAAGTCTTCGTTTCTCTTCAGGAAGAACTCTGATGGAATAACTATAATATTTATCAAAACATATATTGCAGTTTATATGCTTACAATCAGAATTGTATCATTTATGATACTGAAACTTGAAAAGGTTTCGAAATCGAAGAAATGTTTTGAAAGCTAAGCAGAATTCCAGCAGCGTACATGAAGAATGCTTTGTTCACAAGGAGGGAAAAAGTACAAAAAGTAATTTGAAAAGAATGGTAATATATTTAAAGAGCCGTGTGTAAGTGTCCCCCCCTGTTTATTTAGGTGGCCTCAGGGAGTAATATATATATATATAATATAGTCAGTTCTGTATTTATTTATCTGTCCCTGTGCGCACATTTTACGGAATCATCCATTTGTTTTAAGGGTGATTAACACAGATTAACTTGTTTTGAGATTTAAGGATTTAATTTTATGAAAACAGTTTGTTTAATTGATATAATTCAATAAGAATAAATTTTATGCGTTTAAAGTTAATAAAAAACAAAAGTTGTTGGAATTTAAAGAAATAATTTTACAGTTTAGGGGTGATTAGGGGCGACCGGGGAGATCAGGTCGATATAATATCCTGACTATTTCAGACTCGCATAAGATACCTGAAATCATTTCCTTTAGTAAAACGATTAGATATTTTTACTTAATCATCAAATCAAAATCTCGTGAAACTCATATCTCTCGATTGATTGGTGCGCTGTGTCATCTAGCAGTCCAACATCGTTGAGCAGCCTTGCTTCACTGAAGTATTTCTCTCTCTCATGCAGGGTGGCTGCTGGTTCAAGTTTTGAGGCGATCATATCAAAACTGAATGTTGGTTCAAACCAACAATTACAGAAGACTTTTGCAAATTTTGGGCGAAACGACAGACGTGGATTCAGTCCGAAGAGTCTGGTTCTCACAGTTTCGTATTATTTTTCAGGCGGCGCAAGCCTGAGGGATTATGTCCTTCCATATTATACTTGGAGAGTGAAAGAACATTTTTCAAATAAAACTTACTGACTGACTAAGTTTCTGACCAAGTTTTAAACAAAAAATCTAGCGTGAAATACCCACACCACTTTCTCTTACGGCTATTTACGCAATTATACTCTCTTACACAATTATATGACCACTTTTCTTTAAACCTTCAAAATTTACTCATTTGTACTAACATAAATAGTGTGTGACAGAGGTGGCAAGTTCCTTTCCAAGTAGCTATAGAAGTGATAGCATTGTAGTCCAGAGGGGGGCGCCAATAATATTAAACAAACACGCATTTGAAATTCAAAGTCGTAAATTCCACAATACACTCTAAAAAACAATTTTTTCTGGAAAATGTTCCAAACAGTGACCTATATCTGTGCGACAGTGATCTATATCTGTGCGGCAGTGACCTATATCTGTGCGGCAGTGACCTATATCTGTGCGACAGTGATTATCTATGCAGCTAGTATTCAGGAAGTTGGCAGAAATCATGACAGTCCTTTGTCCAGAAAATTCCAAAAAATCTATTCTAGAAAATCACACTTCCGGCAAAATTTGGAAAATATAAATGCTCTTAATGTGTAGTGTATAAATGGTAGAAGCCATACATTGTATTGAAATTGTATTTTAGAGAAAAGCTTAACGCGTATCATTCCCCCACCCGCCCTCGAAAAATCAATTTTTCCCGGGAAAAAATGATAGAAATGAAAGTGATGTTGTTTGTGTTTAGATAATATACGAAATTTTAAGAAAATTGTTGAATCTGTGTTTTTGAGAAAATCGCGAAAAACTGGAGAAAAAAATACTTTCAAAAAAGTCGCACTTCCCTTTGATGGATTTTGCACCGAAACATTCATGTCAGTACGTAAACAGAATACCAGACATTGAACTTGTTCGATTTTTCGGATTTTTGAGAAAGTCGTGGGTATGGAGGCCACTCGTGAGGCAAGTGATTTAAAAAAAGAATGCTGTCAAGAAGGAAAAGCGGTCAAAATAAATAGAAGTCGGGGACCAAATGTTTGCACATGTTGACAGAGTCATGACAAAGTCATGAAATCTTTTCCTAACCAATCTGCATAACTGCCGGAGTTTGTAGCTCTCACCATGGCGGAGGCCGGTGAGGGGAAAATGGGTTAGCCGATATTGTTGGTGATGGTAAAATAAAAAAAAAACTGCTGACATTGGAAAAGCTCTGCGATGAGAAAACGGTTGGTAGATAGATAGGTGGGTTGTGGACCCAGCAGGTACTATACAGGGGTTATTTTCTCTTCAATCTCGTTTTAGGATACTAGAGTAGCTAGAAGTGCTCTCTCTTCCCTCCCCTTCTACCGGTGGATAAACCACTAAAAAGTAAAAGCCGGGTGAGGTTCCTAGATCCTTCCTGGTGGTCGGTAACAGGTGCCCATACTGTATCATCTTATGTACAGCATCTTTTATTTTCTCTCTCTCTCTCTCTCTCTCTCTCTCTATATATATATATATATATATATATCACGATAAATTGCCGCTGACACTAATGTAAACCGCTCGCTTTTCTGTTCTCTATTCTATACGCTTTCAATTTTCCATACAGTATCCACCAATTTATTACAGATTTACTGCTTATATATTTTTTATTACAACCTTTATTATATTATGATATCATATTTACATGCAGGTAAATATATTACTCAATTTGTGGAAAAGTTGAATATATTTTTTTTTTACTTAAAAAAATAAATAAGTAATCCGGTGTGAAACAGTCAAATGACTTTTTCTTACAGCAGTTGACAGATTTACCAATAAAAATGCTATTTTTACAGACGTTTACTTGGGCTACCCATAAACAAAAGGGTAAAACCTGATCTGACTACTAGCAAGCTCTGATCCAAACAACAAAGCTTGGCTATATGGTTGTATACCACCTACATAATACTAAGGTACACTAGAAACATTGCCCTGAATTCCAAATTTGCAAAGAAGCGTGTAAACCGAAAGTTTAACTTTATAGAATAGATTTTTAAGTTTTCCGAATTTTTTTTTAAATTTATTTTATTTGAAACGTATTTCAAAAAAAAAAAATTGTGCTGTGTTCTGAGCAATCTGTGATGTTAGATTTCAAATATTATTTGGTTTTTGTTCAATGTTTTTGGCGCTGCCTACTGGACTAGTACGTGAACACAGTAGGTGCTAACCAACATGTAACCTCAACATTTCTATATTTAATGTTCGGGCAATTGCGTTAACATTTCCAAGTTTAAAGAAAATTTGTAATTCTATAATTGTATTATTTGTTGTATAATTGTATTTATTAATTGTTGCCTTTGGAGGCGAACAATATCAAGCTACAATCCATCCTAAAGAGCAAGGCGAAACTAGTGAAGGGGAACGCTGTAGTAAACAAGGTATCAAAGGTAAGGTGGACCTTTGGGGTTCCAAGTTCAAAGATCTCCTGAATCGCAAGGACCTTAATTTGGAAGAAATTGACGAGGCAATCTCTGATTTTCTTGCCTTTCTTCGGGATGTCAATGCTGATTTACCCGGCCCATAGCATCCTGCCATTCGCTTTTACAGGTTGAGAAAGACCAACAAGATAGCATCAAAATCTAAAGGTGCAAGTAAGACCTCAAATCCTCAGAGGGCCAACAGGGCTGCTCGTGCGAAACGTCAAGAGCAATATCAATACGAGGTAGCTCAGTACAACTATTATAATAGGAGGAAAAGAGTTGTTCAAGACATTATGAACTCTGGGGCGCCTAAGCAGTGCCCGATACATATTGATAAACTGGAAGCACATTTCAAGGCTATTTTTGAACAGCCTAACAATAACGAGAGAGAAACTTACGAAACAGCTCTTTCCAACCCTAATATAATGACAGTAGATCTTCAGACTGTACACAGCGCTATAAAGTCTACTTCTCTCGATACGTCACTTGGCCCCGATGGCGTACTCATTCGAACTGTCCAGGTTCTTGGTATTGCCCACATAATCAAAGATATTGTGCAGATTATGCTTAGGACTTCATATGTTCCTGAACCTCTACGTAGAGGGCGCACCATTCTTATACATAAAGGAAAAGGAGTGGCTAGTAGCATATCCACTTGGAGACCCATCTCTGTTTATTCCATAGTCCGTCGGATAATTGAGAAAGTTTTGGACCATGAGCTGAGGCGCCAGATTAGCTTTCATTCTTGTCAGAGAGGATTCATTAAAGGTCTTCCAGGATGCCATGTGAACTCCAGGATTATTAATGCTGTGCTTAAGGATGCCAAATGTAAGAAGAATGACTGCACGTTAGCTTTTCTCGATGTCACTGGAGCTTTTGATAATGTAGGTCATGCGCACATAGTCAGGTCCCTGGAAGCTCGAGGAGTCTCTTTGGACCTCACCAAGTTGATCTCTTCGCTGTTAGGAAACAATAGGGTTACAATAGCTGTTGGAACGCATAGAACTGAACCAATTTCGGTGAAGAGGGGAGTTCCACAAGGCGGGCCATTATCATCTAGCCTCTTCAATCTATCTATTGACCATCTCTATCATGAGATCTGCGACCCTGATTTCTCAAATCAGTATGGGTATAGGTTGAGCGCTGCTCACGATAACGTCATACTGACGGGATTTGCGGACGATCAAGCGGTGACAGCTTGTAACTCTGAAGCGGCAGAGAGAACCATCATGTGTATCAATAGAATATTTACGGAGATTGGCTTAGCAGTTAACCCTCAGAAGAGCACATCTATAGTAATCAACGGAGGAAGGCTTCACGAATCCAGCCTGGTTCTCGAGAACGGGGATGTAATAGAATCTATTGGCGAAGGAGAAGTAATAAAATATCTTGGGTGCAGCTACAAAGAAGAGTTAACGTGTGATGAGGATACTATAACTCGACTCACCGACAACTTGGATAAATTGACCACTTCAAACCTTCTAAAGCCGGAACAGAAATTAAATATTATAAATCAGTACGTTTTTCCAGCTCTCTCCTATCCTTTTCAATGTGCACCGCTAGTCAAATTGCCAACTACCCTCTTGGAGGGTGTTGACACAATAATTCGAAGGAGTGTAAAGGCGATGTTGGGATTCCCGGCTAGCTCTTCGACTGCTATGTTTTATGCTCCTTGACGTTTTCGAGGCCTGGGACTCTTGCGGTGTCAATGGGAAGCTCCCTTACAGCATCTTTCAATTGCACACCGGCTAGCCACGGTGGGTGATGCTGTGTTCCAGGCTACTTTTGATTATGCTGAAAAAGTTAGGGAGCGTGCGACAAGGCTCGACGTGGTGAAGTTCACACCAGAAGATCTTCGTAGTGTGAGAAACATAAGAAAGTCTCTTAGAGAGGAGGCTTTCAACGAATGGGCGAGCTGCAAGTGGCAGGGTATAGGTGTCCTGCACTATAAGGAAGAACCGAAAGCCAATAGTTTCATAAATGACAAGCTGATGCTTACCGGCTCAGAGTGGTCAAATGCCCTTAAGCTTAATATAAATTATGCCCCCCTGCGAGGAGTACCTGAAGTTGGCCGGAATAGTCTAGGAGATGTTGGGACCCTCTGCCGCAGATGCGGCCGGGAGACGGAAACCCTAGCCCATGTTTTGGGCAGTTGTCCATACAACATGCTTTTAGTCACACACCGCCACCACAATGTGAAACACTGGATCTCCGATAAGTTGAGGGAAATAGGGTACGTTTGTCATGAGGAAGTATACTGCGTCGATACCGATGGGTCAACACGTTATGCTGACATAGTAGCTTTCCTGAAAAGGAGTAAAGAGGCACTTATTGTTGACCCCACGATAAGGTTTGAGACGAACGACCCAAAGCAGGCGGAGAAAGTGAATTAGGAGAAGAAGGGAATATATGATAAATGTATTCCCTTCCTTGAAGAAAAGTTCCGCAAAGAATATGGCGAGCGGCAGTATGCTGTTGTAGGTTTGTGGTTTGGAACTCGGGGAACAATCCCCAAAGAAACTGCCGACTTCTTCAGGAAACTGGGCATCCATTCCACTTGCTTCCACAATCTTGCGGAGTTGATCATAATCGACTCTTTGGGCATAGTCCACCATCACATATACGGTGCTTAGCTCTTACCAGCATAATCTCTTACCTTAACTAATGACCAAGACTATTTGTCTTATTTTTATTTTACTGTTTTTTTTTAATGTTTGTGTTTATATTTATTCAAATTATCTATATTTTGACTTACACATTTTTGTCATAATATTTTTTCACCTTGACGCTAAATTTGTTATTAATTTTATTGGGTTACATATACTACTTTTTATGTTATTTAATGCTGACAATTTCCTAATGTTAAGTGGAGGATCTGTAGTTACTTTTATATTGTGCCCTCTTTTGAGGTTTAAGTTAATATCTTTGACTGATTATGTACGCTATGTTCGAGCAAGCCAATATAGTTGGCCAGCACCACTTGTATTGTTTATTTCAATGAAGTGTTTCTCTACAATAAGGAAAAGTCGTATGAGCGCTACACAGCAGATTTTTTTTTTTAATTTTAATGTTCAGCATTCAAAGATTGGCTGAATTTCTAAACAGTACTAAGCACATTTAGTTGTAAACTTGTAACAAACTTTACCCTTTACTTAGTATAATTATTTTAATAGTAATACTTGGAGCATATAGATATCGTTAGTGGAGATGTAGCACTGGTATTAAGATCACAACAGCAGAGCTAGTGTGCAATAAAGCTAGTCTACGGTGTATGACTATTTAGTTAATCTGTACAAGATGTGGTTATATTAGTCTAGAGATTTACCAACCAAACTGTAACCAGCTAAATCCTAATGTACCATATATAAGGTAAGGATATCTACCTGTAAGTATACAGGCAAGGATATATTATTTAACAACCATTACTAATCCAAGACCAAAAGGAATTATTAAACTAACCTAACCAAGTGTAATTATAATGCTAGTAAACTATTATTATGTCGAGGTATTTAGTTTGTAATTTGTGATACTATTTGTTGAATAGGGAACATGTATCGAAAGTCAGTCACTATTTATAATTGGAAGATCCTCAATCGCTTGAACGATTCTCTAAACTTCTCAGCAAGAACAATCTTGTAAACCTAGAGTAAAAACTGTGGTGTGAATCCCCCACACGACTTTCTCTCACTCCACAAATTTTCTTTACATTTCAAATTTTGCTCATATGTCGTAAGATAAATACAGAGAGGTAGTGGGTGGAGGGCAAGTGCCAATCTACCAACAGTGGCAGATAGATAACGGATTGCACTGTACAGAGCGCCAATAATATTGAACAAACACATTTGAATTTTAACATCTCTTGATTCCTCAGAATCCACAGGAAAACAAGTTTTTCAGAAAAATGTTCCAAATAAAAGTGATATGGTTTGTGATAGGTCTGTGCAGTTAGGATTCTAAGTTTAAAGGAAATCGTTATAGCCTTTTTCGAAAGAAAATTCCAAAAACCTATTCTACAATATAGCAATTCCATTTGTATTTCTACAAATTTGGCATTCCAGCAATATTTCAAATGTATATTAATATCATAGAGGTAGTAGAACCATACGTTATTCTGAAGTGGCACTTTAGATGAAAGCTTAACGCTACTATTCCCCTAGAATCATAAAAATTTCCATACTATAGGCATTTGGGAGGATATATCCTACAGTGATGCTCGGAATATCTCGAGCTTCAAAAAAATCTTTTCTCAAAGAAAGCACTGCAGTTTATCAGAATGTTGTAGCTGTAAGCTACAAAATCATCCAGTTCTAGCTTCTTCAGTGCCTCCCTGATCTACATTGCTCTGCATACTAGATTGCATATGCGGCATACTTTTGTTCGGGCTGATGTACTTCAGTTATTTTTCAAAGTATTATTGAACCTATCGGCCTGATTTAATCCAGGAAGGATGCTCCAGTGCAAAGCATTGTTGCCTTGCTCCTCATTTTTATTAATCTATTTTTGGAGGGACTGATCGCGTGTCACAGGACAGAACTTAAGGAAAGGTTTTATTTGTATTTTGAGGACTTGCAGTCCACAACAACTTTATTTGGAGATTTGCATTAATGCCATCACCATATATTTTGGTTGGTTTCTCAAATCAATTTTAAGGGTTTTCCACCATTCTTTATCTACCCTTCATCTTTCAGGATTATACGATGCTTTATCGTTGTATAAGATCGCTATATAGATTCTGAATGTGAATGAAGGAGAAATGGGAATGTGATCACAGAGGAATTTTGATATATATACAATTGTGATGT
Source organism: Triatoma infestans (assembly GCA_011037195.1). Classification (NCBI taxonomy): domain Eukaryota; kingdom Metazoa; phylum Arthropoda; class Insecta; order Hemiptera; family Reduviidae; genus Triatoma; species Triatoma infestans. Next base: position 201,013 of record JAAEAF010000661.1, on the reverse strand, counting down.
GGAATTAGCAGAAGAAAACCCAACGTCTGCAACATACCACACACTATACACATATCATAACCAATTCTCACGTATTCGTTTTCGTTGAGACTTATATAAAAGAGAAAACAAAATAAATAAAAATACACGAAAAGAACTTTGTACAACCACTCGCAATAAATGAAAAGAAAACATGTGAAGTGTTTGGATGAAGAGAGCGGGAGTGACGGAGAGGAGAGATTTCCCTGGAGGTATTTGTCCTCTTATAGTCACGTGCTTCGTTTTTCTATTTCTTGTTTTTCTTTACCTTTGACGTGCACACTTTTTCCAAAGGACCTACATAACTGTAGTACACTGAACACGTACAGTCTGGCAATACATATCTTGACGCTCTTGCTTGTAATGAAGCAATGGAGGCAGGCCTAGTGGATTTGATAATTAACTGGTCGCGAAAATAACTTGGTTGTAATTTAAAATTTGTAATAACAATGATAACTTCATTGTTATTATCAAAAGCTAATCAGATTGCCTTCATTCAGAGATAATAATCTCCAGGAGCTTTCGACATGATGATTATTCGTCCAAAATCCGTCAACAGGAAATGTGACTTTATAGGATTTTTTTGTTGAACCTTCTGTAAGAGGAAGCAGAGTGTAACTGCGTATCGAGCTTTCTGAATAAGAAGATAATGTTATTAACGAATGGTATGTCTAAGTGCATGAACAAAATGTCTCAAAAAGCGAGAAATCTTAAGCAACCTATCAACAACACATGTCCCACATAAAGTTTTCGCTCAAAATCCATCAACTGGAAATACGATGATAGTTTTTCGCGATTTTCTCGAAAATGGATCCAGCTTTTTTTTTCTTTTGTTGAAACTTGACATAGTTTTCTTTTCGTTTTCATTTTCTTTAAACATACAGATATAAACACAGCTGCCACTTTGGTTAACTTTTTCTTTAGAAACTTATTTCTTTGGGATAAATGATTTTCAGATTGCTCTGTAGAAGCTGTGACGTTAACATCAGATTTTTTTTTTTCTGCGATAGCCTATATCATTTTGTGGTCATCGACCGGTTATGGGCAATTTGCCAATCATCAGAGTGTCTTGATTAACAGTATGATAACACATGTCATGGACATGTTGACATGTTCTTTCATTCTTAAGATCATTGTAATTTTGGTTTTTAAAATTATAGTGCCTCTTGAAAAAAAAAGACTGGTTTGAAACACTTTCTCTTACTCTAATTAAAAGAATTTATCTGGGATTTTATCCGCCGTAGCATGCATATGTTATTGTTGACCGGGTTCGGATTTTAATCCGTAGTCAGAGTAAGCTATCAAATTCGTGTAGATAGTAGACTTCAACTTAATGATGGTCGTTATGGACTACACTTATTGATACACTATTCATTAACATTGTTTATCACATTCCCTATATCATGTCTGTTTATCAAGATATTCTGTGATGATAGGCCCGAAACTAGTCGATGACCAAAATTCTCTTTGATCTTGAAATCTAATTACAGATGCATAAACCTAACACTTTAATAAAAAAAATATAATTCATTTTAAGGGGGCTCTGGGGAGGGAATCTTTGAATACGGCTTAAATGTTGAAGGGCCGTAATAAGTTGGTGGCTGATAGAGGCGTTGTATTGTATGACGTAGTCACTATTCAGGCAATTCTTAGAAAACACCCATGTATAATCCCAACTCTTATATTCACTTGTAGAGATAGATAGTTGGATAGATAAATGTGTTTTAAATAAAATATAATATAATACTATCCACAATACTGGCATGGAAATTCCGTCTGCCAGGAGATTATACTGACTTTACTTATTTTGTTTTATAAAGTTGATATTCTACACTCTACTTTCTACAAAATACCAATCGTAATGAAATAAGGAACTACACTGTATGCTATTCAAGGAAATGCGATAAAAAAGGAAAGAACAGCATAATGAAAACCTAATTTATCCAGTCCTGTAACCTTCATTAGTGGTAATTAAATTTTGAAACTGAATATTTACTGTGATCTAATATACATTTAATAAAGGAAACCAAACGATTACAGTGTCTCCCGCTTTAAAAATTCAATCGCTTGTTTTTCTTTTTATCTAATTTAACATTTCCTAAATATTTTTTGCGGGGTAAATTATAGCACTGGACACACTTCGCAATTGTACACGAAAAAACATCTTTATCTTCATTCAAATTAATAGCGAGCAGGTAACAATAGTATCAGATAGGTCTGTGATTCAAATTGAAAACACTATTTAAATCCATACAGAGGACAGAGGCTGGCTAAATACTTTATTAAGAGACATTTGCCTAAACTCACCACGGACCTACTGAACCAGAGCCGAAGGGATATAAGTGGGACTTTAACGGGGCTTAATAGGCTGAATAGGCCATGTACCAACTACTACTTGCAGGCAATGCGCTTTGTCGATTCTTCAAGGCCGAGGAAGAAACTCCGGTACACATCTTCTGTGAGTTTGTCGGCCTGATGAGGACAAGGTTTCTTCAACTAGAAACAAGCAATGCCGAACAGCTTCACAGCATTCCTCCTTATGGATGAGCACAGTTGTTTGTCGGCAGTCCAAAATGCTCGGGGGTCCGGCCAGGGCCCTTAGTGAGACGTTGCTGTGTCTTTCACAGACCTCATTCAGGCATCTGGTTGGGTCCCTTATTGGACATTGTGGTTTAAGGAGACATCTCTACATAATGGGGCTTATGCCGGATCCATTTTGTAGACTCTGTGAGACAGACGAGAAACATCCAACCATCTTTGACAGATTGCCTGGGTTGTGAGGAAATTAGGTTCAGGACCTTTGGTTGGAACAGGATGTCTGTGGAAGAGCTTAGGCTATTTCTCCTTAAGGTTATTGTCCGATTTGTTCGGGCTGCGGTGAATCTTAGATGGATTAGACCCGGGTCTGGATATTTGTTCTAGACCCGGTTTGTTGCTGTTTTTATTGGGATGGTTATATGGGTCAGTGGGGCTTTGGATAGCGTAGGGTTTGGTCTCTCCCCACTGACAAATAATAATATTAAAGCAATCCCGAAGCCATGAGCTTCATGGCTGGAGCACCGCTTTCAGCTTTGCTAGGCCTGATTAAAAGGGGAAAGCTGAATCATGTGCTGTAACCATAGAGGATTGTGAAGGTCGCAGTGGAACGAGGGCTCGTCCCCCTTTATCAATCAGACAGTCAAATCCATAATAATCTTTAATGGTAATGAACATTAAAATCTGCTCCCGTACTGTGTATTCATTAGTTCATTTCTAAAATTTTCTTTTACTATATAACTTATAATATTCAGCTGGTTTTGCCACCGTCCCGCAGGTACTACTTCCCTATCTAATACGCGGCCTAACCGATTTCCTAATTTACTTGCAAAATTCTAAGGCTAAAAAGTTCAGTAAAAATTCTCTGTTTGTATGATTTCAAGAACTGTGCGAATTTCTGTGTTAGAGAAAGTTGTGTAACTGTTTCGTATCAAAATGTTTGTTGCCATAGAACGAATTTTAACGATAATTTTCGAGCGAATGAAGAAGAATGTGGTGATTGGCACATGGTTTATACACATACATACAAACATATACATACATACAATTCTCTCAATTAGATAAATCATTTTTCTCACTTAAAAAAAAAAGAAAATCGATCGATCATTCATCATGTATATTATCACTGTTGATTTATTTTCTATTTATTTTTCTGTATAGGTAAGAAATTCTTCAGCAAACAACCAATCCCACTCTGCTCACATACTAAGTGTCAAAATATGGTTTGTTTACACTATTACCAAATAACAGTTTTTTGTTAGATCAACTAAAAGCTGTATTTACAGACAGAATTATAATTCCCGGCTTTCTAAAATATATTTACACTTGAAAGATTTATTTTATATATTTATATATTTACTAAGTATTTACACAATAAAAATGATTCAGTAGAACTAATAAATCATTTTTTTTTTCCACTTTTTACAGCAACTATTGCGATCGTGACAATCTTTAGAAATTGAATTTCTACCGGAAATACATGCTTTGAGGTTCCTTGAATAAAAAATGTCGTTTTTAGAAAATAGCCTGTGTGTGTGTATCAACCACAAAACCTCCCCACTTCCTTCCTTCCTTTAATCATGGATAAAAGTTTCAAACAAAAGTGACATCAATTAGTATAACAAGTTTAATGCAAATGTGTTGGTGTTTTTATGAAGAAAAGAGTAGAAAACCGGAAAAAACTGTTCGAGTAAAAACTCACTTCCGATCAATGGGTTTCCTTCAAACTTGGAATTCCAGCAAATTATTTAGTTCTAATTCATGCATTTCCGGTGAAAACTCGGTCTTGAAAATTTGACACGATTATAATACTTCCACCAACAGCAATTACAAAAAGTAAAACTCAATTAGAAATTTTTTGTAATAATTACAAACAGCAAAAGACGTATGATGAGTTGAAAAGTATGTCAAGTTGTGTGTGATTTTAAATAGCAAAATATCTGACAGATCTATTGTGCCCCTTTCGCCGAAACCTTCTCAGTGCACTACCGGCCTCCAAGCAATGTTCTCTAGCTATAGACAACACTCTCTATCTCCGGACAGTGAGCTGTGAGGCTCCTAGGAAGAGAAAATCTAAGGGCAGTTCGCTAGATTCGAACGCGGAACCTCCGCATTGCTAAACCAGCGCGCTAACACTGAGTTAATTTCTTCCTTCACCTTGGCTTATGCCATTTAACTAGAGACAGAGACCCTCAGTTTGTGAACTGTGTTTGTCCTTTTAGTTTAAATGTATTGTGGACTGTTCTGAGGAAGTGCATGGAGTAAGTAACCCGTGGGGTCGCTACTCCCCAAGTAACTGCATACAACAGATACCCCGTTGCGGTCAACTGTCCCAGTATAATCACATTTTCTGGTATTTAGTGCCAGATTTTTTTATCAAGCTAGTAAAATATTATTAGTCCAAATTCTTAGAAAGTGAATTGCTACAACTTTGCTATTACCATCATTAAAGGAGAAATTTAGAATAAAACTCAAAACAACAATATAGCTGCACTCTATGGGTAAAACTAGAAAATAATTAACCAAGGAAGACAGCGTTATGTGTCGTAAACAAAAGTAATTAAGAGATTAATTAAACAGGTTGTATCCACAATTTTCTAAACATACCAAAACATGGCTTGTATTTGTTTATCAGTACAACAAGTTCATTTATCCTAGGTAATTTGGAAATTGGTTACGTATAGTAAGTGTGCACATCTTTTCTTAATCATGTTACTACATGTTCCACCTTCATTAAGCTAAGGTTTCATTAGGCCAGGTTATACAATCTTGTTCTTTATAATTATATACAATTTTATCATGTATTCAAACTTGAATAGAACAACAACATGAAAAACAAGAATCTAACGGCTTCTCACCATTAATTATTTGAGAATTGTATGTAGAAGAAGAATTATTTATTACCTACTCTCTCTTACTCCTTATTAAGATGAAGTATTGCGTTCGTGTCAAATTTTCGCAATTGAGGTTTTCACCGGAAATACATGTTTTGAGGTCCCCTGAGTACGAAAAAATTGTTTTTATGGAATGGTCTGTATATGTGAATGTGTGTGTGAACAAAATATCTGAAAAACAAAAAGAATGTATATTAGTGGGTGATAATTTTAACCTATTTGTCCTGGTGGTGGGGCCAGATAGAACATACACCACTTACTTAATTTTTTTCAAGGATTCGAAACATGTGAATATGTAAATATGTGATTCAATTATTGTTTAAGCTGCAGAATTAAGAGATTTAGAAACCATTATTCTTATTTCATATTGAACCACATATTTTTTGCAACGAATTCTTTTTTTTTTAATCTTTTTATTTAGAATTTGACAACTACATGCTCTGCATGTAACAAGTAAAAATGATCAATGTACATATAAAAGAGGCGTGATTGGTGTGAATGATAAGTTATCCAGTGATAACTATCATTAGATGCCCGAGGTCGCGGGGCCAACAACGCTTCAGTCGTCTTGGAGGGTTACCGGAAGTGAATTTGAAGAGAGAGCGTGAACTAGAGGATTAGGATGGAGGGATAGATTACCATGGAATTTGAGATATCTGGATTTTGCTAGGGTATGAATAAATGGAATCTTAAAGTCAGTATGGATTGTTTTGTTTGAGACGTAAAAAGGAGCATCGACGATACGTCGTAGGATCTTGGATTGGAGAGTTTGGAGTCTGTTGAGATTATTTCTCTTTGCAGTCCCATAAAGTTCCAGTCCGTAATTCCAAATTGGTGCGAGGTGAGCGGTATAAAGTCGTCTTTTATTTTGTAGAGTCAGTTTAGAGCGTTTGTCAAGAAACCGGCAGAGAAGTCTGAAACGTTGGTTAAAGGAAGTTCGTTTGAGTCTAGTATGGGGGTTCCAAGTCAGACGTTTGTCTAAGTAAAGTCCCAGATAACGAACATGGTCTGCAGGTGGTATAAGAGTATTGTAGAGATTGACTGGAGAGATTACTTTTTTATTTAGAGTGAATACTATAAATTTAGATTTGTTCGTGTTGATTTTTATTTTCCATTTGGTTAGCCAAGTTTCTAATAATTGAAGATGACATTGAAGAATACGTTTGGAAATTACAGGATCTTTGTGAGGTGAAAGGATTGCTGTATCATCGGCATAAGTAAAGATGGTCGTATTGGGATGTGTGGGGATATCAGCAGTGTAAATTGAATAAAGTATAGGGGCCAGGATACTGCCTTGTGGCACGCCAGCAAGAATAGGATAAACCGGTGAGGTAGATGATTCTTGAGTAACTTGAAAGAAGCGGTCTGTTAAATATGATTTGAGAATGAGATAGTAAGTATGGGGTAAAATGCCTTTGAGCTTCCATAACAAGCCTTCGTGCCATACACAATCACACGCCCTTGACACGTCCAAGAATACACCAGCGCAGTATTGCTTCCGCTCGTGGGAAGTAGTGATGACATCTACAACGCGATGAGCTTGTTGAATGGTGGAGTGTCCACTACGGAATCCAAACTGGTGGTGAGGGATAATTTGGAGAGAGTCTAGTAATGGTTGAAGGCGTAAAAGAAGTATCTTTTCGCCTAGAATAGGTAGCAGGCTTATGGGTCGGTAAGAGCTTGGGAGATGTGTAGGTTTGTTTGGTTTAAGAATCATGCGCACGGAAGCAAATTTCCAAAGGATAGGAAAGTATGTAGTTCTAAATATTGCATTGTAGAGAGCAGTTAGATATACGATGGCCTTGCGGGGAAGTTGACGAATAATATTTGAAGTTATTAAATCGTAACCAGGGCTCTTTTTCTTAGGGATGTAATGTATGGGTGTGGAGTTGTATTTGTAGTAGTGGTAGTGTGTAGCACGAGCGTTTTAGTGAAAAGGGCTTATAAGTTAGTAATTTTAAAAGAGAATGAAGTGTTAGCAATAATAAGGAAGTCGCACTGTTTTTCAAAAGATATATTCTCTAAGAGAAATTAAGTTAACAACAATATGCTTATAAATTAATTGGAATAATTCTTAAAATTTGATATGGCTCTGATGTTTTCACTTTGGTAGCTAGAACGAGTCTGTCTTAAAATATCTCTTCTCTTTGTCCGTTTAGTGCCTCCCTTGTTAGTAGAAGGGGTCAGAACAAAGCCATAAAGGTTCTTGGACATTCCTAGTAACGGTATTCGTATTACCTGGCTGGTCCTTCGCAACATATTTTGATAATTTAGATTTATTTAAAATTTAATATTATTTCAAGTTTCTTGCATCCATCACATTATCCCCCCTCCCGGAGAAATTTTTCGGCACGAAAAATTTGGGAGGTGATCTATAGTTGTAGAGGCTTGAAGGTTATCCTCTGGTAAGGTGAGAGGCGTGTGTGTAGCCTCTGCAAAGTGGCTGTGTGTTGTAGGCTGCAGTCATCTTCTTCTGGAGCAAACGCTGCGTGAGTGGGTGAGCGTTGCTGTGGTGGTAGGATGATAGGCGAACACTGCTTGGCGAGTGAGAGTGTTGCTGATGAAGAAGTGACTGGCAATGGTAGACAATATAGGCTTCTGAGTGATGGTATCACGCATAGAGTTAGGCACTAGCGTGCAATTGTCAACAGTATGCACTATTAAACCCTGTTGGTCTAAGGAATAGTGGGGTGTTTGAAGTAACTTCTGACATTCAGCGTCATTACTTTGAAGTTCTAGGACTTCCAGGAGGTCTATCGTTGGATAGTATTCATCGGTTTCGGCTTGAATGCAGCCTATGTATCGACTAAGTGCGTCCGCATGTGCAATATTCTTGCCGGAACGATGCTCAATATAAAAATCAAATTCTGCCAGTTTCATGCTCCAACGGAAGAGCTTATTGTGGCTATCTTTGATGTTTTTGAGCCATTGGAGGGCTGCGTGGTCTGTAACTACCTTAAATCTGTAGCCATACAAGATATATCTATAGGTTTTACACCCAAAGACGATGGCTAACAATTCACGTTCGGTAGTACAGTATTTGGATTCTGCTTCATTAAGCACACGTGAAGCAAACGCTATGGGCCTTTCATCGCCATTAATATTTTGGCTTAGAATTGCGGAAATACCTATATTACTTGCATCCGTAGTAAGGATGAATTCATGGTCGTAATTTGGATAGGCTAGAACTGGTGGAGATATTAAGGTGGATTTGAGAGCTTGAAAAGCGTCTTGACGCTCTTGTGTCCACTGAAAATTTACACCTTTCTTGTAAGGTCTGTGAGTGGCTTGGCAAGCTCAGAAAATTTGGGGATAAATTTCCTATAGAAACCTATGAAACCCAAAAATGCTCTGACGTCTTTTAATTTACGAGGTACTGGATAATTCTTAACCGATTTTAATTTTTCTTCGTCGGGTCTTATTCCGTTAGAACTAATTACATAACCCAGATATTTACAGCTGTCTTTAAAAAATTGACATTTACCCAAGTCTATACACAAGTTACCAGCCTGGAGACGCTTCATTACTTTTAATAATGCATGGAGGTGTTCGTTGAAGGTTTTCCCATGGAAGACGAGTATATCGTCTATGAAGGTGTGGCAGATGTCACCAGTATATCCGGACATAATTTTGTCCATTAAACGCTGATAAGCGCTGCTGGCGTTCTTTAAACCGAAGGGAAGAACCTTGAATTGATAGGTTCCGAAATTAGTGACGAAGGAAGTCTTTTCTTTAGATGCTTCGTCAAGGAGGATGCCGTGGAAGGCACCACTGATGTCTAAGGTGGTATAGAAACGGGTGGCATTCAGTGTGGATAGGATATGCTGTATATCCGGGAGCGGGTAAATTTCGGAAGTGGTGATGGCATTTAGTTTGCGAAGATCAACCACATACCTGTATTGTTTTCGGAGCTGTGTAATGTCTGTAACATCAACTTTAGTGTGGTCAGCGTGTTTTTTCTTAATGAGTATGACGGGGTGAGCCCAGTTGGATTTACTTTCCTCTATTATACCTCTATCAAGATTGTCTTGTATGAGGGCCTTGAGGATGGGAGCCTCGGAGTGTGCTATCTTATAGGGGCGGCTGGACACAGGGGCATGATTTTTTGTGTCAATGTGGTGAGTGACTCCAGAAAATTTTGTTTGAAAATTGTTGTCGTGTGTGAAAGCGTCATAAAAAGGAGTGAGGGCATGTAGAACTTGTTGTTGTTGTTGAGAAGAAAGATGCGTTAATTTGTTGAGAAGTTCTTGTTGAAATAGAGCGATTTCGTTTGTGTTAGTTTGATTGGCAGATTGTACTGCGTTTATGGTGTGAGTCTGTAAGTCTGTTTCAAAATCGTATTCGATATGAGCGATTGGAAAGTGTTTTTGAATAGCAATTTCGTGAGAGGTAGTGTTTATAAGGTTGATGGTGCATGTGTTGTTAGCAATATGTACGATAGAATTGGGCATGTAGAGACCCGTAGGTAAGGAATTGTGTTGTGTAAGCAGAATTTGTGTGTCAAGAGGAATTTTTGTATATAGTGTATGTGTTTGTATTATGTGTGCGCGAGGTGGCACTATAATTTTGTGGCGAAGCTGCAGGGTTTTGGGTAAGGGTAGCTGTTGAATCGAATTGATTTGGTGCGTTTGAGCACTATTTGAAAATGGAATGTTGAATTTATTGAGCGTTAGTGTACGTGTGCGCAAATTAATAATTGCCCTATTTAATGTAAGGACATCTCTACCAAGTATTAATTGGAAATTGCCTTTTAATTGCGAAACTATGAATTCGCCAGAAAAATTGGAATTTTCGACATTGTCCGCATGCAAACGAAGGGACGTGATGCCATAATTAGGTATTACTTGGTTAGTCAGAGATTTTAAAATAATGTTGGAATGCTGAAGGTTCTTATTTCGACAAAAACTGGAATCCACTAGGCTGTGACTAGCTCCAGTGTCTACAAGGGCACGAATAAATTTTTTGCCAATTCTTAAATTTACTAACAAATTATCAGAATTGGTGAAAGCAGGTATGAGAGCCAAGGTCATAACATCAGCCGTTCGTGAGAGCGGCTGTGGGCTTAACCGTTTTTTGGCTGTATCTGGAAACATGTTCGAGCCGTATGTCCAAATTTAGAACAAAATTGGCAAGTGGGCCTATTTTGGAGGTTATTGCTACCATTATTATTATTAGACTATACTGGGGTCTATCTGAATAAGGGTTAAATCGCGAATTGTTTGAATTAATTCGAGGACTATGATTATTACTATAATATTGATTATTATTATTATTATAGCGATTATTACTATTTGCTCTGTGATTAAGGTTTTGAGGAATATTAAATTTCTTAGGCATTTTGCCAAAGTTAGTACGAGGTTTTGGTCTGAATTTGTTGATGCAGTCCACGTCAAAATGTGGACCGGAACAATGGCGACAAGGTCTGTTCTTTATTACATTAAATACTCTACAAGTGGTAGTTGGTTTTAATTGTGGCTTTTGGCTTTTATTACGATGCGGGCATTCTCTGTGGAAATGCATTTGTCCACAGTAACGACAAGGAGATGGAGGTGTACGATTAGAATTTTTTGAAGTTACAGCGAAAACTGTGGGGTTTGTTTCAGAAGCCTGAACTTCTTTTAGGGCATTGGCATAGGAAAGTGCTTCATCTAATTTTTGAGGAAGCTTCGTTCGCACCTCATTACGAAGCGGTTGAGGAAGCGACTTCAAGAATGCATCAGTGGCCAGTTTATCTAGAATTGCTTGTAAGGCCTCGAGTGGGTTAGCTTGAGCTTTTAAATGAATGGCGGATTGGATATGTCTAATCCTATCCGCGAATGTTTCAGGAGACTCAGTGGGCAAGGACTGAATATTAGTCATCTGTTGTAAGAGGACTAAGGGTGTTTTTTCCTTACGAAATCGGGCTAGAAGTCGCTCTGAAATTAGAGGATACGTTATAGTTGTACCCTGGCGTTGTAATTCCGCTTTCTGGGTGTCATAAAATATTTTTGCAGAACCTGAGAGCCTAAGTGCTAATATTTCTAATTTAGCAGCGTCGTCCCAGCCAGAAAGACTAGCACAATGGCTAATTTGGTCTAGGAAATCTGACACTTTGGCTGAATTTTCGCCATCGAAGGTAGGTAAGCTATTGATTAATTGCAAATTCCTTAAGGGACTAGGTTGATTATTAATTGGAGGATTTGCTAATTGCTGCTGAGCAAGTAAATATTCTACAGCAGCGTCGATGCCCATGTCTTGTCCATTAATCTTATACATTTTGTCAGTGAACGAATTGCTTGGGGAAAGATTATATTTTTCAAGACGTCTACGTAATTGGAGTAAATTGCCTCCAACAGAAAGTTTATTATCGCGTAATATCTTTATAATTTGGGATCTATTAAGTACACTCATAAATTCAAAATTCGAAAGGGATTGAGGTACAAGTGGTACAATTACAAAAATTTAAAAATGAAATTCACTAGAAAATTCAATAATGGGAAATATTGAAGATATTTCCGCTGAGAAAGTAATTTAAAAAAAACAATCAAATTATCTGATGGATATTTAATTATAAAATTGAAAATTGTACGTACTTTTAATTTGTGGATTCTGGTTGAAATATCCCAAACAGCTGGCACCAATGTAATGTATGGGTGTGGAGTTGTATTTGTAGTAGTGGTAGTGTGTAGCACGAGCGTTTTAGTGAAAAGGGCTTATAAGTTTGTAATTTTAAAAGAGAATGAAGTGTTAGCAATAATAAGGAAGTCGCACTGTTTTTCAAAAGATATATTCTCTAAGAGAAATTAAGTTAACAACAATATGCTTATAAATTAATTGGAATAATTCTTAAAATTTGATATGGCTCTGATGTTTTCACTTTGGTAGCTAGAACGAGTCTGTCTTAAAATATCTCTTCTCTTTGTCCGTTTAGTGCCTCCCTTGTTAGTAGAAGGGGTCAGAACAAAGCCATAAAGGTTCTTGGACATTCCTAGTAACGGTATTCGTATTACCTGGCTGGTCCCTTCGCAACTTATTTTGATAATTTATATTCATTTAAAATTTAATATTATTTCAAGTTTCTTGCATCCATCACAGGAGGTTAGTGATGATTTGTGTTACTTCAGAAGGAGTAATGGGTTTAGGAGGAAGTGAAAGAGGTAATGGGATGTCAAGTTCACTGGTGACATTAGAAATGTGTTCTGCATCTTGAATGTCGGAGTTTGGGATAAATACAGTGGTGAGATACGAAGCTAGAAGATTGGCTTTTTCTGTGTCTGTTTTAGCCCAAGTACCGTTGTCATGGCGTAGAGGCGCTGAGACTATTCGGTATTTGAGCAGTCGTCTTGTAGCGTCCCACATGGAGTTATCGTCAGTTGTTAGAGATGCGGTGTAATTGGCGTATTGGTTGTTGTAATATTTGTGAAGTTCATTGTTTAGTTGTCTGGTAAGTACGTTAAGTGAGTGTTTGTGTGACGGGTACCGAGTGCGCTGCCAGAGAGCTCTTGCCCGTCGCTTCCTCGTAATAAGCATCCTTAAATGTAGAGGTAGGTTATAGGGGGTAGAATTTGTCTGGTTAGTCGAAAAGTTTGTTGTGGCTTGCCATATGCTTTGCTGTATCACTTGAGTCAGATGTAGAACATTTGAGTTTATTTCATTAGGCGTTTTAAGTGAAGTTTTCAAGTTGAGTTTAAGTTCTAGTAGATTTTTGAAGAGATTCCAGTCTATCGGTCCGTTAATCAGAGTTTGTTTCGGAGGAGTCGCTTTGGGGTAAATATCCATGGATAGTATTACTGGACTATGATCGGATGAAAGATCAGGTAGTGTATATGATTCAATAAAGATTGAGGATATATTTGAGCAAACAAAAAAGTCAAGGAGATCTGGGAGTTTATTTAAGGAAGTAGGCCAGTAGGTGGGGTGTGAGGGAGTAACACAGGAGAGATTAGATTGAAGTAAGTATTGTAAAGGATGCGGCCTCTGGGGTTAGCTACGCGACTGCCCCAGAGAGGATGTTTTGAATTGAAATCGCCACCGCAGATGAATCGGGATCCTAAGGATTGGAAGAAGGTTAGAAACTGATCAGAGGTGATGACATGGTTGGGTGGGCAATACACTGCAGCTATATTATAATTAAATGGTTCCGAAAGTAAGGAGATTACAATCGGCTGGAGATAGTTTGTTGAGGTGTAAGGAATTAGAAAATGAGCTAGTTTCTTGTGAATTAATATTGCAGAGCCACCATGAGCTGTTCCATCTGGATGATTAGTCCTGTAGAGCGTATATCCGTTAATACAAAAATATGATTTGTCAGTAAAGTGAGTCTCAGTGATAAGAGCTATGTCAATTCGTTTGTCATGAAGTAATATGTCTAGTTCTTGTTTATGTCTAGTAAGTCCGTTGGCATTCCACAGGAGAATTGTGAGAGAGTGTTGGTTAAGCGGCATTAGGGAGCTAGGCGAGGAAGTAGAGTATTCACTACCAAGGTTAAGAGGCTTATAAGAGGATTGATAAGGGTTTTGAAGTCTGAAAGAAAGGAGTTAAGGAGAGAAGATATATCAGGCGATGAGGCAGATGTGGACGGCTGTGCGGAAGACTGAGCAGGTGCAAGCCCCGCGACCACCTGAGAATGTGTAGATCTATTGTTATTGTGTTGTATCTGGCTTGAATTCTTGAGTGGCGGGAAGTCAGTAGGTTGATTAGCTGCAGAGTATCCTGGGTTTGACAATGAGAAGCGTTGAGCAGATGGATGGCTATATACTGGGGGTGTCCTCTTGGCTCGCTAGAGAGAGTTCTCTAATATTGCGCAACCTTTGTAATTGGCGGGATGTTCGCCATTACATAATACACATTTGCGGGAGTGTTGCGTTGCTTGGTACACTCTGGTGTGAAATGCTCTCCTGCGCACTTCACACATCGAGGTCGATGTTGGCAGTAGGACTTGCTATGTCCATATTCTTGACAGCGTTTACACTGAATGATCAGACGCTGCTTGTGTGGTTCTTCTACTTTAATTTTGGTAAAACATAATACTTCGATATCAAAGATATGTTTATTATTGGCATTAGGTTCGAGATCCACGAAGAATAGGGGTAAAGACTGCTTGGTGACTGGATGGATTACTGGTGACACATTGCGTACAGTATGGCCCAGTTCTGCTAATTGTTGCTTTATAAGTTCAGATGGTGTGGAATGGTGCAGATGTCTGATTACCACACGATAAGCTTTATCTTGCTGCAGCTGATATGTATGGTATTCAGCTCTTTTGTCGTTTAGATAATGTATGATACCCCTATAGCTATCTATGGTGTTGGCATTAACAATTAGATCAGTGATCCGAGCTTTACAAGTAAAGCTGTCGGCTCCGACTAATTCTGAGAGAGCTTTGCAGAGGTCGGCATACCTAGTTACGTTTTTAATGTAAATAGGCGGTGGTTTATGGACGCGTGGTGGGCTGAAGCTGTAGCTGTCGTTTCCATTTCATCTGTTACGGCAATAGGTGAAAAAGGATTATACGTTAGGACTCCTGGTGGGGCTGTTATTGTTTCGTTTAAGGAGGGATCACTGTTTAGTTGATGGCTGGTTCCTGAAGGTTGATAATTGTTGATGGCAGTCTGGGGTAAGTTGTCTGTTTGTATGTTACTTGCTGATTTATTTTTCTTAGTAGCCATTGTGGCTTGTGAACCCTTCTTATTTTTTGGAGGAGAAATGTTGAATGTTTTTTGCTTTCTTTTTAAGGAATTAATAGTGGTAGAAGCGGTTGATTCATCTGAGGAGCTGATGTATGGTTCAACATTAAGAACCATCAGAGACGTAAATTAAATATAAATAAATAAATGAAATAATAAAATATCACTAATAAAGAATAATGACTAGATAACGAATAGAAATAAAAAAGAGAATTAATAAAATTATCTTACAAGAAATAAATTTTTTTTTTTTCCACTTAATAGTTTGTAAAATGACACAAAAGGTACTCACTTATAGGTTAGTTATTTATCATTTCAATTTTAGTTCTTAATAAAATAAACTTCAAAAGTTGATTATTGTTCACTTATAAGTATGTAAATAACACATCAGTTTGTAATAAGAAGCACTAATTTACACTCTTTCAAGCACTAGAAATTACACTTAAAATGTAGCCAAATTTTAAGTAATTTGTTTACATTTGCTGTCAGCTGATTTCTCGCAACGAATTCTTAAAGTAAATTTTTGTTAAAAAAAAAATGTTATTAAACGAGAAAAATCCGTTGAATATTCGCTGAGATATTCAATTTTCAATATAGAGAAATTCTCTGCCTTCCGATTCTTATAGTTCCACATTATTTTTTAGTTTATAGTCAACTAGCTAAACCCAGTCACGCTTCGCTGATTTTAATTATTAGGGAAGTAAATAGAAGTATTATAGTTAACATAGATTCAGCAAGAAAACAAACCATTCAAATTAATACCCTACTTTGCGTTGCTGTGATCTGAAAGGAAAGAAAGAAAAAATGTTGTTAACTATAAGTCTCTTGTTATTGTGTAGCTAGTGAATGGACTGCATATATTTGTTTGTCCGTTTCCTGCATAAACATAAAGGATGACCGACTGTGGAGCATGCGACAGATAATTGCCCATGAGAGAAGCATTCGTGTTCTAAATTCAAACCGCACACTTGCAAAGATTGTCTTTGCGCTTTATTGATAGTCATAGCGAACGCAGGGTGTATTAGGAATTGAATTCGTTTGAACTCAAACGCCATATCTGTCCGCACATTTATTTGTCAAGCAATACTAAGATAAAGTTCCGCATAGTTGATGGTAGAATAAACATGCTTCTTTACTTGTGATATTAAACAATATTGCAAACGAATTTCAATTGAACAATAATTTTGTAATTATTAAATATCATCATGAAATGAATGATGATGATTGATGGTGAACTTTATCTTAGTAGGGCTTGTAAATATACAACATTTTTTGTGTTCTATCTGGTGCAAGAACAAATAAATTTGATGGGTTTCCAACTCGTGAACACCCAACGTACAGTTGTCCATGCGAGAAGCATGGATGTATCAAATTTAATCCACATGCAATGATTGTCCCTGTGCTTTGTTAATGGTCATTGCAAAGGCTAGTCGTACAGGAAACTGTAGACGTTTGAATTCAAATGGAGTATCCGTTGGTATCATGGGAATGCGTGGTAGTAGTACATGTTCCCCTTGGTGTTTTCCATTTAAAATGGTTGCCTCAATTATGTTATTCATTAATTTTTTTACTGATAGCCTAGTCCCATTGCATAGTCGCGGTGGATTTATATTTCGTAGAAGGATGATTGGGGAACCAATTTTCAAAGATAAAATATGCGATGGTATACTTGGTAGATCCAATGAATGTAAAAATTCTATTGGATAATTAACTGAGTCATCGTGATTGACAACAGTATCTATGGATGTACATGTTGTTTCTTCAGCAGGTATTGCATTTTGAATTGTGCAGTTTATTAAATTCACATCAATGTTTTTGGCTGCCAATATAGCACGCTCACTAATCCATTGATAATTTTTATAATTCTGCGATAAATTTAGGAAACTTTGGCAATCAATTCATCAGTGGATTTTACAATGTGACAAAAGTTTTCTGGTAATGTAATACAGTGTGTGGATTCGTCCATTTCCATGTTACCATTCCCAATATCTAACAATTGTTTTGCAAATCGTTCAGAAGATTCATCTTGTTGTAATTGAACACGCATATTGGTCTTTAAAGATATTTTCTCCACATACCGCCATAACACTGATGATTTGAGACATGCATTCAATTCATCTGCAGGTGTTGAACGTGGTATAACTGGTAGAGTTTGTCGAAAATCACCAGCTAGCAAAATGAGTGCACCACCAAAGAGCTGCTCATTTCCTCGCAAATCTTTTAATGTGCGATTGAGTGCTTCCAATGATTTCTTGTGTGCATGGTGCATTCATCCCATATTATAAGCTGGCATGATCTTAGTACTTTTCCCATCCCAGAATATTTGCTAATATTACATGTTGGAGTTTCAATTACCTGCATATTTAATGGCAATTTCAATGCTGAATGTGCTGTTCGACCACCGTCCAAAAGAGTTGCTGCAATACCAGATGATGCAATAGCAAGTGCAATATTATTTTGTGATCTTATAGTTGCCAGAATAATTGAAATAAGAAAAGTTTTGCCAGTGCCTCCAGGTGCATCTAGCCTCACTTGTTTCTGAAGCTCGAGCAAGAGCAGTGTGATCTCGATCTCTTTCTTGCCTAGTTTTACTCTGCTCACTTGTTTCTGAAGCTCGTTCTTCTCTTCTCCTTTTTGCTTGATTTGTAGATCGACCATTGGCACTTCGCTTTGGTGGCATAATTGTGGGGTTAAATAAAACGTATTTCCAATTATTTCCTTCAGCTGGAAATCAATAATATTTTTGATTTGTATTTTTATTTTTATTGCAACTGTTATTATGGGTATGTTATTTTTTACAGTTTAATTTGCTCTATAAAAGTAAATTCTATGACTAAATTTCATGAGTAACAATTTAAGTTTCAATTTATCCATAGTTACACTTTTAACAAATATTACTAATTAAATGTTATTTTGATATTTTTGGGATATTTGTTCGGGAGCACCTAGAACTCTGATTTAAAAAAAAAAAATTCGAAAACCTTCCTGGGGATATACCTAATAATTTCCCAAATTTTCACGGCGATTGGATGTATGGTTTTAGAATCTATCGAGTACAGACAGACACACATTCATTTTTATATATATAAAGATTAAAACAAAAAACATAATCACATGAATTGTTCAAAATGGGTGCCATCATTAAATAAGCCACAAACGCGCTCTTATTGTCCACTTTTCATTGGCTGCACTCATTTTATAGAACCTGATTCTGGATTTATTAACAGGTTAAAGAAATTTTCTTTAAATCCTTCTACAGAGGTGGGAGGGTGCAGGTACCCATAAACTTTTTTTTTTGTAGCTCCAGATTAACTATCTACAGGCGTTGTGTCAGGTCTGGGGAGCGCGAGGGCCACTGAATAGGACTGTGTGTACCAACCCCCCGCCCCGGTAACTGCAATCTAAATAATGCCTTAATATCCTCGCATTATGTACTGGACATTTATCTTGATGTAAGTACATCATTTGCCAGCTAGCGCTATTGGGACTTTTCAAACAGATTTGGAAAAACTTAATCAAGAAATAAAGATACCTGTCTACTTTCAAA
Source organism: Triatoma infestans (assembly GCA_011037195.1). Lineage (NCBI taxonomy): Eukaryota > Metazoa > Arthropoda > Insecta > Hemiptera > Reduviidae > Triatoma > Triatoma infestans. The sequence goes on along the minus strand of JAAEAF010000661.1, from coordinate 182,354 downwards.
TATATCCTGTATAACGCGGAGACAAGCAGTATAATGACAAACAGAGGTTCCTGTTGCGATGTATGCCAAGTTTGAGATGAGAGGTTTTAAGTTTGTGGTTATTTGTGTTTGTGATAAGTATATAAAGTGATTGTAACAAAGAAAAATCTACTGTCGAATATGTGGATGATATCAGCAATAACAAAAATCGATTGCATTGTGTATAGTGCCATTCTGGCATCTTTTATTATTTTGTATGGATATAACAACAAAAATATAAGTAGGTTAAAATAACAAGAACCTAGTTTTGATCTTTCTACATCATTTTGATTTCTGTTTTATTTTAGTTAATTTTTGTTTTTTATTTATAACAATTCTAAACTTAAAATTTGGTTTAAGACAAACGACCTCTAGGTCCCACTAAGTTACCCTATATCTCTGTATGTGTACTTTAATGAAACAATAATTAAATAATCTTTGCGGCACACTGTCAGTGATTAATTAAATATGATTAAGAAAATCTACCTTCGTTTTTATTTTATATTTTTATCTCCTTCTTTATTGTTGCTGTCCATTATTTTAAAAGATATTTCACCATTGTTAATCTTTATCTGTTCCAGTGAAACCATTCTTTTCCAAAGAGCCAAGCGATGTGACAGCCGTGGCTGATTCTTCTGTTGAACTGGAATGCGCTGTTGGCGGTGATCCTACGCCAAAGATACTGTGGCGCCGTGATGATGGTAAAATGCCAATCGGACGAGCCAGACTGACCGATGATAAAAATCTCCGTATAGATCGTGTACAACCGGAAGATGAAGGAGTGTATATTTGTGATGCTTCGAATTTAGTTGGTGCAATCACTGCCAAAGCTACATTAACCGTACATTGTAAGTACTAATTTGTTTGGGTTTGGTTTTGTGTTTGAGTTTGCACATGTTTTCCTTTTAACATTCAACTTTTTATGAATATTGTTCAGGCTTTTTCATCCTCATAATTTTTATAACTGAAATAGTAATATCTGATGAAGGAAAAGTTAAGCGGGTAGGCGACGTGGTGATAGTATGCCATTCAAAAGTGGCTTTTCAATATTTTATATGGGCATATTTTATATTTATATATATATATATATATATTTATAAAGTTAATAGAAACAAATGTGTTGCCAAGTTTCCGAGTTGGAAGAAAATTGATTGACGCGGAAGTGCGTCATTAGTGAAGGGCTTTTTTTTTTCAGTTTTCTCGATGAAGACACTGACGGATTTCTGTACACCTAATTGTAGTGAAAGGAAATCGTATATTTCACACCAGAGTTTTTTATATTAGAAAAGTTAATAATACATCATAACTACCATATTTTCAAGACACATTTATCAGTGTTATTACTAAAATTACGATAACAATAGTATTACTATAAAACTTGTTTACATTATTTACAAATGTAATAATCAATTATCGTTTATGAATAAAATAAGGGTACTTCACGAGATAGCTACTGGGTTTTCCCCTACTTTTGATTACTTTTCCTCGGATAAAAAAAAAGGAGATACTGGTCGAAAGAAAAACAGAACAGTTAGAAAAACAGTTTTCTAATTACTTATTTAACTTTAGATGGTAGTTAGACGATGGCGGCAAACAGACAACCAAGGAGAGACTTCTTACTGTTTATCTTATAGAACAAATTAAAGAATGAGGAATGTTGGGGCAAACTGTTCTTGCCGTCAGTTCCTGCGTCACACGCCCTGTCTGTTTGGGCTCTCTGTGTGTTTATTTCTTTTAGGAAGAAAAACCGCCACTAATGACAACATAAATGTTTTATAACAACGTACTGTTAACCTTTCTTTACTTAATATTTTATATAATAAAGGTAGGTTTCTTTTTCAGTTGTCTCATTATTAGAAAGTAATGCAAACAATTGCGGTTTTTTGAGTTTACCTTATAGAGCGCAGCACTTTTAATAAAACATTTAATAATAAATAGTTGCAGATAGTGTAATTCAGGAGTGTGAAATCCGCGGCCATACAAACCATTTTAAACTGATATAAGTTCTTCGGATATACGAGTGTTTTTTGTCACTTGAAAATATCTCGGCTCAACGCTCGTTTTATTTACGTTTTAACAACGTAAACGAAAATAAATGTTGTGTATTTGTTAACTGCTAAAAATCTGGAAGTTATCAAATAGAATGCAATTTGGTATATAGAAATCCTACCATTCCATAGGCAAATATCATTCGCATTACAAGCGTACCTAATTCATATCATGGCTTTTTGGCAGCACCTATTTTAACTTTTTTTATTATCTGTGGGAAACCAAGTCCTATGCTATCCAAAGCCATAGGGACCCATATAGCTACCACAAAGATCGAAGCCTTCTCAGTGCAATGCCGGCCTCCAGACAGTGTTCTCTCGATATACACAATCCCATCACCGGGCAGAGAGCTGTAAGAGGCTTCTAGGAAGAGAAAATCTAATTGGAACAATTGGGCTTGAACCCGGGACCTGTTTATAAGCAGGATTTATAAGCAACTATTTCCAAGAAAAGAGCAAACTATTAAGAGCTAATTAGAACAATATATGTGTTGAGCTCCTCGAAATCCCACTGAAAATCTCATAACTCTTTCCATAAAATAGTTATCATTATTATATTATTAGTTTCTCAAGTTCATTGACATCTCACTAGTTTTATGCCCACTACTTTTCATTTACTTTTATAGTTAAAATATTAAAAAATAAAAAGCTGTTTATCATTTACATATGTAAATTTTCTATATTTGGTAGATATTATGATGAATAACTATCAGCGGATATCACGAAAATTATCTATTCATTTTTCTTTGCTCATCAACTACCATAGTTCTACATTTTAAATGTGGCCCAAGAAAATTCTATTCCAGAAAACTTAAATGGTTGGACACCCCTGATCCAATTACATTTTTTACATCCCTTTGTTCTTTCAATAAAAATATAATTGCAAGTATTGCGATCGTGTCAGAATTTTCAAAATTGAATTTTCACCGGAAAATTCGTACGTTTTAAGGTCTTCTGAGTTCGAAAAATGTTTTTCACGAATGTGAACGATAAATCTCTTTTATTTGCGAAACTTTTTATTGAAAAATTTGATTTTAGTGGTGAGGCTCTCTGAAGGAGCTGAGACATTAGGCTTTTCCTCCTACTAAATTACAGAATCAGTACTTTTTGGGGGTTGATGGGTGTGGGCTGAATGTAGTCACATTTGTTACCTGTAATATCTTTAAAAAATAAAAAACTCTGCTATTACATTTTTCTTCCCTAATAGCCTCTACAAGTGATTGGCCGGCCTCAAGCAGTGTTTTCTGTTATGAAGAACTAAAAACCGGAGGCAAACAGTGCATTGAGAAGGTTCCGTTCGGGATATGAACTTCACCAAGGTCCATGTCGCATTGAGGCTCCCATCGAAAATAATAATAACAATAGTCTTCTGAATTCGAAAAATGTCGTGGTAATCCCCTTAGCACGACTCTCACGTGGGTCGTGGGTTCGAGTCCAGCAGTGCTGGCCTTAGATTTTCTCTTCTTAGGAGCCCCTCCAGCTCACTGTCATGGACAGTGTTGTCTGCAACGAGAGAACACTGTCCGGCGGCCGGCAGTGTACTGAGAAGGTTCCGGGCGCCAATGACCATAAAATGTTGGCACGCTTTAAATTAAAAAAAAATATTCCAGCTTCTCTGAGGTTGAGTTAAACAATACCTGAAGGGAAAAATGAATTTACGGTTCCTGCTATCCAGAATTTTATGCGATAAATAAAAGTAAAAATTTGCCTTAAGATCGCTGTTACAAGAAATCCCTCTTTACCTTGTCACGAGTTTCAGTCAGTAAAATTACAGTTGGAAATAAGGGAGGGAAAAACATTACATAAAAATTCCGACTTTGAGTGTCTTGTATTAGTGACGAAAATAATGATGAACAAATTAATGGCAGTTTTACTCATTTTTATTCCCCAAAAAACATGGACTTTTCAGCCTGATGAGGCTATCTTAAACAATACAAACATAATTCACAACAATCTATTTCCTGTTTTGTTCTGTAATAAACATTGAAACATGTTAAATTTATAATTTCAGCGCCACCTGTATTCGCAGTCAGACCATTAGATCAGACGGTCAGTTTGAATGGAATTGCAAAGTTCGATTGTATGGCCACAGGAAATCCACCGCCGTCAGTGTTCTGGACGCAGGAAGGAAGTCAAGTATGTTGGATTGTTTTGTTAATCATGAATACATAATGAATATTAAATTTGGATTGTTGTAAATATTGATGTTTTGTAAATAGGTATTGATGTTTCCCGGCAATTCTTATGGGCGATTTGCGGTGAGTCAAAGTGGACAATTAAGTATCCACGGAGTGCTGAAACAGGACGCCGGTTTCATTGTTTGTTCAGCACTCAGTGTTGCTGGCAGTGCCACGGCCAGGGCATTTCTACAGGTAATTAACAAGAAAGAAAAGCACAGGTTTTGTAATAGCAATTAACTATATTTTAAAAACTAAAACATCCCCTGTCACTTACTAATTTTTCTAGGTCAGATCTGTGGGCGATGTACCACCTCCAATCATTGAAGTAGGTCCAGCCAATCAAACCTTACCATTACATTCAGTGGCAACCCTACCTTGTCAAGCCCGCGGCGATCCTCCACCCAAAGTCAGATGGTCTAAGAATGGTATCCTCTTGCAGATGAACAGCAGAATTAATGTATTCAACAACGGTACCCTACAGATTGATGGTGAATATATCTCATTTTTTATTGTTATTTATTTATTTATTTTTAAAGCTGAAAGAAAATCTACGAAATCTAGCGCAGGATGGTGTGACATTTACATTAAACCTCTTTTCGAACACTAGTAGCAACGTCCTACTATCTCATTCAGAACTGATAAAGAGAAAACTATTCTTCTGGCCAAAACATTATTTTAGTGAATGTGTAATCTCAGTTATATCTGAGATCCTGTATACATAAATACACTAACAAGAGCTAGCTCTATGCATAAATACTCAATTTTAGCTCTCTCTCTTCATGAGCTCTTATAAGAAAACCCTCCTCCATGATATTCTCCCAGATAGGAACTCTCTTTAGACATAAATACAGCTAAAGAGCTCCATACATTTAGGAGTTATTAAATGCGTTTTACCCTACAAGGTAGAACAAAATTATAAGAGCTGCATATAACATGCACATGTATAAAGTTGTCGAAATTTCATTTATTCAAAAATAATTCATAAAATTAAGTTTTCTTTTTCATTTTATCGATTTCTTAACATATTATGGATTTAAGTGCTTAAAATGGAATCTATTTTTACTTTCACTTCCACCTAGTTAGAAGAAATATATTTTTATAAATAATAAAGGAAATTTTAACATTAGAAATAAATAGCGACAGGACTGTGTGAGTGTGAACAGAATATCTCAAAAACGAAAAGTCGCAGGAAGCTCAAACTTGGTATTTCGTATAATCTTGGTCCTACTCTACATCAAACACAAAAAAATGGGTAAAATCCACCAACCGGAGGTGCGACTTTACTGAATGTTTTTTTTTTTTTTTACTTTTCCGTGATTTCCGGCTCCACCGACTTTCCTTAAACTTCGCATACTACCTACATACAAAATTACTTATCACTTTTAGTTGAAACATTTTATGGGGAAAATTGATTTTCTGGAGGTTGTGTGAGAACAATAGTATAATGCGTATGAGAAAGAGAGAGTTGGGTTTATAAGAAGAAATAAACTGGAAGTAATGCTGAACACATTATACTGAAGTGTATGATGAGAAAGTAACACCTGATGCCAGGACTTTACACGAATATAAAAATTGTCAACGAGAGATTTAGAGTGAGTGAAGAGTATGGTAGTGTTGGTTTCTGACGCGTTGTAATTGCTGTATAAACTGTTCTAAAGACTCCCCCCCCTGTTGGGCTAGCGTAGCTCTATTTAAACAGTCTCCTATTCTACTCTGGCCTAAGTAGCGAGTGAGATTCTCAATTTTGTGCACGTATGTGTGTGTGTGTGTGTGTGTGTATGTGTGTGTGTGTGTGTGTGTGTGTGTCTCTCTCTCTCTCTCTGCTTTAGATCCCTCTCTTCGGATCCTATTACAGTAGCGTACAGTCCAGTGGTTACAGTGTAACTATATAGTCTTAGCACACACATAATATTAATAATACAAATTGAAAACACTGATAGAATTCCAAATTTGAAAAAATCTGTTTACTGGAAGTGCGGTTTTACTGAATCAGTTTTTGAGTTTTTTTTGGAATTTTCTAGAAAACGGTTTCGACGATTTTTCTTTAAACGTTGAACGCATGCTTCATAGATAGAAATGTAATCACTTCTATTTGAAACATTTTCTGAAAAAATTTTATTTCAGTAGGGTATTAGAGTTCTGTCGTTATATTAAATTTAAATTTGTAGAACCTTCCTGTTTTTGACATAGAGCGCTCCAGATAAGGCCGCTCAGGTGTAGAAATAAAATTCCCACCACCATTTTTATGGCCAGCTCAACTAAATATTGTAACGTTGCAATTTAAAGAAAATTACTTGATGAATTTGTATTAATTACTGTAAGAGAAAATTGTGTGTGCTTAACACCAGATTTTTTTTTTTATTTTTCCAAAACTCACCGAACTCCAGATCTGTTAATTATATTAACGACAATAAATGTAGTCAGTTTTTGTTTTTATTATTTTTTTTAATGAAATTTTCCCAATGTTATAATTTAATTAAAAGTTTGTTCAAACTCACTCCACTGGTTTTGTTCATGAAAAAATAAAAAAACTAAGGTCATAGTAGTGGAAAATCATGGTGGGAGCAGCACAGGCTTATGTTCTCCAGTATGGATAAGTAATACTTAATTTGTCCGAGGAAAATTGCAAAGGACGGCAGGCTAGTTCGTCGTTTTATCCTCTTTGTCTTTCTCTCTCTCTTTGTTGCTTTAAGCGCTCTCTACTGGAGACTGGAGACAGAGAAGAGAAAGCCATTAGCCAAATTGTGCTCTCGCAACAAGAAGAAAAGAGAATGCCGGCTGTATGGGATTACATAGTAGTGGGGGGATGGCCTGATGGGATAAAGGTTGGTGTGTTAGTGTGCGTGGCGCCATCGCACTACCACCAGATCACATTGCATTATCATAATGAAATAGTTTTGGTCTTCTACTTCTTACTTAGTACATCGTCCTTTTTCATAACAAAACAGACGGCGGTTTTTCATTTACTTTGGGGGTGGCAGACAGTGGCTCTTCTTCCACATTTCTTGTAGCTGCTTCCTTTGTCATCTTACAACCTTTCTCATATACTTTATTTATTTTTGCTCTTAAATAAACTTTAACCTTCTCTTAATGAGTCTAAGGAACTATTGCATATTCGATCAAACTTCCTAAACAGGAACTCAAACTGGGATCTTCATGGTCTCTTGTGAAGAGGAGCGGGTTGGCAGAATAAAAATGCTCAGATATCCAGTTCAAGAAAGCCTGATGATTCACTTTCTCAATCCACTTGCTATCCTAGTTCTTTCGAACTAGCCTGGTTCATAAATCCAAGCTGGTGAATTAAGACAGAGCTTCTTTACTAGGGCCGTAAAAAAATTAAACTCTCCACAAAAATCTGGTGTGAAATACTCGACGACTTCCGCTTACTGCATTTATTGAAGTAAACTTCAGTACAAGTAGGTGGGGAGTTTATTTAGCTGAATGTGTCTTGTATGGCAGCGCCCTCTGACTCAACCTTCCAGTAGAGTTTCTAATGGAGTTCATTATATTTAATTAAAAGTGATAAGTAAACTCGTTGAAGCCGTTTTGGAAAAAATCTCGAAAAATTGAAAAAAAAAATTTGCACTTCTGGCTCATGGATTTTACCTGGAATGGAATATCAAGGTTAAACTTCTTACTATTTTTCAGGGATTTCCTGTGAAAACTGAATTTCGAAAATTTGCCACCATCACCGTACTTCCTCTTGTAGAAAATAAGAGAAAGTAAAATCAATATTGATGTAGAGAACAATATCATTATCAATAATGGGTCTCCGAAGGCGTGGGACCTAAGCCAGTATGGTTCTTAACCCCACAAAAAAAATGACTCTTATGAAGCCTCCCCCAAGCATTTCCTAGAGAGTGTTGCCTTTCCAAATATGCGGAACATCATATTAGTGAAACATATTAGAACACTGAACTGGGAAGTGGTGCACCATTTTTCTGACTCGATTGTCACAATTCTGAAATATAGGGCTAGACTCCCTAATTGTTTTGTATAAATGACTAGTAAGCCCAGCCAATATACCAACCAGGACCCTCAAAATTATATCTTACTCAAGGAGAGAAGAAAGATACTTTAGAGTAACCACTTTTATCCACAAGATGTATTTCTCAACATTGAAATAGCCTTCTTCTAAGTGAACTAATTTGTGTCTAATCAAATCCTAATAAAGCCTTTTGACAATACTGAGCGTAATATAAGTGTCATAATCTAGACGCTGACTGTGGAAGCTAAAAGTGCTTCAAATTTATAAGAAGGGTTTTTCCTAGTTTATTCGTGCTTAGTAATTTCCTCTCTTCATAAAAAATTAATCTTGGGTCATTCCCTTAGGAGTTCCATTTTTATATTGTCGTAATAACTAATTTTTCTCATTAAATCTTTACTGTAATACTTTATTTCTCTTTTCTTATTTATTTTTTAACCATGTCCAAGAGACATTTTTTATGTGAACGTTTAAAATATTCTCATTTTTTTTTCTTTCTTCATAAGAGAGTCAGTTTAGTAATAAAATTTCAAAGAAGAAACACCTCTGAGTGCGTAGGAGCTCATTAAAGTGTGTCAGTTTTAAAACTCCCCCGGGAGGGCCACACACCATCCTGTTTTTACGGCTAAATAAAATTTAGTAGACCAGTCTTTCTCCCCTCGACCACACTCACTGTCGCACTCTCTCCCTCGTGACGTTCATCTTCCTTTTTCTTATTCCCTAAAATATTAAAGAGAAGAAAAATAAAAAAGGGGTTTGTTTAGAATATAAATACATTTATAATTTTTTGTTTTTCAAGAAAAGCCGAATTCTAAAGTATATTCTGAAAGAAAAACTTCAAATTTCAAAATTAATAATTAAGTAAACGATAAGAAAATGAGAATCGTTTTTGAGAAAATCGTCATCAAATGTAGAATAGAAAATTCAAACATCTTCTATTATTTTCAACACGAAAACAATGTGAAACATTGAAAAATTTTCTCTTACTGCAATCAAAAAAACTGTAACTGGTAAATTTACTTCAACCTTGGAAATTCTTACTGATGCGGAGTTGTCCTTAAAAATGAAGATTACGCTGGTGGAGGTACATATTGGATCTAGAAAAGCTATACATTAAAAGAGCTTTCAATACATTAAAAGAGCGCTTCAATTCGAAAAACGCCCGAAATCTAGTCTGTTTCACCAGATGCTGTTGAAAGAATTACTAACAGCTACGAAAACCAATCCTGTAAAGTTGAATTCCAGCCATGCATTTACATCAAAAACATTTTTACTTTCTGTATTTAACTGATGTATTGTAATCGTGTCAAATTTTCGATACCGACTTTTCACCGGAAATACATGTTTTGATCTCCCTAAATGTGGTTTTTAGAAGATGGCCTCTCTGCGTGTGTATGTGTAACCGAATATCGTGAAAAAACTGAATGGATTTTTCAGTTTTTTGCGATTTTCTCAAAATCGGCTCCAACGATTATCTCAACTTGATATATGAACTATACATACAAAGAGATACAATTTTTATTTGAAACATTTCTCTGGAGCCCATTTATCTAAGGGCGCTTTTGGGAGACAGTTGAGGTTTTGTTGTTTTCGTCTAAAGTGCTATTTGAATGTATTATATAAATGTATCATCTAAATAATATTAAGTAGAATTAAATATGTTATCAAAATTCTGTATTTGAAGAAAATAGGTTGATTGGAAATGCGTTATTACTGAAGTTATTTCAGTTTTCTGTTTCTATTTTCCCCAGTAGTCTCGATGTTAAGCCGCCAAAATGGACAAACAAAAGCCAGCACTATAATTTCCCTCTCCATTTTCCCCCTCACCATTTCTAAATTGAAGATTGTCTGTAATGAGGAGAGAGGGTGATGTTTTCTTCTGTCTGATACCCTTGGCTATGTAACAAACCGTAAACAGAGGCTTCTGTATGCTGTTTGGGCTTTCTAGAGGGAGGGTGGTCCAGTGATGAACTGATGAACAAGCATCCGACCATTACTGAAATTCCCTTCCTTTATCATAATATTGCACCCTCTGACTCCATTTTAACTAGTAATTGTCGCCTCCCTTTAAGGCTTCATGCAATTAACATTCACTCAGTTAAGGCTATATTGTCCACAGTAACTTTCTGAATAATACTATTTTTCAAATAAAACAATATTTATAAACTTCTTGTATATAACCTGTTTATTGACAACATAACCTTACCTTACATATAATAATTTCTTTTTTTGTTTGTTTTGTTTTCAGACTTGGAGTTATCCGATTCCGGACTGTACACATGTACAGGTGTGTCAGAAAGTGGAGAAAGTTCTTGGTCAGGTTCTCTGTCTGTGGAACGTGGTCCTGGAGCACTGCTACATCGATCAGCTGATCCAAGTGTCTTTCCGCGGCCGCCTGGGCGTCCTCGTCTGTTAAACGCAAGTCAGTCATCGCTTACAATAGCTTGGGATCCTCCGCAAGGTGCTAACACTCTAATTGGTTACACTTTGGAATATTATAGTCCAGATTTGCAAACGGGTTGGGTGGTAGCTGCACACCGTGTGAATGCACATTCCATTGTTGTTAGTAATCATTACTTTCTTTTGAACTTAATTTCATTTTGGAGAAACTCAGAAAATCGCACTTAATTGTGATATATATTTTCTTATTTTTAGGTAAAAGATCTAAAACCTGATACCAGGTACGTATTTATTGTTCGTGCGGAAAACTCTTACGGACTTTCTGTGCCGAGCAATATTTCAGCTTTGGCCAGAACATTGAGCAAAGATTCCAGAGCAGTTCCACCGCAACAACTTGATGAAGCTAGGACTAGGCTTGGAACTAAAGTTCTTACACTAATGGAACTGGTGCCACTATCTTCAACTAGTGTCCGAGTTACTTGGGAGGTAAGAGATTTATATTGTATTGGTTGTCTTCCATTTTGGTCGTGTGCACATGATTTTATTAAGGATATTTATTCAGTGTTGACAAAGTGATCCAATCAGTTCTCTTACTGCCATAAAAGGTATTGTGATAGTGTCAAAATTTCGAAATTGAGTTCTCATTGGAAATACGTGTTGAGGTCTCTTGAGTCCGAAAAGTGGCTTTTAGAAATGGACTGTTTGTGATCAGCGTAATTCAAGAACGGAAAGTCGCAGAAAGTTTAAATTTGATATTTCCTCTAAGTTCTAGTCAAATCCGACAGTAAGTTTTTAGTCAAAATTGGTCGACTGGAAGTATTATTTTACTGAATGGACCCTTCAGTTTTTGGCAATTTTCTTTAACCTTAGTATTTCAGCTACGATTCTTATGCTTATAAGAATTACTTATGTCTATTGCAAAAATTCCGATTTTGAAAAAATAATTGACCGGAAACAGTTTAAATGTTTTTGTTTTTTTGTTTTTTTGAGATTTTCTATATAAGACACCAATCGGTTTTTACTTTCTCTTACTCCTAGTAAGAGGAAGTATTGTAATCGTGTCAAATTTTCGATATCGAGTTATCACCGGAAATTCCGTTTTGAGGTCCCCTGAGTTCAAAAAAGTGGTTTTAGCAAATGGTCTGTGTGTGTGTGTGTGTGTGTGTTTTCTGTGTTGTGTGTGTGTGTATGTATGTATGTGAACAGCATAGCTCATAAACGAAAAACCGTAGAGAGTTGAAACTTGATATTCCGTTTAGGTATCACCATGGGGATCTGACACAACGTTATCTGTCAAAATTCCTCAACCGGAAGTACCACTTTACTAGTTTTTATTTGTTTACGTTTTTGCGATTTTCTCAAAAATGGCTCCGACGATTTTCTTTAAACTTGAAATATCAACCAGATATTCAAAGAGCTACAACTTTTATTAGAAACATTTCTCCGGGAAAATGTAATGAAGGGCACTTTTGGGGGAGGGGTGGGATTAGGATTCCATCTAAAGTGCTATTTCAGTTTATTAGACAATTCTGTCATCTAAATAATGTTAATTAGAATTAAATATTTTGTTGGAATTCCGAGTTTGAAAAAAATTGGATAACCGGAAGTGCGTTTACTTTACCGCTTTATTAAATGATTTATTCTCTTTTTCGCAATTTTCTCAAAAATGGCTTCGACGATTTTTTTAAAACTTCGTATATAAACTAAACATGCAAAGATCTACATCTTTTATTTAAAACATTTCTTTGGGAAAATTCTTTTAAGGGCACTTTTCGGGAGGGGTGGGGTTATGTTTTTCTCTATAGTGCTACCATAGTTGATTATACAATTCTATCATCCAAACATAATTAGAAATAGATAGATGGCTGAAATTCAGTTTCAAGAAAATTAGTAAACCGGAAGTGCGCTATTACTAAACCGTTTTTTCAGTTTTCGACGAATTTCATTAAATTTGGTACACAAACTATGAAATTTGTTAATTATAATTTTGAGAACTGGAGTAAGAGAAAGTTGTGTGAGTGTTTCACACCAGATTTTTTAAATCTTCTATCTGTGTACATAGATATTTAATAAAAGATTTAAATTGCCTCTGTAGTTTAAATCTTATATTAAAGACCTGACTGACTGATTCATCAACGCAGAGCCGAAACTAAAGAAGCTAGAAACATGAAATTTGAAGTGGAAGTTCCTTTTGTGACATAGAAACTCATTAAGAAAGGATTTTTCGTAAATCGACCACTAATGGTGGTGAAAGAGGGTGTCAAAAGTTTGTATGGAAAAAGATACGCTAGTGAGAGATGGTGAAATCAATCATTTAACAGGTATTTAAATTCGTAACTAATCTAGAAACAACTAGAAAGCGTAGTACGAATTTCATGAGGACGAAGTCGTAGGTCAGAGCACCATACTTTGCAAGTAACATATACATCATGTATATGTTACCGGCAAAGTATGAAATTCAGGCAAAATATGAAATCATCCCCGATGAGCCCCCATTTATTTTATTACATCCCGAGTTCAAAATATATTTTAATAGTAATCATTTAAATGTCAAATTATTTTATTTAAAGTACCAGAACTATTGAAACACCATTTGGAATGCCATGATTTATTATCCTGAAACAAAAATAGAATTTCCCCAAGTTAACAAATGAATAATATGAAAGAATATTTTTCGATACACTAAATTTATCATAAATATAATCTGGTATATGAGTATAAACCACAGTATTATATGAAATGCCTAAGCATTCTACAGAATGCCTGAATTTCATACTTTGCCGATAACATATATACTAATATCAGAGACATTTTCCGTGGTAGCCTGCTTCATTTTGTGTCATGCCACGTGAAAGCAGGCTACCACGGAAAATGTCTCTGATGCTTTCCAGCTCTGCGGAACCAACCACCACAACAATATATACTAATACATATGCATAGACATATCTTTTTTGATTGAAGCTTTTTTCCTCAAAAAACCAATTTTAGGGAGTTAGGCCCTTAGGGTGCTTTTAGGGATTTACTGGGGGAAGCTTGAGGTCATACTTCCCTTAAAAGTGAGGTTATATTACATTTAGGATCCTTCACAAATATATTGCAGAACCCAAGAAATATTTATACAAATTTCAAGTTTGAAGAAAATTGTTTAGTTAAAACTGTGTAAATAGCAATAAGAGAAATCGTTTCCTAAATCAACTTTACTAAACGTTTTTTCTTGAAAATGCCTCCAACGATTTTCTTTAAATTTCGTATGCTATCTATACACGTAAATGTCGTATCACTTTTATTAAAGGCATTTATCCAAGAAAGTTTATTTTTGGAAGATTCTGAAGACGCCTCAACTTTCCTCTGAAGTCCTACCTCTCTAGTGGAACTCGTATTTTGAAGAAATCGATAAAACGGAAATGCTGTACCTACATATTGTTGAAAATTTAAGAAAATTTTTCTATGAAATGATTTGTAAAAATTAAATCTTACAAGTTATTATTGTTTTTGAACTCTTAATTGCTAATATAACATATAGTTTCCTGCAAGCATAACATAAATCCACCCACCAGTGAACTGGCAACTGTCTTCTGGCATTTTATCAATTATATTGAAAAATTTAAAAAAAACAAATGTAATCATATAATTTCAGGTGCTCACCGGTGATGATTATTTGGAAGGTGTTTATATAAGATTCAGAGAACTGTCCGGAGGATCCCATAAATACAATATGGTTACCGTGATGAATGCAGGTGCCACACAGTATACAGTATCAAATTTACGTAAATTCACTAAATATGAATTCTTCTTGGTACCATTTTTTAAATCAGTAGAAGGCCAACCATCCAATTCGAAAATTGTTCAGACTTTAGAAGATGGTAAAATTACTAATTATTACTCATTAATCCGAATATTTCAAATTTGATTGCTTATTTCCAGTTTTGTTTTTTTGTTTTTTTACATATATTTACCTAGAATTTCTTCTTTTTTTTTTATAGTACCTTCAGCTGCGCCAACTGGTCTTTCTTGGGATGTATTAAACAGTAGTTATGTATTGTTGCGTTGGTCTCCGCCACCTCCTCAGCATTTAAATGGAGTTTTGTTAGGATACAAGGTAAATTAAAGAAAAGAATCACGCACCTATTTTTGTAATTACTAACATTAACATCTGATTTTGTCCGTCCTTTCAGATGATTAGAAGTACCTCATCCAATTTTAACGTAGAAAACGTTTTTTTGGAAGGCACCTATTTGGTAAAAAGCGAACGTTTCTCACATAAAAAAGCAATGGAACGTTTTCTCATAGCAGGGTAGGAGGGGGTAGTTCGGGGGTATTGGGAGTTATGTAAAAACGTATTCTACGCATGTTGCAACTGACATATGTCAGAGACCGTTTGAATTTTTTTTTTACTTTCTCTTACTTTTAAGCTGCATAAAAGAAAATATTACGATCTTATCAAATTATATGTTCCATTAGTACTTAAAGTTGTGAATAGAAAGCGTGGGCTGCTTGATTTTAGTCAGAGAGTGAGGACATAAACTTTGAAGTCTGGGGACAATTCAAAATAGATAGATAGAAATCAGTGCACTGAATTGTCTCAAAAGGAGTACTTCATTCTTTCTCTGAATATGTATATTTTACTAATATTCAGAGAGAGAATGTCGTAATTTACGCCTTTTGAGACGTTACAGTGCACTGATTTCTTTCTACCTATTCTCTCTATTTAGAATTTACCCCCAGAGTTCAAAGTTTATTCCCTCACTCTCTCACTAAAATCAAGCAGCCCAAGCTTTCTATTCACAAGTTTACTATTTTTACTTAACTATTTTTAATGCAACGTCATAGTTGCAAAGAAAAATATCTTCCATTTATCCTTATTCACTCAGGTTTTAACTGAGATTTTGTCCGCCATTGCGTATTTCTTTTCCTTAATTCTAACTGATTTCTCTTTTTCTTCATCGTCACTTTCTGGTTCATCAAGTTTGTCGACTCCAGAAAGAAACGTTGACTCCACTTTTACATTTCTTATTTTGTGTTTTTTTTACACTGTAATTATAATAAAAACTCTTAGCACGAAATATGATTCCTCAGGTTTTAGTGAAGAACAATACTACATTGACCGAAACAGCACTAAATGCAACCACTTCATCCACATTACTGTTGGGTCCGTTGAATCCTAAGTCAGGCTACAATGTACGTGTAGCCGGAGTTACGAAAGCTGGCTGGGGGCCGTACTGCCCAGAAGTTCGCCTGACTACGGAAGCCAGTTCTGGTGGTTCTCGGCCACCAAGAGCACCATATCCATCGTCCACACCAGTTTGGTTGCTAGTGGTGACTGCTGGTTCTGCGCTCGCATTGGCTTTATCTTGTGTTGTTGCTTTATATCTGCGAAGAAGAAGGATGGACAAAGAAATTGGACATCTGACAGGTATTAAAATTAGCCGATAAATTAATATATAACTCTGAAAACAAAAAAGGTTTTTCTCGCAACCAAGCATACCCATAAAATATGTTAACTTCTTTTTTTCTGTAAACTTTTTTTTCCTACAAGTAAATGGAAACGAAGTCTCGTTACTACAAAGTAATGGTAAAGAAACATTGTGGATAGAGAGAAATGGCTGGGGCAAGGACAGCAGTGGTGGAGTTGTTGCCATTGGGAACGGAGGACAAGGTGATTATGCAGAAGTTGATACCAGAGGGTTGACTACTTTCTGCAATTTAAGAAAAGATCAGCCAACACCGTACGCTACTACTACGCTGTTAAACAGAAGAAGATGTCCGGTAAGTATTCTTCAATTTTTATAACATGAATAATAATGAGAGAATTAATCAATGTTTTATGGATGTGATGGCGTCGTTAGTTGCCGGTTAGCATTTAGATTGGTTAGAAGACTATTGTATCAGTACCTTGTAGTACTTCTTTGGAGCGCTAAGTATTTGGTTAGCGCCCACATTTTGATGACTGCTTATCCAGATAAAATAAAATAGGAGTATGATATAATGTTTCAATACTTCGATATGTCTGTTTAAATTTGTTGCAGTCTATTATATGCAGTTTAATTACAATATTATTAACTTGCAGGAGCTTGTGCCATTATCTGAAACCAAAATCGAAGAGGAAACCCCCCAACAGTTAAATAATAGCGATGGTGCTGCTTATTACGGTTGGTTTCTGAATACATTCCTAACTAAGTACTATTCTGAGAGATTCTCTTGGCTAGTTGTAGATAAGAAACTTATTAAATTCAAAATGAATTAAAATCTTTCAGGTGAAGAAGTGAAAAATCTAGTAAAAACTGTTAATGGTAATTGTCCACAAACCAAATTCAGCTCCGCTGGAAATGTGGCCAACTGGAATGAATTTTTACCACCTCCGCCTGATCATCCACCACCTCATCACAGGGCGACCAGATCTATGAATCAGGTCAGTGTATGTCAAAAAAGTTAAACAAAAGAACATTGGCGCGCCTATGGCTAGAAAAAACTAAGTCTAACAATTGTCAGTTCTGATATACTTATTCCTCAGCTCGATCGTTCCTTTATTATTAACAAAGAAAGCTTCTTGATGGTTTCGTTTTTATGCTGGAACTGTTAAGTTTCATTTCTAATTAAGATATTCCAGTACCTGTACGGAGAAAACACTGCTTTCAGGGAAGATAATGACGCTAAAAAGAACCATATATCCCTAATGCCTAAAAACCGTAGGGGGAATACCTATAGATATAGCTCATATATGCAATCCCATTTGGTTTAGATGCTCACAGAAATTTCCAGTCACATCTCTATTCAAGGAAGACACAACAGACCTTCTTAGTCGCAGTGGAATTGCTTTTTACATTCTAATGTACAGCCTGACCAACACCCCCAAAACTCGCACCTTAGACATCGGGCCTGCAGGATGTAATTGCTATATTCCGACAAGTAAACTGTCACACACAATTCCTCCTACACATTTCTGAACTATTGACAAACGCCACACGCAATGCATTTGGCCTTTAGATGTTGGGCAAACGTTCAAATTATTTCCATGGTACAATTGAAGAGAACAAATCTGGTGTGAAACACTCACACTACTTTCTCTTACTGCAGTTTACATCTATTTGGCGGATTTTCTTCAAACTTATACTGTTTGCTTGTCTTTAATTTTATATCATTTTGAGAATCTGAACTTAAAAAAAATGACTTTTTTGAGGAAAGCATATACTTCCCTGCCCCCCCCCCATGCTTCTTTAAATGATCTTTCTAAAAAAGTTTCCAATAAAAGTGATAGGTCTCTGTAATCATAGCTAGTGAAACAAATTCAATGAAATCCGTCGGTATTTTTATGGATAAAATCGAAAAACTATTCAGTAAAAACACACTTCAGGTCAAACGATTTTCTTCAAACTCAGAATTTAGTTAACATATTTAATTCGATTTAATATTATTTGATAGAATCTATCAAAATTAGATATATGATAGAATCACCTCTTCTATTCCAAAAACCACCTTAACGAAATTTTTCCGGAAAACTGTTGCAAATAAAAGTTGTATCTCTTTATATGTGTAGTTAAAATACCAAGTGTAAAGAAAACCGTTGGGCGCCTTTTTCGAGAAAATTGCAAAAAAACTGAAAAATTAATTTACTATAGTGGTACTTCCTGTTGAGGAATTTTGACGGATAAGTTTCTGCGATTTCTGTTTTTGAGCCTTGCTGCTCACATTTATACATACAGCAAGACTCACACACACATACCATTTTGTAAAACCACTATTTTAATGAATGTTAGAGAAAGTAAAAGGCAAACTCTATTGACATTCAAAATGAGATTTTGACTTTTTATGAGTTAAACTTGTCAATATATGTCTTTCTTGCGGCAGATAATTAACAAAAATTGTTATCGTTAATGGGTGTCGACAATAGGAAGAGCACGATAATTTTCAATTACCTTCGAACACACTAATTCAGTTAATCATTTCCAGGAGATATGTGTAAGTCCACAAGTATCGAGAAGGCATGCAGCCCCACCACCACTGCCACCGGCTAGAAATCATTCATCAGCTTGGGTCGATTCAAATAATTCTGTCAATTCAGAACCAGCACGACCCAAACACTACCCACCACCAATGCAGAGACCGCCTCCGGTCAGTTTTTATTAATTTATTATTATTTAAATTCATTTTAATTAAAAAAATAATACTGTCTTTCATGTATAGATACCAAGATACAATAATACTGGCCAGTCTCAGAGTAGTAGTCATAGCAGTAGTTCTTCGTGTCCTTATCATAGATGTCATAGAACGCACCATAATGACGAAAACGCTTCTTTGTTATATAGACAACCCGTGAAGTAAGTATTTAAAAATTCCCTCTCCTCTCCTCTTCCAATTACGATACTCAGGAGTCTTTAAGGACCGTTTCTACTCTATTAGGGTGCACCAGTCTCCCTGTGGAAGCACAAGGTCGTTTTGTAAGAGAAGGATGTCACCACCATGGACAGGCTATATTGCAAAGCTACCATGGCAGAGATGCCCACCCAGGACTTCCCCCTTGGCCCATTTAAGGGCACGTTGAATACGCTCAACCAGCGCGCGAAGTGATCACCCCACAATGTGGTCACAGAAGCCAGGGACACTCCCAGAAGCCAGGGAAGGCACCCTAGCAGGCTCTGGTATACGCACTTGCGCACATCTAGCAAGTGCACTTCCAGCTACGGGCAGCACAGAGGTTTAATTTATATCGCGGGTCCTCCCACTCATAACCACAGTCATTGGAGTTGTTGTTCAAACTACGACCACTAAGAGTCCACTCAATTGCAAGCTCTTGCGCCCGTAGTTCAATATTTCATACCCAGTAACGAGTATAACGAGTATAGGATCACACACCCGATGGACTCATGCCAGTTACTGATTCCATTGCTTCAAGGACGGAGAGTAGTAACCCAGGAATACTTATAGGCAACCCTGCAAGGGAAGGGAACAGGACGGGACCGGGTATAACAGGAATTCCCAACCTGGAGAACCAGCGCTGTTTGCTTCCCTAAGAATGGCAATGGTGCAAAGCCTGCAGTACAAAGGCTATAGTGCAAAGCTACCATGGCAGAGATACCCACCCAGGACTTCCCCGCTTGGCCCATTTAAGGGCAGGTTGAAAACGCTCAACCAGCGCGCGAATGATCATCCCACAATGTGGTCACCTACACTCCCAGAAGCTACACCAGTAGTACTACTGGTCACTACGCCACCAGTAGTATTTAATAATACAAAATTGCATTTCATTTGTTTCTAACAAAATAATGTTGTTAACATTGATTCTATTAAACCACAAATTATTATTTCATATTTCAGCAGTGATGAAATTTGCTCACATTCTCAAGATAAGGGTGTGCAATCAACATTGAGTTGTAGGAGTTATAGGGCCAATGGTAAGTTTGTTAAGTTTGTTCTTAATTTAAAACAAACAAAACAGCACTGGTATGAAACACTCACACACCTTTCTCTTATTGCAACTTAAAGAGATATAAATGACAAATTTGCTTGAAACTTATCATTCTTACTAAATTGAACTTCAATGTCACAAAATACAATGTTGAACACTAAATTGTCTTCAATGTTATGTCAATCTCAACTAATAAAATCACTTTTTTGAGAACCTTTCGCCCTTCGCTAAGCCCCTTCGCCCCAAACCCCCTTAAATGAACTTTCTCGGAAAAAAGTGATAGCTCTCAGTATTCATAGTTAGAATTCCAAATTTAATTAATTCCGTGGGAAGGTTTTTATGGTGAAAAGTACAGAAAACTGAAAACTTGTTCAGTAAAAACACATCTTTGATCAACCGATTTTTATCACTAGAAATTTTGGCAGCATATTTAATTCTAATCAATATTATTAAGAGGATAACATAACCCTACCTTCCCCACCTCCTTAAATGAATTTTTTTCAAAGAAATGTTTCATATCAAACATGTAGCTCTTAAATTGCATTGTCGAGATATAAAGTTTGATGAAAATTGTTGAAGCCGTTTTTGAGCAAATCTGGGGAAAAATGAAAAATGCATTTAGTAATTCGTACTTCCCGGTGAAGGTATTTCGACAGATAACTCGCTTCCTGTCGGATGCCATTGTGTTACCAAAACGGAATGTTCACACTTAGGGGACCTCAAAACGTTTTAGGGCACGTTCGCAATACTTCCTCTTACTAAGAGTTAGCGAAAGTAAAAAGGTTTGGGTTTAACATTATCCTTTTTTGTATTACGCCCTTCCTGGATATATTAAGCAACTGCAACAGTAATAGATTTACAGCTATCGTTTGAATCGTCTATTCCAAAATTCTCTTAAAAAGAAATTTGCCCCCTCTCCCCCACAAAAAGTTACAAATAGAAGTAATAGGCTGATTATCTGTGTATAGGTTCTGTATGTGAAGGATAAAGAAAATAAGGTGGAGCAGTTTTCTGAAAAGAATGAGAAAAAAAAAATCAGAAAAACACTTCCGGTTGACGGATTTTGATTAATTGCTTTCATGTCATAACTCATTGAACTTCCTGCGATTTATTCGATTTTGAAATATTTTGCTCTCATACAAACACTCACTCATATACAACACGAAATCTGTTATCTAGACAATGTTTTTTTTACTAACTTTATAGATTAATGTAGAACTGTATATTGTAATGAAAATACACTTTAAAAAAAGGCCATTTAATCATTGTCCTTTTTACAGACGACTATAGCGGACCTTGTTGGAATGAAGACTGCAGTTCACACGCTAGTGATACAGGATGTTCATGCAGTGAATCTTCCTGTCTTTATTCAGAAGCAAATCATCCAGAAATTTGCGCAAACTAGTTTTTTCAAACAAAAAAAAAAGGGATTAAGTCATGTCTAAAAAAGAGACATTTTTGTTTCATTGTAATTCTAATCTAATTTACTGTTCCTAAAATACGATCTCTATGCGATCTTTTCTCAGCATTGTCCTTCTTTTTGTTTCTTCCTTTAAAATCATTTTTTCTGATGACTTATAAAGTCGAAAGAAAAGCGTTTTCTTCTTTCAGTTTTTCTGTCTCTCACTTTCGGGAAATAATTGTCTTTATGTATAAAGAAAGAAATCGTATGTATTATATTGTATGTAAGTTATGTGTTCATTGTAATTTATTATATATATACGTTATATACATAGAAGAAACCAACAACAACAAAATTACACATAGAAAATAAATAAAAGTGTATATTACTTTCAAGATCGATTAGTATTGTCATATGTAGGTAAATTGATTTAGATACAGTTTTGTGATGTTAATATTTTAAGTATTTTATTTTTATTTTACTAACGAATTGAAAAGTTTAATAATAAGTAGGGGCACTTAAAAAAAAATTATAATTAAGTTTATTTTTTAAAACCAAAACTGTAGATAAAAAAATCTTTATTGTAAAAAATAACAATATTTTATCTCTAAATGTAATGGAATATCATAAATATTTTATATTATTATTATATACGACTAATGAGACACGTAGGATTGGCAAATGCGCTGAATTTATCTTTTTTAAACAAGATAAACAAGTTCCTTGAAATTTCAAGCCTTAGAAATTAAATAAATATGATTTTTTTTTTTTTTTAATAATAATAATAATAATGATAATAATACAGAATAAAGTGGAAGAATAACTCTAAATGTTTGAATGCATTATTATTATTACTATATATTTTTCTAAATTAAAAAAAAAAGTTTTTTTTTCTGATTCATTTTTTAAAAATTATAGATGGCCTAAACTTAAAGACACTTTCTAAATGTACCTATATTAAGATAATACGATTTTCATCAGCTGATAATTTGTTTAAAAAAATAAAAAAAGTCAAATATGATACTGTATCGGCTACAGTGAGAATGGAAAATCAGTTACGTTTATTATATCATTACCACTGAAGAAAACCCCTACAAAGAAAATCAGTGAAAATTTTTTAGTGAGCATTTTTCGAATAATTTATTTTCACTTCTTAAGTAAATCATCTAGGATCTGGAATGTGCAAATAAGGTTATAATAAATTAAGACTGCTGATTGTAGTGTAGATGTGCAGAGGAAAGTGACATGCCTAAGTCACAATTTCCCATGACATCCTGGAAGAGTTTTTTGCAATTCAACGTTTATATAGAGAATATTAGTATAGACTTGTAATAATGTGTTCAGTGAAGGTGATTATTGTCTTAAACCCAAGTAACTTTGGGCAATATCAGTTAGTAGGTGCTATTCGATTTGCCACACAGACATCGAAAGTCCTCTGAAGAAATGGTCTAGACCACTTAAAAAGATGGTTCTCTCTCCTCTGATTTTTCTGGGAAAAAAGAAATCTAAACGGAGGTTAAGTTGCGCGATCCACGAATAAAGGGAATGATATTCCTGTATAATAATATAATAATGTCGAACTTATTGATATCATTTCTTCCTCATTCACTCACATATATTGTTTTCTTGTAGTAATGATATTACACCTTCACTGTATTTCCATAATCACTGTAAAATATGCAGCACTCCACTGCCTGTATCATTTTCATCTTGAGCTAACAGCGAACACAAACGACATCTACGAACATTTCTTCTTGAATTACGACTTTTGATCTAATAATTCATTTGTACACGCAACTAGGTCTTTAATTATTTTATGTTTTTCACATAACTAATTAAGCTTTTCTTTTTTTTTTGTTATGAAGATTCATAAATATTTTTTAATTTTCAACGATTATTTCAGTGTAACCGTTGACATAGAAAACCTCTCCACGGTCCCTTTATCCCGGAATTTTAAGTGCCCTCTGGGAAGTCCTTTTTATTGCCTGATTAGGGCTGTAATAGTTTCGTGACCTATGCTTTCTTTATTTTTAAAAAAATAAGATAAATCAAAGTATATTGAAGTGATTTTTGGCTAAATATTTTACATATACAACTAAGATTTGAATTCCGAATTCTCATATCATTATAATTTACTTGAATTAATGGGCTTATTTTTAGATTCCTGGCTTTATTGGGCCACGATTTAAAGGCGGAGTTAGAAACAGCAAAAATTTCCTTTTTCTTACCGAATGAGTGAATTAGCGGGCTATTTAGATCGCGTTCATGGAGATCGAATGGTATGTAGAGAGAGACAGACAGACAGAGAATGCTTCATCTCCTTCTTTTGACAGTTTGTCACACTATCAGTAGGGATACCTTTCTCACCATATGAACTATAAGGAGATGTGGGTGCAGTGAACGGTAGAATTTGGGAGGATCTGGGTTAGGACACATTCCTAACTATTAATAGAAAGAGATTTCTTTCCAAAATGGTTCCACTGGATCATGAGATCACAAGCAGAAACCTAACTTTTAGAAGATCATGACCTTATGTATGAAGTTTAAAGATGAACCAGTTTATTTCCACATATCTATCAAATTGTCTTGTTACAAAAGACAATCTCTTAAATACCGTATAAAGTTCCATTGTACGCACTTCAAGTCTACAATTGTGCGTTTAAGCTTTTGGAAAGATGGCGCCCAAAGAGCAAAGGAAAATGAAAATAGCTATTTGGTGGCTTATAATGTAGATACTGCTGGCAGCGAAAGCGGTCGCTTCTTGGACTGTAGACCCGGCTAAATCTCTTTAAATGAGAGAGATCGTAGTCAGGATACAAGACCATAACTTAATGGATACATTGGGGCTCTTGTTTAGAATGCATTCCTCAGAATAAGCTTGCAAGCGTTACTTCTTCCAGAAGTTTAATCTGCAGCCAAACAAAACTTTCTCAATAACGCAACAGAAACTTACTATCAGGCTTATTTCCGGCCACCATACCCAAGCGATGCATTTGCTTCTTAAGTCTACAGGGCCAATAAGTGTGCTTGTAACGGCGATTATCTGTCATTATCCAGCCTGCAATCCAAGCATGGGTTGATGAAGATTTGCAGTATATTCGTTAGGACTTGTGTGAGTTACATCTTCTCTCCTGTTCATTTTCGCTCTCCTTAAAGGAATCCGCTTTGAATTGAAACTCATCGGATACGGAGGCAACAAGCTCGATATCCTCAGCCTTTGCGTGTTTTTTTTTTATATATATATTTTGTTCCCATAAGAAAGAAGCTAAGGCAACTTATTGATCAACCCGCTAGAACGACGAACGAATTTACCTTGGCGTGATGCCTGTAACTTGTGTTCTATATGTGTGTAAATGATATTTATACAGTGATTGACTAGCGATGATTGTGTTAGTCTAAGCTGCACCCTGCATTTGTTTTTTTTAATTTGTCATCTACTTCCTAGTAAGATAAGAAAGTTTAGAATATCATTTTAAAAAATAAAGATTTGACACATATATTACAATAATAATGCCTCTTTTAAATTGTAAATACTTGGAAGAAAGACCAAAGAAAAAAACAAAAATGAAATGAAAAAATAAAAAACTACTATTTTTTATCACAAAAAAAGACTGTATTTGTAAAAGTCGTCCATTTTTCAAAATTAAAATTATTCGTCCTTAAAATAAAAATACAAAAATTTAAAGATGCATAAAATATGTGTACAGACCATCCGATTTTTATCGTCCGATTTTTAATTATTACAAAGTGCCCCTCTGTTTTTTTTTTGGTTCAATTTCTTTCTTTATTTTATGTTTTTTAAATAATTATAAAAATTAACATATATAGTTAAAGACAAATCATTTATACAATAATACCTAGTAATTATGTTTATATTGTACATTACATTAGATTTTATTAAATAATTAGTAGATAATTTGTAATTTTTTATGGTGTTGTAACAGTGATAGTTTTTTTTTTTAAAAAATCTGACTGCAAGCTTTTTGATATTGTTCTAAAATATAGGTATCAAAAAATGATAGGAAAAAAAGAAAGTCATTTTGATTTCTATTATTAGGCCTAATTGAAAATGGGAGTTAAAATAATTAAAAGGAAAATCCCCTAAGAACATTTTTAAAACCCTTAAGAACCCATCACATCTGCTTTTAGCGTAATGGTTAATAAGCTGTAAACTTGCTGGCGTCAGAAGGGATAGCACATTCATTCACCTTCGATCTTTGCATATCCAAAAGCTACATGATAGTTGCGCATACTATTGACACGATTTCAAAAAGGATTTACAATAAGAAAATAGACGTTAAGAGCAAGTCGATAAAACATTGTTGTGAAAGATGGCAGTTAAATAATTCGATGGACAGTTGTGTATCTATAGTGGTTAGTAGTGCAAAGGAGCGGGGTATCTTACTGATTAAACCATCCTGCAATTGGGTAAATTATTCTTTGGAAGTTAAGTTCAACTATTTATCTCCAGATAAAATAGTATGCCTTAAATACATATATCAGGCTTTGTTTGGTAAGACCAATCAGGAACTAAACTCGTCATAATTCCTTCAACGAAACATCTTCATACAGAACAAAATACAACCATGAACCTTTCTATTTGGGAACGAGTGATTTATCGTACAGGACCAGGATTTAGGAAGCGTAAAGCCCTGATTAAAAAAAAAAACCTAGATTTATTGATTGACCCTTATTTAGTAAATAGGTTAGGTTTTAAGATCAGGAAGTATTAATTAAAAAAACACATTAGTCTTCTTAATTTTCCCTAAAATTTTCAGAAATGATTCCAATCTTCAATAGTAGTTACTTATTTCAAAATTATTGATTTTTTATCTAAAACAAACACTAAATTTTCATTTTTGATTTGTAACCAATAAAGTAAGGGTTAGTGTGGTTGAATTAATAAACTGCTAAATAACAGTGGTCAAATTGCAGCATATACACGACATAAAAAAAAATCTGATGTGAAACACTCACACAACTTTCTCTTACTGCAATTTAATAGTTACATACAAATTTGTTCAAACCTATAATTTTTGCAAATGTTTGTTTTAAATTTTAGATGAATGGGAGAATGTAAACTTAAGAAAATGACTATTTTGAGGAAAGCGTACACTCACCCGCCCCCCAAAACTTTTTTTAATGAACTTGCTCGGAAAAAGAGTTCCCTACATTCATAGTGTAACAAATTTAATGAAATCTGTCGGCTTCCGAATTATGGACTTCCGATCAATCGATTTTCTTCAAACTTAGAATTTTGACTTCATATTTAATATTATTTCAGATGATACAATTAATTATACAATATATTGAAAAAGGACTTTAGCGGAAAAAATAACCCCACCACTCCCCTAAAAGCTCCATCGAAAGAATTTTTTCAGAGAAATGTTTCAAATAACTGTAATTGCTCTTTTGTATTTATAGTTAATATAATAGGTTTAAAGAAAATCGTTGGAACCGTTTTCGAGAAAATTGCAACAAAAAAAAATGGAAAAATCCATTCACTAAAGTAATGACTCCATTCCGATTGACTGATTTTTTTGTCCAAAACCTTATTGTCAGGCTCAATGTTATCAATTAAACTATGAGTTATTTGCTCTTTGAGTTATACTGACAACACACACATACAGACCAGGTTTTTCTGACTCAGGGGACCTCAAAACGTATCATTTCCGGTGAAAATTTGGCACGATTACAATACTTTCTCTAATAGCAGTTGGAGTAAATAAGAGAAAACTCGATGATAGTATGCGCAAACTGTTGGAATTTGATTCCTATAACTGACTGATTTTTTTCTTTTTTTTTGCTATTTATTGGGAAACAATAATCGACCACCACTGGTGTAATGATAAATGTTTTCCCTCCAAAAGAATGGTATTCACGAAAGGTTGAAACCAACATTAACAAAAATTCGAAGCATTCGACGAGTCCGCTTTAAATACACACACATATCCCAGCGCCGAATTCACACAAATATATTTTAATTGTAACAATACTGTTTACATAAAAATTATTAACTAATTTCAGCTTTAAACAGATCTAGTGCCATGTTTTATTATTTTGTCATTTTTTTTTTATTGTTATATGTAATTTGTTTATAATAATAATAATAATAATACATACTAAAGTTGTAATATATTGTTGAACAATTAAATATTTGTGATTTTTTCTTTTTTCTTAAAAAAAATAATTGTGATATAGTTCACAATGTATGTACTACCAATATGTATAAAATAAAAATACCAATGTAAATGCAATGTATAAGAGATACAAAAAGTAATAAATTATGTTAAGTATAGACTGATTGATAATTTAATCTCGAATAAGTTTGTATTATTTTGTAATTTGTATATATTTTGTATATATAAGTATATATAATATAAATACGAGGCATGTTTTGCTTGTTGTGTGTCACCTATTTTATACATAAACTTATAAAAAAAATTTAAAAAAAAATACGAATTGTAACTTTTGTAACTGTAATAAAAACAAAAAAATTGCATTAATATTCATTTATGTTTATTTTTGCCAGAAATAGTATAATTTAGACAGGAGTACTGAATAACGTCAGTAATGAAATATCTGAAATTGGAAAATTATGTACTCCGTGTGAATGGGTTATAAAAAAAAATCCAAAATTCAACTCTCACAAATTTTCTTTAAATTACAAATTTTGCTCATAGGTCCTAACATAAATTATGCAGTTGGAGGAGGGTGGGGTTGAGACAATTTCCAACCTGTCAACCGGGGCAGAAGAGACTGATTACATTGTAAAGAGCGCCAATAATATTGAACAAACACATTTAAATTTTATCGTCTTAGATGCCTCCGAATCATCTAAAAAACAATGTTTTCAAAAAAAAATCTGGTTAGAAACATTCACATGACTTTCTGCTACAGCGAAATGGCGAATTTTCTTCACACTTACAATTCTTATTTGTGTTTGAAACTGTCCGCATTTTTATGAAGAAAATTACAAAAAACTGAAAAACCTCTGTGACCAGTTGCTTCATAAATTTCAGTCTGCTGATTTTTTTTTTTTTTGCAATTATAAATAATGAAAATATTGACTGACATTATGTCCAATATGGCAAAAAATACTGCCACCGGCCATCTTCATGCTCAATGACTTGTAGGATAATTGGCACATTTTTGGTCCAGTGAATCCACACCATCTTTAGTGGAGTTAGCAAGCTATTATTTCTGGTTTGTTTGTTTCTTGATCAGTTCCAGACTTTAAATGTATGGAGGACATCATAACGACCGCCCTATTTTTCTGTACATATGACAAATGTATCATGTTTCTGTGGTAATCATATAAAGAAGAATATATGGCTCGGTTTTTGGTTGGAAGGAACTGAGACGCTATCTCTCGCTTATTGTTTTTTTAATGTTCCCACGTAAGTAAGTTTTTGTTTCAACAATTCTTTAACCAGTTTAATCGAGGAGAACTAATTATCTTCTTTAACGGTCCTGTTACTACTAAAAATAGGTCTATATAATTTTAAGGTAGACTGTTAGTTAGCTTGGAAAATTTGGAAATGCCTTCCAAATTTTCAATCTAAATTTTTTCCTGTATAAATATAGGCCTTGCAGCAGTAAATATTCCTTGCGGCTGCCAGAATCATAATTTTTATTCCATATTTTCTTGTTTTTTTTTTTTTTTTGTGTTTTTGGCGTATACATTCGAAATTTACATCGTCCCCGAAACCTCACCAATATTTCATCCACACAAACATATGTTAACTTACAATATACTCAATTTGGGAAAAATATCTAGAACTACAAAGTTAACATTAAATTTAGTTTTATTTTATTTTTACATTCACCACACATATACAAGGAAAACTTAAACACCGTTTTTAGCATCATAAACTACATACTGCTTAACCACTACTACTGTTATCCGGTCTCTCTCTCACTGTTGCCACTTACAAATATTAACTTGTTTATATTATTATTAACACTCGGCCATCCTGTGTGTGATTTGTCCTCAAATCTGGGGATATGCTCATGGCGTGGTGTTTTCCCTGGTTTCGCCATTTTTCATATGATAGTCCGCAAATCTAGCTGGGCGCTTCCTCCTTCTTGTGGGTCTCGTTTCCACCCCTGCTTCATCGAATGTTGTCCCTTCCTCCACTGCTGCTATCAGCTCATTTCCTATATCATTGTTATCATTCTGTAGTTCAATTCCTGCGTCCTCATCGTCCTCATCACTACTCTCCGAATCCTCGTTACTTTCGTGGCTATCAACTTCCTTACCTTCCCGCTCTGCAACTCCAAAACCCTTCAGTAGAGACACGTGGGCTGTGGTGGAATACGTTCTGCTACTGCTATCCTGTATCGCTGCTACTCTGTGCACATCTCCGCGCAGTGATTCCATCACCACTAAGGGTCCTCTGAATTTGCACTGAGCTTGGTAGGTTCGCCGATTGTTGACGGAGGACTTCGTATAAATACTATATCACCCACGCTGAACTTCACTTCGGATCGATGCTTGTTATACCGTCCTTTCCACTTCTCTTGCTCCTCCAGGATTCTCTTCCTGGCTTCTCTTCTGCAGGGTTTTAGGCTCTTGTCTGCTGGGTTCCTCGGGATTTAATAGTGCCCTTAGGGTTCCGCTAACAAAGATGGGGCGAAAACCTATTAAGGTTTCGAAAGGTTGTTAAAGCCTATTAAGGTTTGCCTAGTTGTTGCATTCTCGGCATTATTCAAATAACATTCGGCCTCCTCCATACAACGGGTTCAGGTTCTCTCCGTTTTCGCCGAGGTCTGTATCACTGGTGTCAAGGTCGCATTTACCCTCTCCACTTGTCCATTTGCCTGCGGGTGGCGAACTGAAGTAACGTTGTGCACAATCCCGTTTCTGATACAATACTCTTCGAACACCCTCGAAGTGAATCCATTTCCTTGATCGATCACAACCATGGCAGGTAACCCATACGCTAACACAAATGACTTCACGCTCTTTAAAACATACTGTGCAGACGTATTTGGTGTAGGATACAGCTTCACAAATTTGCTGAAGTTATCGACGATCACCAAGATGCAGTAATTACCTCTTGTACTCTTTACCAGGGGTCCAACGTGTCTAGATGAAGCACGCTAAACGGTTGACGTCCTGGGGGTATCGGGTTCAATTTTCGGGGTAACTTCCCTCTCGGAATTTTGTAGAGTGTGCACTCTGGACACGTACGTATGTGGAATCTCACGAAACGTCTCATTCTGGGAAAGTAGTAACGCTTTGATATGTTACTAATAGTTCTGTCAACTGAAAAATGTCCAGCTAGGGCATGAAACTTCAGCACTATTGCTTTTCGCATACTCCTAGGGACTACCCATCGTAGCTGCCCCGTGCTGTCGTGACAATGGTATAACATTCCATCCTTCAGTCGTAGGTTTTTCATTCGTTGCCTTTGAATTGTGGTTAGGTCACCAGGATCTTTCTTCATCTCCTGCATTATTTATTTCAACTCCGAATCACTTTGTTGGATCGCTATCACGTACTCCTCTTCACTCAAGGCCAAAACAACCTCAAGACGATTTTCTAAGACCTCATCCCATGTTGCACTAGGGTCGCCTACTGCAGCTCAACTCAAGGCATCCACATTTTCCATCCGGTTGCCGGCTCGATACTTTACTTCGATATCATGTTCTTGTAACAAGCAACTCATACCAACTAGCTATTTATGAGTTTCTCGTTCTGAATCCATTAAGGTGGACGAGCACTTGGCAGTCAGTCACGACTACTACATGGATTCCTAATAGCAGGGATCGTAGACGATCTAAGCACCAAACCACTGTCATTAGCTCCAATTTTGACGAGTGGTATGTTCTCTCCACATCGGATGTCTTCTTGCTAACACAGTAAAATAGCCTCATCTCCTTGTCTTCCCCTCGCTGCAGCAACATCCCTGCCAGGCCAGCCTCCGATGCATCAGTGAGTAGCTCCTTATACTTTCGGTGGTCAAAAATAGCTAGTACTGGTTCTTTAACTAAGTTCTCCTTCATTTTTTGAAAAGCCTCTTCCTGCTGACTTCCCCAGATAAATGGTTCGCCTTTCCGCGTTAAACGGGTGATGGGCGCCGCTATGTCGCAAAAATTTGTACAAATCTCCTAAAAAACCCGACTAGGCCCATAAAGCGTCGAACTTCATGTGCATTGCGTGGTGGTGGATACTTAACAGTGGCCTCTACGTTTTGAGCTCCAGGCTTAATTCGTGCCGCAGTTACTTGCACACCCTGATAAGTGACTTTGAGGCATGCCAAAAACGCATTTTGAAGGCTTCAGCGCAAGGCCGAATGAACGTATTGCCTCAGCACGAGCCTCATCTACCTATCATATCCTTGAAAACTCTCGCTGGCACTAATACATCATCCATGTAACATAAAGCGATTTGTTCGCTTTATTACACCGTATGCATTAGCCTGGTGAATTTACCCAACAACCAAAATTTCGCTGCTCCACTTAGCCTGGTCCTCGCCGCTGCAAACCTAAAATTTCTGGGCCATCCATTAACATCTCCCAAAGTTTCTAATGACGCCAACCAACCATACGTGGCGGCTCCTTACCTTTAAATTCAGAAACAGACGAGTTGAGATCTGGCATAACTCTATATTCAGGTGTCTGCCTCTCTATTAATTTCAGCATTAATTCTTGCGGTTCAATAATTTTAGTTAAAATAATATTTCTCTCACCTTTGGGCATGGTGCACTGTTCCGCTCGACATTTCGGGCAAAACCATTTTCTCTCCGAGGTTCCTAGGGCCTCATACTCTTCCTTATTTATTGTTGGCTCACACTTAAGATTCCACCATTTCCGGCAGATTCCGTCACATAAAATACCCTCTTGTTTATCCGTCACCACTTTCTCACACAGTCCACACCGTTCCATACCAATAGTTATGTCAATAACAAAAAAAAACTCACAAAACTGGGCGCAATTAACTTGACTTAACATTCCACCTCTGAGTTGTGTTAACTTATAATATAATCAACTTGGGGAAAATATCTAGAACTACAAAGTTAACATTAAATTTAGTTTTATTTTATTTTTACATTCACCACACATATACAACGAAAACTAAAACACCGTTTTTAGCATCATAAACTACATACTGCTTAACCTCTACTACTGTTATTCCCTCTCTCTCTCTCACACTGTTACCACTCACAAATATTTACTTGTTTATATTATTTTTAACACATTGTAATATATTTGTGTGGAGCAATGGGTATAATTCTCACTGCTCGTAATAAAAATCAAATATATGCAGAACATATATTATTTATTTCAACGAGAAGGGACATACATAACAACATATTACCCAAATGTAAAATTACTTTCGCAGTTTTTATAAATTTTTTAAAAATTTCTGTAATTGGTGCTGATGGATTATTCACTTTTCTTTCTTGAGAATTACCAAATCTAAGACAGGCTACTATGAATAAAAAACGTTTGGAAGACATGGCAGAACGAAAAATATCCCTTCCAGTTCCATCGGTTGCAAAAGAAGCTAGATCTTCTCCTCCAGATTTGAAAATTCCTCTATACAATAACAATCCAATAAAATTTTTAAATTCTTTTTCTACCATTTCACCTATAAAACTGGCAGCTAAATCTTTATAACATGTCTTTATGTGTCCTATCTTTTCATTAGTAGGTGAATAATTTCCTTTTCAATGTCCGCAGTAAACAAACACTGAAATATTTCATATGGATTGCCCCTTGCTCCCAAATCTTTTGCTTGACCACATGGCCCTGGCATTTTATTTTTCATAATATTGCAGGCAGCCGTTCTTACTGACCTCCTTCCTTCTTGTTGGGCCCACTTAACTCTATTTTTACTATAATATGATTTGCCAGGTTCTTCCTCTTCATCATCAATTTCATTTCTCTGGTTTCGTCTCCTTGAATAGCTTCACTCATTTCAGGATGTAATTCATTTAGTAATTCATTGTAGTTCCGCAGGACTTTCATTATTAACCATGCCGCTATCATGATTACTTTCCAATGCGGAGTTACTATTACAGTCTGAATCCACAACACTAGCTTCAGGATCTTCATTTTCGACTTCCGCCAGAACACTTTGAACAAAATCGCTGAAGAGAGGATCATCAACGCTAACCCTTTTGGGATATATGTGAACTCGCCATTATAATCTAGTTTGGAACAAAAAAGAAGATTTGATGAGGAACAATAAAAAAAATGAAAAGAACAAGAATTAGATGAAACTTATAGAGGTAGTACAGTGAGGTCCCTCAGTCTCACCACTGATTTGTTGCAACCTAATGGTAAAAGCCCAGAAATAAAAACTCTTAAATTTTATAAAGAACCATAGGAATGATATAACAAATGTATCAGTACAAAATAACTGAAAAGTGAAAGTCACGTAAGAGGTACTGAAGAGTCCAGTTGACACGATTTATCAATTGGTACAAAACCGTGAAACGCTTTTACGGCAAAGACTGACTAATCTGAAAGAAGACCGCACTTGGACCAGCTACTGAACTCTGGGAGCTGCTATAGTAAATACAATATTTGCCCAAAAGAAAAACTCATACTCGGGTCCCTACTCATACTCAAAGTAAAACCCTATGACCAGCACTGTTCCAGTTAAGGGTTTTAAATGAATTTTCCCGGAGAATTAAAAATTGTGGCTCTTTATATGTGAAGTTAATATTTAAAGTTCAAAGAAAGTCACTGGAGCCGTTTTAAAGAAAATACAGAGAATACAGAGAACTACTTTCAGTGATAAAATTAATGTCTGCTTACAATTTTGTTAGAAAACAGAAAAGTCACTTAAGCAGAAAATATTAAAGAAAGAAAATATTGATACAGAATAAATAATAAGAGAATTTAAATATTTTCTAATGTTTTTTTTTTTTTTTATAATTATTTCAATTGCAAATAGTATTATTGTACAAATAGAAATATATAATATTTAATCGATTACTTTATTTTTAAAGTATCGATAATGTACTAAATTTTTGTGATTAACATATCGAATTTCATATGGTGTTCTTGAACTGTGCGCTGTACTGCGTTACACTATGCACATGATAAGGAAGGTTATTTACAAGTGTTTGTATACGGTTTAGCCTTCCATTTTTTCAAATTAAATGTTTCATTTATAATTCAAGACATGGCCGTATCAATTTTAGGCCGAAGACTTGGTCTAAACAGGCCACAAAGATTGTTCCAACAAATACGTACAGGTTATATTGTCTTGTGAGTAAAAAATAATTTCATAAACTTTTTTATTTTTATTAAATAGATTTCTTCAGTTTATACAATTACACCGTATTTTATTTAGATTACCAGAAGTAAGCCCGGAACAATTAGACCAGAATCCATTATATAAAGGTGGTTTTCCAGATATTAAAAATATTACACAAGAAAAATGTGTAACAACACTTGGAAAGTATCTGTTAGATTTTGAGCATGGTGTGCGTCAAGTAGAAAATGAGATTATCGGTAATTACATATCTTGTTTCTCACATTAAATTTTCATTGAATACATAACCTAAAGATGCCGGTATTTTCGCTTTCTTTTTAGTTAAAGTGACATTGTTTTTCATCATTAAATGGAATCATTATTCTAACAATATAGTATATTTGAAATAAAAATGTTGTTATAAATCAAACATTTCTTATAGAACCTTTCAAAATATGTTGTAACCAATGGCAAGATTGTAGAATTCGGTCATACTGAATATCATTTACTGAATATTTTTTCTTGATAGTAGTTTTCATGAATAATTTAAGGTAAAATTTTTAACACCTATAATGCTTCTTCTTGCCAGTATTTGTGCTATTTTTTAATAGCTTTTATCTTCTTTTTAATATCTTTTAAGATGTTATAATTAAATATCAAAGTATACTGAACCCATGTATTTTAATTTTATTTCAATATAGTTATGATTACATTTGATCCTAACAGAGAAACCAAATGAATTGGACCTATTTGATAACATAGTCGAACCATTAGAAGAATATGGTACAAAATTGGAAGCAACGTGGGGTCTAGTCAAGGCATTGTATGTAGTCGACAAAAAGAAAATGCCTTCGGAAGGTTATTTATCGTTACATGAAAGAGCTAGAAGAGCTAGAAGTTTAAAATATAATTCTAGGCATATATACAATTTCTTCAAGGTTAGTTACTGATATTAAGTTATTTTTCTGGGTGTGTGATTATTTAAAAAATATAGTTACGTACTCTCAAAAACAAAAGTTCTAACATAAAATACCTCCATTTTTACTTTCGAATCATGTAAATTAAGTTTTTATATTTTATGGGCATAAAAGACGTTCGCCTCTAAAAATAAAAGAATATGCAAATGGCAATCATCAAAGTGTGGAGGCCTTGTAATATTTGAGAGTGTTGGGCGATACAGGTTCTAGCAGAAACGCCAAGATATGTATAGAATCATGGAAAGTTCATATCTGTTTTTGCCTTACCAGGTTATTTGAAGTTATGTGACGTCTCATGTTGCTCGTTGTGAAATTTTTCATGAAATCCTAAGCATTATGCATTTATTTATGTATCGCCCATAATCTGGGCCAAATATTTAATTTATTTAATTTCAAATGGTAAATTATTAGAGCAAAAACAACCTGCTTGTTAACCTAAGATATGTTTAGTTTCTCTATCATTCTGTAAGTTGAAGTATTGCGATTGTATCATATTTTCGGAAATGAGTTTACATTAGAAATATTTGTTTGAGGTCCTTTGCGAAAGAAATGTTTTTAGAGAATAGGCTGGGTATGTGTTCAAAATATCTCAAAAACGAAAAATCGCTGCGAGCTCAAACTTGATATTTCGTTTAAGTATCATTTCTTCATGTGACTATAAAGTTTTGGTCAAATCCATGAACTGGAAGTGCAACTTCTTCAGATTTTTTTTTTTAGTTTTTCGTTTTTTTTTTTTCGAAAATGGCTCCAACGATATTATTTAAACTTCGTATACTCTCTATGCACATCAGTGTCGTAACTTTTATTTGAAGCATTTTTCCAAGAATTATTTTCCTTAAGGGAAGTTCTGAGGGAACGCTCTTAAACTTTAATTAAAGCACCATTTCAATACAATGCTTGGTTCGTTCGCTTCCTTAGTATGAAGGTGTTTTGCTAGAATTCCAAACTTGAACAAAATTGTTTACCAAAACTGCGCCTTCACTGAATAGGCTGGATGGTTTGAATGATCACTGAAACAGCTACACTATTTTCTGTCAGCTTGGAACGTTATTTACTTAGATATGAACGTATCACTTTTATTTGAAATATTTTTATATCCCTGTGGAGGGGAATAGTATACCTTCATATGGTCTCTGCTTGTCGTAAGAGGGGACTGAAAGAGAAAACCGCTGAACTCATTGTCCGTGGGATCAGGCTCCCACTTCCTTTCCTTCTGCTTTCTCTCTCTCCCTCCCCTCTCCCTTACCCTGTTTTCTTGTTATCTAACAATGGGATCATTCATGCCGCGGTAAGGGCAATCTGTCTAGAGGAAGAGAACCCCGAGAAAAATTTCCTGGTCCTCCAGGTTGGGGGTTGTCGCTTCGGCCAGTTCTTCGATCGACTCAAAATTGCCTACGAAACTTCTTGAGGGAAAAAATCGGTAAAATAGATTTTTATCTGGGGAATTGTGACGTTAAATTTCGAATGTTTATGTAGGTCAGTTCAGTGTTATTGGCGTTCTCTTCTGGACAAAAATGTATTCATTTCAACGCCACAGATTTATCTATCCCCAACATCGCTGTATTTATTTTGAAGCTAAGTAAAAATATCCAAGTTAAAACGAAAATTGTTAGTTTTATAATTGCAATAAGAGAAAGTTGGGTGAATGTTTCACATCAGGTATTTTATATCTACATATATTATTATTTACATTTCTAGAATCAAGATGTTAGCAAATTGACTGAAGAAGAACAAAGAGTCGTATCCAAGTTTCTTGTTGAAGGAAAACTAAATGGATTAGATTTAGATGGCAATAAAAGGGAAGCTTTTGCTGAATTGTCAAAAGATTTGGCCAATGAAACTGCGAAATTTAATCATCGAGTCAAGGTAATCTCTTTAAAAATAATGGCAAACCGTTTCATCTGTCCAAAAAAAAAAAAAAAAAATTAAAAAGCATTTTATAAGAATTATTTTTTCTGTGTTCAGTGAAGCAACCAGTACCATTTCCTATATGATATTTCCAGGTCCATAATGTTTGTAATAATTTGAAACGTTTTATCATTTTTAGGTTAGCTCGGAAAAATACGCTCATATCATTGATGATCCGATAATAACAAGAGATTTTCCTGAAGATTTACTCCAGACAATGTCTCTAAGGTGTATATATATTTATTTGATAATTATTTTGTTTTCATACTAATCATTGCCATTGAGGAGACAGTAATTTTTTTCACTTTCGATTTCCTCCATTTCATATCTTTTACAGAGAAGCGTGAGAAAACTGGCTCTGGCTTAAAACTGTTTTATGATATGTTCATTACGGAGACATGTTGAGTTTATTTCTAATTTTCTACGATGTTTAATAATCAATCCATGGAAAGAGATCAAACCTTTCACTATCCTCTGAGATCATATTTACTGTTCCAAAGAAATTTACCTAATCATGATTTGATATCCAGTTTCAGACCCGCTCTATCTAAAATTCACAGATGCTAGAGCATGCATGTTAAAGAAAAAAACAGCCTAATTCTTTCACAGACATCTCTGGTTTCAAACGAGAAAATCTTGAACCTGATCTTTCGCATTCCAAACAATAGATGTGAATGGATTTTTTTTTTTTTTTATACTTCAAAATCTCGACTAAGGAGGTCCGATGTAAGATGCCTTTGAAGTGTTCAGTATTTAGATGGGAATGAGGGGGTCTGTGATGATGATCTAGTGCTTGTCTGTTTAGTCCACTAAGTCTTAACTTAGTTGCACATCAAAACTGCAGTTTATTTGTATTGTGTGATTGTGGATGGGGGAGTGACAGTGAGTGTTCGTATTTGGTGTACAGAAAGGAAGGTTTTAAATGAAATAAGGTTGGGAACGTAATGTTATTAGTTTAGTTATTATTTTGGCGATAATTAGATTTCATTCCTACTTGGTTTAATTTATTTTATAGTAAAAGTCTTCATTAATGACTAAAACTTATTTGAAAAATGGCTTCTAAATTATGATGAAAAACGTTAATTGGTCAAACTC
Organism: Triatoma infestans; assembly: GCA_011037195.1. NCBI lineage: Eukaryota > Metazoa > Arthropoda > Insecta > Hemiptera > Reduviidae > Triatoma > Triatoma infestans. The sequence continues at coordinate 143,722 of JAAEAF010000661.1, read as the reverse complement.
AAGAATTGTTTTTGAACATTGATATAGTCAACCCCTTTCGTATTCTTTCGGCCAAATTCACTGTAGTTTCATCAGTTGGATTAGACCGAGATGGGCGCCAATATCCTTGAAGAAGTGGCTTTCCCATTTCTCCCTGTCGGAGAGGAGCGGAAAAAAAAGCATTTAGAAAAAAAAAATCTTTGAAATACAAAAAAACATTTCATCTACATGGACTCGACCACTATTTTGGACTGTCGGCAACCCATTTCACTCATTCTTAAGAATGAATGTTGTTAAGTTACTTTTGCCTGAAGCAGCAGCAAAACAGCGATCCCTAAGTGGTATGTTACTGATGTAGATTAACTTCTCAAATTGAATATCTTAGTACCGAATAACTATTTGAATGTGAAAAGAAATAGGTCGCCAATATACCACCGTTAATTGTTTGAAAATCAACATGTCCTTTTATTAGAAATAGTTGATATTTTACTTAAATAAAATAGAATCTTTTTTCACAGTAAAGATCCATACAAAGGTCCTTGGAAGGTGACTCTGAAAATTCTGGATAAGTTTTTGCAATATTGCCCAGATCGTAATTTAAGATGGAACGCATGGTTAGCAGGTAGGCAGGTTGCTTCAAATGAAGGGCCTAGGGAACTTAATAACTCTGAACATCTAGAAAACATACGGCAAATTAGGTAATGAACAAAATTTGATCAAATAATAATAATAAGGAATTAGAAGGAAAATAATAAAAGAAATCAAAATTAGGCTCGACTGAGATTCATAAATCAAAAATATTATTTCAGGAGAGACATGGCCAGAGTACTTGGTTATGACTCTTTTGCTCATATGTCAATGGAAACCAAAATGGCGGGATCAGTGGAAAATATAAACAATACACTGGGGAAAATTCTTGAAATAGGTAACTAGTGCAATACATAACTTTAATAATTCCGCCAAATTTCTATATAAAAGCAATTAATATATTTCTAATTTGCAAACAGCCAGACCACATCAAGAAAAAGAATTGAACTCATTGCAGAGTTTCGCTGAAGAAAGCGGTTTTAATGGAACTTTAGAATTATGGGATATACCATATTGGGAAAGAAAACAGAAGTTATCTTTGTATCAGTAAGTTATGAAACAAAAGCAAAGAAAAAAGGCTTTTTCACATAAAGTTAATTGAAAATTGTGTAATTTTTTTTTGTCTGTGGGGAGGGATCAAGCTCTATGCTATCCAAAGCCCTTCAGGGTCCATATAGCTATCCCAAAGTTCGGAGCCTTCTCAGTGCACTGCCGGCCTCCGGACAGTTTCTTTCGTTACAGACAAACTCTCCATGACCGGACAGTGAGCTGTAATGACTGATAGATAGATTGAAATGACTGGCTGAGCCAAAGTTGACTATCAGCATGTAATTTACCCTTCTATATTTGTGTTATGGCTCTAAAAATTCAATGTTTAAAGAAAATTTGTCAATTCAGTTAATTTTATTAACTGAAGTTTCACACCAGATATATATTTTTTTTTTTAAGTTGGGATGATCAAAAAATGAAAGAATTTTTTCCATATGAGAAAGTATTGAGCGGACTTATAAAGACTGTATCAAGCTGTTTTAATTTAAAAATTGAAGAAGCTGCTGACATAACTACATGGCATCCAGATTGTAAAGTGTATAAAATATATGAAGTAGATAATGTAAAACCATTAGCGGTTCTCTATATAGATCCATTTCGTAGGTGAGAAATACATTTTAATATAAGTATTCACTGGTTAATTTTTATATTATATATCATTATAAATAACTATTATTTTTTTTTTTTTTTTTTAGGAATAATAAATTATTTACTGAAGTAGGACAAGTAATCTGTATGCGACCTAAAGCGAGAGCATTAGGACCCAGTCCACCAATAGCTGCGCTCTTATTAAACTTTCCAGCTTCGCAGTCGCCTAAACAACCTTCGCTACTAACTTTGAAAGATGTAAACATACTGTTTAGTAAGGTTTGTCAACAATGATCTACTTAATACCAAATATACCTATTTTTACTGTATAAAAATTCATAATAATATTTGTACTTTGCAAACAGTTCGGAGAAGCATTGCAACAAGTTTTGAGCGTAGTTAATTATCTAGAAGTTTCCGGTTTAAATAATGTAGAATGGGATGCAGTAAATATCGTCAGTAACTTTATGTCACTTCTGTAAGTAATTTATCTATTTATCTATCTATTTATTTATTTATATAACAGCTTTTATAATTTCCTGAATGTATCCTAATTTCACTAAGCAGTAAAAAGCTTTTACCAAAAGATCGAGACAACTCTCTCCTCCATGAACATTAAATTTTGTAACCATGGAGTTTCGACTTCTTGATCCTGATATTATGTAGCCTAAAAAAACCAATTGTGAAACACTCACACGACTTTCTCTTACTCCAATTAATACAATTTAATTAACAAAGTTTGTTCCTGCAATGTTTACAATATTTGGTTGGGCTGGCTACAAAAGGCTGTACTACCTTTTATTGTTCTCGTAGGACAGGAATTGTCGGAAACAAAGCAAATTGTGAACATTTATTCTCAGCCAGTTCTCATAGTCGAAACATATTTCTTCCGTTAAATTAGTTTATTCTCAGGAAACAATTAAGGTGGAAGCTACTTATCTGACATATGCAACTTTGAATTTACAATAAATATTTCATAGTTAAAATTGAATAATATTTAAAAATACTAAATAGATCATTTTATATTTTGTAGGTTAACCGATCCTGAAGTTGTTCGAGAAATATCAGGACATTATAATACGAAAGAGACAATACCAGTTTCAAATCTTGCACCAATATTAGGTCATATGCCTGGATTTCATGTGTGCAATGAGATCTATTTAGCTAATTTGGATATTAATTTACATACCAGGTAATTTAAACTCTTGAATTTTGTTCATATTTTCTTTTACCTATATGATTCTTACTATTTTTATAACTTGTAGAAGGAATTTTTAATTAATTTTTTTTTTTTTTAATTATTTTTCAGTAAAGATTTCTGGTTAAGTATAGTGAGAAATATGTGGCCAGAATATTTTTGTTTACCATTTCACAAAGGCGATGCACATCCGCTTAGTTTTACCGCTTCAATATCACAAGGAATGTCTTGTGCGGTGTATTCAAAATTGTGGTCCAAAATTTTAGCGACAGATGCTTTTAATACGTTCAAAGCAGATCCGGATTCCAGTAACATTGGTGATAGGTATGTGTTAGTGTTTATGAATTTGTTTTTTTTTAATGTATTATGAGACATAAATTCATTTGGTATTCTTTTTTATATATTTAGATTTCGTGATACTTTTCTCGCATTTGGCGGCAGTTGTCATGCTAGCGAAGTGTTTAGAAGATTTCAAGGAAGAGATGCAACGCCTGAAGCGTTCCTGGCTACAACTTTTCCAGATTCAGTAAAATAGAACTTCTTTTTTTATTGTTTGAAAAAATTAAACAAATTTTAAAATTATAATCGAAACTAATTATCGTAGAAATATTTACGATTTAGTTGTTTTGAATCATTTAGGAATCAAGTTGTAGGTATCCATAATCGAATTAGAGATATGTTACTTTATAATTGTAAAGTGTTACGGAATTTACAAAAAAAAAATATAGTTAATTTGTAAATATTCTCTGTAAAATATGAATAATAAAAATGATATACACGGTGTAAATATTTTCTTCACCTAATAAATCGTTAAAGACATGTTCCCAGATAACCTTTAGAACGGTTACTGTCTTGGCTTTTAAGTTTCAAATTAGTCATTCTATGTCGACCTCCCTATTATGATTGGCTTCAATTGTATAAATAATCTCGATAGTACTCAATTAATTTTCTTCTTCGTTATGACATTCTTTGCTTCACGAAACCTGGGTTGTCAGAAAATTAATTAATGTACCGTATTTCCTAAAGGAGTATTCTTATTATATTTCGAGTGCAACAAAAGAAAAGTGTCTTTGCCGACCGAGTGGTGGCTTAGTAATTTTCTATAAAAATATTTTTAACACAATGTTATATCTTTAAATCAATTGGAATCACTATAATTCTCCCTCTCGAATTGAGTTATCAGTATAGAATAACTATTTTGCCTAACTATTTCCGCCACACCCTACTTAACCTTTTCTGTTTTGGACGTATGTCATCCTTATTCTGATTACCCCTTTACATTTAAAGGAGCCTCTACAGTTCACTGTCCGGTGATGGGAGAACGGGATCTGTCATTTGTAACGGGAGAACACTGTCCGGAGGACGGCAGTGCACTGAGAAGGCTCTGGGCGCAAATGACCACAGATGTTAAGGCGCCTTAAATAAACAAAAAAAAACGCATAAAACTTAGTTTACATGATATGACATTACAATCATAGGTGGCAGCGAATAATCAGCTAGTCTATAGAAAGTCTTTAATGATTAATTAGTTGCCAAAATGAAATTGAAAATTCGTTAGAGTTATTTGGTAAATTATGTAGCCATTGTTACCAGTTTTGTCCACAAAACATAGATTCGATTTATAGAAGAAATGTAAGTTTCCGTATAGGGCCAATGCGGTGGAGATGGCTCTATAGGAAGACGTGGCCTGTGGCTGCTCGAAAGTTTGCCACTTCTACCTTACATGCCAAATAATGCGGTAGCTGCTGTTCCATCCACTTGGCCCAAGTTTTCCCTTCGGCTATGGATTGGTGCTCTCTTTGAACATTGCTTGTTTTATTTCTTCTCAAGTGAGTGCCGACTGTTTTGACAATTTAAAGTAATGTGGTCAAAGACCCCTTGGAATTCTCCTAGAATTATATTTTTGCGAGAAAAAAAAAATTTGGTATGGAACACACACACGACTTTCTCTTACTCTAATTAATACAATTTAATCAAGAAATTTTCTTAAAGTTGCAATGTTACGAGGTTTAGTTGGCCTGGCCATAAAAATGATGGTGCGATTTTACTGTGTATCTGAGCGGCCTTATGTGGAACGCTATGCCAGAAATAACAAGCAAATTTAATTTAAACTGACAGATCCCAAAATCAGAAAAATATTTCTAACGAAAGTGATACGTTTCATGTATGCAGCAAGCATTCCAAGTTTAAAGAAAATTGTTGTACCAGATTTTGAGAAAATTAAAAAAAAAAAAAACTGTAAAATTGTGCGTGTGGTTAAAAAAGTTATATTTTAATTTTGAAGGTATTGATCACATTTAAATCAATTCATTAGATTATGAGCCTTAACAAATGGCGAAGCAAAGAAGGTAAGAAATTTGTTTAGTAAAAAAGATGAATAACACGAATGATTAAATTTAGAAACTTAAAATGGAAATATTGCTCTGCTGGAAGATATATGGGATATTATTCTTCAACAGATACCCGAAAAAGACGCCGGGAAAAACATCAAGCAATGGCAAATATTAGTCTGATAAATGAAAAGGTCAACTTATTTTTACTTTCTCTTAGTCCTAGTAAGAGGAAGTATTGTAATCGTGTCAAATTTTCGATATCGAGTTTTCACCGGCAATATCCGTTTTGAGGTCCCCTGAGTCCAAAAAAGTGGTTTTTAGCAAATGTTCTCTGTGTGTGTGTGTGTGTGTGTGTATATGTATGTGAACAGCATAGCTCAAAAACGAAAAAATCGTAGAAAGTTGAAATTTGATATTCCGTTTAGGGGTCACCATGGATCTGACTGTACGTTATCTGTCAAAATTCCTCAACCGGAAGTACCACTTTACTTGTTGGTTTTTTACTTTTTTGGCATTTTTCTCAAAAATGGCTCCGACGATTTTCTTTAAACTTAGTACATCAACCACACATACAAAGGCTACAACTTTTATTTGAAACATTTCTCCAGAAAAATGCATTTAAGGGCACTTTTGGGGGAGAGGTGGGATTAGGTTTTCATCTAAAGTGCTATTTCAGTTTATTAGATAATTCTGTCATCTAAATAATGTTGATTAAAATTAAATATGTTGTTGAAATTCCGAGTTTGAAAAAAATCGGATAACCGGAAGTGCGTTTACTTTACCACTTTACTGAATGATTTTTTCCCTTTTTCGCAATTTTCTCAAAAATGGCTCCGACGATTTTCTTGAAACTTGGCATATAAACTAAACATGCAATGATCTACAATTTTTATTTGAAACATTTCTCTGGAAAAATTTATTTAAGGGCACTTTTAGGAGAGGGGTGGGGTTATATTTTTCTCTAAAGTGCTATCACAGTTGTTGTGGTGGTTGGTTCCGCAGAGCTGGAAAGCATCAGAGACATTTTCAGTGGTAGCCTGCTTCATTTTTGAGGTCATCGACCGGTTTCGGGCGTTCGCCCATCTTCAGAATGCGTTTTTTTTCAGACAGTGGGACAACACAGACTTTTCACGGACTGGAAACTAAGTTTGCTCTGTGCAAGTCTGTGTTGTCACACTGTCTGAAAAACGCATCCTGAAGATGGGCGAACGCCCGAAACCGGTCGATGACCACAAAAAGAAGCAGGCTACCACGGAAAATGTCTCTGAAGCTATCACAGTTGATTATACAATTGTATCATCCAAACAAAATATTAGAAATAAATACATGGCCAAAATTCCGAGTTTCAAGAAAATTAGTAAACCGGAAGTGCGCTTTTATTGAACAGTGTTTTCAGTTTTCGACGAATCTCATTAAAGTTGGTACACAAACTATAAAAATTGTCAATTATAATTTTGAGAACTTGAGTAAGAGAAAGTTGTGTGAGTGTTTCACACCAGATTTTTTTATATTAGGAAACTGCAAGCAGCAGCTAAAATGTGTAATGCAAAACTTAAACTTCAAATTGGATATCAAAGCACAATCATCACTAAAAATTACTATTTATTCTGATGCAGACCGAGGTATTCTGTAGACAGAAAGTCAACTGCTGGATCTCGTTGTTTTTTTTTTTTTTTTTTTTTTTTTTTTTTTTTTTTTTTTTTTATATCAAACAACCGTTTCCCTTCCCTCAACCGAAGCAGAATATAACACAGCCCTAATTGCAGCAAGAAGCAATGTAGCTGCCCTTTCTGATATCGGACTTTGGTTTTCAAACGAAGTAGCCTATTATCTTATTGATAGTTACAACAATTTTTGGACATAAAAGCAGTTTAAAAAGTAAATTTGAATATCTTGGACTTCAAAATATAAGCCTTCATTTGGTACCACTTTCACCCAAATTTCTATAAGATTTTATTTTGTGTCGTTAATTCCATTGGTTTTGAGACGAAAAACTTTTCGCAATGCTTAATAATTTTCAAAGTGCCATCTTATGAGAAAAAGAACCAAAAACAGAAAGAACTGTAATCAGTTGCGGTTATAGGCATGATGAGGCGAAACTCCCTCCAAATTTGCTAATTTTTCCCGAGTCAAATAACGAAAGATGGGCGGGGAAGTTATGTTTTGCAGAAAAGCTTTGAGTTTTTTACTGAGAAAATCGGCCATTTGAAGGAAATTTTGCCCACTGATAATGTTTTAGTTCTAAAGACCAATTCACAGAAGTAAATGTCTCTGTAACTCCGATTAAAGTAATGTCTGGAATATTAATGGATATTGGAACCTAAATTTATTACAGGGTAATCAAATTTCAAAAGTGTGCACTTATGATGTTATCTTTTTATCCGAAACCTGGCTTATTTCTGAACCCCTATTTTCCAAAACTAAATACATAGAAAATGATAACCTAATCTGTAGCAATGTTACTAAAGAACATTTAAAAGGCCGTCCAAGTGGAGGGATTCTTGTTCTGGTAAATAAATCATTTTCATATGAAGTGTTAGATATATCTGTACATTGGATTATTATATTAATTAACATCTATAAAAAAAAGGATATATTTTAGGTAATGTTTATTTCAAACCAACTATTAAAGTGAAATTAGTTCTCCAAAATGTTGAAAATGTAATTACTATTATCTCTTTTACAATCCAGATGTTGATATATTCTTGGGAGGTGATTATAATTCTAGGATTGGTTTACTTGGGGAGTTGGATTTGGATTTGTGTAGGGTTTGCCTCTACTTAATTACCGTTCCTCCAAGGAAAAACGGCGAATGAACGCGGAAAGGAACTTATTCAGTCTAAGGAGGATAACGGGTTCGGAGTTTTGAACGGCCCTGCCAGGGGGGACTCAGCGGGTGATTTTACATTTGTGGGAGCTTTAGGCTTCAGCGTAATAGATTTGATCTGGTCAAATCCAAGAGGTCTACATATAGTACGGGATAAGTTTGTTTGGGATGATTTTCTAATATCTGACCATTTATCGTGCATATTGCTCTTTGGTGAGAAGCTGAGTATTCATACTCATATTCCTCTAAGAACTGTAACTGTAAAACTAATTTAGAAGTGTAACCTTCTGACTCTAAAATAAAGCTTTATAGTAATAAAATTAAATCTATAAAATTTCCTCCATTGACAAACTCTCTGATTACCTCCATTAAACTTTATATTCCACTGCAAGGAAGATAATTATTACATAGCATAAACAATTTTTTATTAACGCTAATAAAGTGTTGCATAGGGATCAACCTTGGTTTTCTTCCCTGTGTGGTGATGCTAAATTGGAAATGAAAATGCCTATAAATCTTTTGTAAATAATAGCTTCACCGTAAATTTTTATGAAGAGAAGACTATATAATAATAAATAATAATAAAAAAATACAGAATAAGAGTTACATTACCCAATAAGTCGAAATCCTTAGCTTTTCAGTTGATCAAATTGATATAATTAGCCTGCATAATTTTGCACTCAGCCTGAAAACGGGTGCACTCATCCATACACGTTGAGAAGTATTTCTAATAAATTAATGCTAAATGACCAACTTCATGAAATTCATTTGATTAATATAGAAAAGTTCATTATCATTTAGTATGCAGATAATTAACCTTGTAATCAATTATTCTAATAAAATTTGCTTGATTTTTTTTTTCATTTCATAAAATTATACTGTTTTCCCAACTAACGTAATAAAAAATGTTTTGGTTTTACACTATACTGGTTTGCATGCATATTTCAACAGTTTTATAATCCCTTGTCTAGGTTTTATGTTACCTCGATGCTGAAAGCTGCAGACACCTGGATCTGAAAAATAATATATATAAATAAATGAAATTGTAAAATCTAAATTGGCAAAATAATGAGATTGGCTAATCGTAAAGGAAGTTCTAATTCACAACAATTATTACACTGAAATTTTCAGACATTACAGAATTCGAGATTCATTTTTATCAGAGATAGCTAACCATTAAACAAATCAAATTTCTCAAATGAAAATCACATTAAAAGGCTAATTACATTGTAAGTCCATTGACTAATCATGGATTTTATTCCTTTTTTTTAATTTTAATTCGAGTTACATCTTAAAATCATAAATTACTTTTACACTTTCCATTGATACTTTAACAGCAGTAACTTTAATTTACAAGTGGATGGCAAATAACAAATAGTAAATTTATTTTTCAAATATATTTAATTCACTTTTTATATTAGTATAATAATAATAATTTTTATTCATTTAAAATTATAATACTAGTAGTTCCTCCATTGTTGAACTTTGAGATAATCCAATGGCATTTCTTGAACTAGCCATAACAAAATTATATTATTTAGGTAGAAATTAGTATTACCTCTTATGATTCTATGGTTATTAATAATTATATTGTAATATAATATATTTGTAATAATAATAAAATAGATATATATATTGTTAAATAATAATTATAAATTATAATTATAATTCACTTTTTTCATACTACATAATACTGAACAAAACAGGATTACTGAGTAAAAATTTTGATCGCCATGATAGGCGTTCTTACACGGAAATTAGTGGGAAAGAACTGATTTTTTGTTTACTTAGAAGGAGAATTTTATGTTTTACAGAATCATGAGAAGACGGTATGTGGTACATATTTCTAAGATAAATAATAATGACGTTTCTTCTTAAAAAAGGTCTCTGAAATGAAGCAAATTAAATGGCAACATTCAAATGATTCTGACTAATTTGAGATTTAATTTTGGAATCATTAATCATAAATATTCTGAGCTCTATAACTGTTGAACATCAATTTAATAATTATAATTAAATCGCACTAAAGATGATACTAAATGATGCAGTAAATTTTGATATCTTGTAGGCGGATTGTAAAACATTCTTTACAATTCACACCATTGTAATGAGAAGAGTTGATTAAAATTCCAAATATTATAAAAATTGCTCATGAATTGGAAATTAAACTTTATATACCTTATAGTTGGGTATAATTTTACAAAAAAGGATTATTAATTGCAATTCACTTAATAATAATTATAAAAATTATTTTTATTAATAATATTACACAAAATTTCTGGGGTCTTTAAATTATGGTTACAATCAATCTTCGCCTTGAGGTAGAAAAAAAAAAAAAATCAAATATAAATTTATTTAAATATCACAAACAAAATATGACATTGTACAATGTTAATTTGTAGTAAATATCCTTTCTAATAATAGAAAAAATAATTTTTTACTTTACTATAAATAAAATAAGCCTTTATTAATTCCATAAGTTATCAATACAAATCGTAAAATGTATTTTTTTTTTTTTAATTGAAATAATAATTAAATAAATAAAGAAAATAATAGAAAAGAAAAGTTATTCTTGATATAAATTGTCTAGCTCTGAGCTAAATAAAAGTAGCGCTCACTACTAAATAAGAAAAAATAGCACTTCATTTATTTTTACTCTCTTTGCATTTTACAGGAATTAGGCCCGTTTCTGGGCAAAGGCTTCTCCCATTATGTTCCATTCTTCTCTAATTCTTGCCCTTGTACCGAAATTTATTCCGGCTACTTCTTTCTAAACATTCTAACACCAACCTGGAAGTGAAGACACTAACTCAACGCCTTCAACGCAGCTTGAATATCCGAGCAGATACAAACACCTTTCAAGTTCGTATTACGTACGCTCTCATCCAAGATACAAAAAGAATAGCATAAACCTCAGTCTGAAAAACTGTGGTGCATTCACCAAGAGATACTGTCAAATAATCTTCGGTCTCAAAATAGACCGCAGCTCCATTCTGTTTAGAAAGTTTAGAATAGTTAGAATGTTTAGAAAGAAGTAGCCGGAATAAATGTCGGTACAAGACCTATCATGATATTCTGGAACCGTCCGTGTCACACCGGAAAACCGATACTATGGATGTTCCCGGAGCCGGTGATCACAAATGTTGACGAGCCCCGCTCAAAAAAAAGAAAAATTAAATTAATAAATTGTAATAATCCTTTAATAATTAAAATATCAGTGGTTTCTTAATAAGGGAACTTCCTTTCCAAAGGGGTTTAATGAGATCAGTGATGTTCAAATAAAGCTTGGACTCATGAATCGTTCTGAAGAATCATCCTGTTCCTGCAGGCACATGTGATGGATGCCAGAAATTATATCTATTTTACTTGAAGAAAATTATGATTTGAGAGAAAATCCAAGCTGGTTGACAAAAAAGGGTAACACCTGGCAGAAGATACCGTTATAGAAGAGTTCATAGAACTTGGTTAGCTTTGTCTTTTGCCCTTTTTAAAGGGGAGGATTTGAAATATGAAGAGAAAGCATTCTTTCGAGAGAGGGAGTCTAAACTCTGCTTTAAAACAGGACAGTCTAAATTCTCTTTCAAAGAAGAAGAGTCTGAATTAGACATTCAATCAGAACACTTGTCTGAGAAGTCGTTCACTTAACTTCAGTGCCAGTTATAAGTTAAAACATTTGAGTTACAAACAATCTAGCTACTAATTATTAGATTCTGTGTTATTATAAGTTAATTCAAGATTCACAAGTAACCAATAATTGTTGAATACGGAGATAGAAATTTAATTCACTTTCATTTATCTTCTCCTTCCCTAAATGGGGTTTAATCATTGCATATAATTGGGCAAATTTTGAAAGAAAGGGAAATTTCTTTATTCAATTTTTCTAAGAACAGACCAAATAAACACTTTCATTTAATTAAAGTTTCTGCATCTATATATATCTTTATTTTAAGTTAGGTTACTTGTTCAAGAAACGGTTTTTTTATTCTCGTATCCCATACACTTTACGATATTTCTGCACTGAATAATATGTACAGCTATAGTAACTATTTGTAAAGTTACTAAATTAATATATAGCCAAATTATTTATTTAAAAGTGGTTCTTATTCTCTACATCTAATACTTCTATCTCTATCTTAAACATACATACTCACAAGCCCTTTAAAAAACCGATAGTGCTACTCGCTACTACTACACAAACAAACATCAACCAACAACATTTCGCACATCACATATGACTTGGAAACATTCAACATAACAACTGTTTTTCCCGCGATAAATTTCAATCTTCTCCTTCCCTAAATAGGGTTTAATCATTGCATATAATTGGGCAAATTTTGAAAGAAAGGGAAATTTCTTTATTCAATTTTTCTAAGAACAGACCAAATAAACACTTTCATTTAATTAACAACCAACGTTTCAAACAAAATTTATTTCTTCTCCAAGGTGTATTAAAAAAAAAAACAGATTAAGAAAACTGCAAGAATAGCAGCCTCACAACTGAGTTGATGGTTTCCAGGTTCAGATGAACAGTATTCTAAGTCTTAAAAAAAAAATTGGTTTTCTCTTTTATAAGTTCGTCGCTGCAACCTTAAACATGTTTTTCTAAATGAACTGTCTAAATGACTTCTGAAAGCTGGAGTTGTCAAAGAAGATCGATTTTTGTATCTTCAGCTGGACCCCAGTGGGTATATCCTACAGCTTTTACGCTAACTACACTAGCTTTTTGGCAACTTATATACCTGTTCAGCTCGAAGCACAGCATTTGATATTTCCTAATTAACAGGTGATTACGTTTTTAAATTCATACTTTACTTCTATACAATCTGTGGAAGTCCTGTTTGTGGAAGAACTTTGAAATACCAGCATTTTCTGTATTTATAAGATAACAATATAAATAAATAGAAAAAAAAACATTTATTCAAAATATATAATAGGTAACCTATAAGGCATTATTATAATTAATTACATTACCTTAATAACTAAATCAAGAACTTTTTCATAAGTCATTTCATGGTACTAAACAGATTTGCCTTTTATTACTCTTATATTGCAATGATCGTTAAAAGTACTATTCTGAAGAAAGTCACACTATAATAGTCCTATGTACTTGACATAAAATCTATGTTTGATACTATGGAACAGAACCAGCTTAGCTTATTTTAGGATATTTCTGCATCTATATATATCTTTATTTTAAGTTAGGTTACTTGTTCAAGAAACGTTTTTTTTATTCTCGTATCCCATACACTTTACGATATTTCTGCACTGAATAATATGTACAAAAATTAAGTTAGACTGCATAATAAACCCCATATTGATAAAATTGCTCTTATTTTACTTCTGTTCCAAACCAACGATATATTCTTTTTAAAATGAATAAAGTACTTTTAATGTCTTTGTTTTTTCTTTATTTTAAGTATAAGGTATGGGATTGTGCAGGTAATTGTAGTCAATAGAGGAGTTAAAAACTGGGATAGTTAATTTATGAAACTACTAATATGTTGTGGTGGTTGGTTCCGCAGAGCTGGAAAGCATCAGTGACATTTTCCGTGGTAGCCTGCTTCATTTTGTGGCAATCGACCGGTTTCGGGCGTTCGCCCATCTTCAGGATGCGTTTTTTCAGACAGTGTGACAACATAGACTTGCAAAGAGCAAATTCAGTTTACACATTCGTGTGTAAACGCATCCTGAAGATGGGCGAACGCCCGAAACCGGTCGATGACCACAAAATGGAGCAGACCACGGAAAATATCTCTGATACTAATATGTCCACTGTAATGGATTTCATGTACCAAAAGATTATTTATTCCTTTATTGGACCAAAAGATACTTTATTCTATTAAAATGCTTATTAAAGAATGTGAGATGCCCAAAATCTTCTTACCTGTAAATATTCATTCTTCAGGTTACTATATATTGTAGTGCACACTTCCGAAATTATTTGAGAAATAGAGCACACTGGCACACTGAACAAATTAAAGAGCGGAAACTATTCCCTATACATTAAAATAATATAGGAAAATACAAAAAATATAGGGACATTAAAAGAAAAATATTCCTGAATTCCCGGTACTTTTTCAAGTGAAAGTATAGTGGACTGTATTTAGATAATTTTTACTTTTCCAATCACTGCTAATCAACATGTCCTCATTTGTTGTGGTGGTTTAATCGTTGTTTAATTTTATTTAGATTTATTTTGTGTATCTTATTTTTTATTTTTGTATATTCTTAATATTTTGGTTAGTTAATTGTAAAGTAAGTCTCCCTCCAACAACAGAGTTTAAACATTAGACCCCCGCGTCCACTGTAAGAAAAGAATTTGCCCTTTAACAACCCAAACACGTGTTTTCCCACCCATCTGGCCACATCCCTTTACCTAGTTTAAGAGTTTAGTATTTTAAACATACACCTCAGTTAGTGTGAAACTAAGTCTCTGTACGAGTCTGTGTTGGCACACTGTCTGAAAAGCGCATCCTGAAGATGGGCGAACGCCCGAAACCGGTCGATGACCACAAAATGAAGCAGGCTACCACGGAAAATGTCTCTGATGCTCTGAAACATGTCCTCATACTTTTGTACTACGTTATTATTGTTTCGATGATCAATATCGGGTCTGTTATCGACCATAATCAATTGTATCCAGTGAATGGAAAAATTGTTTCATTTGGGGCGCCCTATTGTACTGGTTCGTTTATCTGAATTAGTACTAGTTTTTGCTATCTGCCTAGGGCATTTTCTAGGCAATTGATCGCTGACTGTCTAGGCATTTTCAAGGTATTATGCAGGCATACTCAACACATTGACATACCATTTCAGTGTTTCCTTTAATATTCGGCTACTTATACTTTTTTTTTTACTAAGCTCTCATGTAATAAAATGGTTTGGAGTATTCGTGGCCAACGAAGTAGGTATTTAAAGTGTCTTCTGTAAATAATTTCAACTTGTTCCAAATAGCGGAGAGACCAAACTTTCGCCACCATATTAACACTACATCAGGTCTGTCAAACAGCTTGTTCTTTACTAATGCTTCTCGGCCTTTTGGCTAAGATCAAAGAGTAATATCTCTATAAAAATACAGAACAAAAGTTACAAATAAAACCATAGGAAAAAAAATATTCAGCAGGTCTCTCTGAATATAAGTGATAGAATGTATATTCCGTTTGATTAACCTTACTTATTAAGTTTGAGCTGCTGGCGATTTTTCAGTTTTTAGATATTTTGGTTCACACAAAGACACACATACAAACATAACTGCTTTCCGAGTTTGTTATATTCAAAACATTCAAATCGTTAAACACTCATACGACTTTTCTTCCTAAGGATGGAAAGAAAAGAAGTCGTTTGTAGTTGTAAAAGTCAATGGTAGCTAGCGCGCTGCACTTCCAGGCAAAGGTCTCCGGTTCGAGTCCAATGCTACCTTTAGATTTTCTCTTGCTTGGAGCCTCACTTTAAAACTAAATCAATTAATTAATAAAACTTTTTATTTAGCAATTCTCACAGTTTCTGTCTTCTTTTTGTAAACTGAATGTTTTATTAAATGTTCAGTGTTGTACATGGTAGTATACGTGAGGGAACCTCTTAACGTAACCTCTTAGGTCACAAAATAAGAAATTAATAGACCAAGAAGTTTAAAAAAATTCATTTCTGACTTAATGAGAAAATCGAAAAAAATAGAAAACTGAAAAAAAAAGTTCCGGGAATTGCGATTAATCGATTTTAGTAAAATATTTAAATTCACCAGCATTGTATGTATGGTAGAATAGTAAAATATACTAAAATGACACTTTAAAAGAAAGCATAACGTCATCTCTTTTCCAGAACGCCATCTCTGAAATCAATTTTCCTAGAAATATGTTTCAACTAGAACTACAACATGCATTCAAAGTTTAAAGAATCGAGTCATTTTAAAGAAAGTCGCAAAGAAAAAAACAATAGAATTAAAATCTGGTCATCCTGGATGGAGGAAGGATTTTCACCAATAACTTCCTGTTGGATCCCCTGGAGGAATCTTATCATTATGGGAATGTTAATATATCTCAACTAATATAATAAGTAGTTCTATGTAATCAGTATACATGTGATTAGTGTGTGAATATTTTTTCAATTATGCAATAATCATTTAACTATTAATTAATATAATAGATTTCTTGTTTCTGTTAAACAGAGCATAGTAATCACATTTATACAAAATAATTACAATCAATCATGTTTAATACTGTTTTTTTTTTTCTTTCTCTCAAATCAAAATTATCAATTTAGTGACTGAAGGTTGCTACAACTGTCCTTACTGGCGGGGAATTTTCCAGTGATCTTTGGACAATGATACGTTAAAACGAGGTTCTATCTAGCGGCTATAAATCCACTTAATCTAATAAGGGTCTAAATTTAATAAACATTTAAAAAGGAATTTTAAAATAATAATTAAAATGCTCAGCTAGTTTTTTTTTCTCTAACATTATTAATTCAAATACAAATAAGAAAAACTATTACTTTCTCTTAGAGTTTTCACCGGAAATACATTTTTTTGAAGTCCCCTCGAATACGAAAAAATGTTTTTAGCGAATGGTCTATATGTGTGTTTGTGTTTTGAGTGACTATGAGCAAAATATCTCAAAAATGAAAACCACAGGAAGCTCAAACTGGATATTCCGTTTAGGTACTGCCACAGCATCTCATACGAAGGTTTAGGGCAAATCCAGCAACTGGAAGGGTGGCTTTTCTGAATAGTGTTTTTAAGTTTTTCTCGATTTTCTTTAAACTTCGTAACTATCTATATACATAAATACCTATCACTTTTATTTGAAACATTTTCCCTGGAAAATTGATTTTTTTTCCCGGGGAGTTTTGAGAGAAAACAATAGCGTTAACCTTTCTTCTAAAGTGTCACTTCAGTACAGTATATGTATAAATACTGTAATAAACACTTCAGTTCAGTAATAAATATAAAATATTAATACATTAGAACATAAATTACAGAATACATTAGATTCCAAATTTGAAGAAAATCGGTTAACAGGAGGGCGACTTGCAGAATTTTTTTTTTATTATTAGGTATTTACAACTACCTAATCATGTATCAAGTAAATCTGATGAATGAAACTATGTACAAGAGTGAAGCGGCTGTCCATTGACAACTCTCCAAAATATTTTTAATAAGTGAGGAAGGAGATGTATAAACGGAAAATAGGTAATATGGATGAGAAGAGCTTTGGAAAATATTAGGAAGGATTTAGTGAAAAGGTTTAATAGGAAAGTTTGTTATGGTGCTTTCCCGTAATCAAAAGTTACCTGGAAAACCCAGTGGAGAAGGGAGGATTCGGGGATGTAGGACGCCACGCTGTCTTTCTGACGGGGAACAGCGAAACCCACCAAACAATTTATATAATATTAATAACAGACCGATAGAATAGGGAAGAGTTAAAAACAATAAATAAATAAAAGATAACAAAAAAATAAGAGACGAATTAAAAATAATTAACTAAATACAAAAGTTAACGGCAGTTCGATTCGAACTTTTAATTCCAGTGCCTCAAGCGGAGACGTTATCTCTGTCCTGAGGGGCAGAACTGTTACAGAGTATACTCTGTTAAAAGTATTAAGTTTTAGCCAGGTGAATGACAAACATTTCTACTCTTTATATTTAGTCTTTATTTGATCTACTCTTTATATTTAGTCTTTATTTAATCTACTCTTTATATTTAGTCTTTATTTGATCTACTCTTTATATTTAGTCTTTATTTGATCTACTCTTTATATTTAGTCTTTATTTGATCTACTCTTTATATTTAGTCTTTATTTGATCTACTCTTTATATTTAGTCTTTATTTAATCTACTCTTTATATTTAGTCTTTATTTGATCTACTCTTTATATTTAGTCTTTATTTAATCTACTCTTTATATTTAGTCTTTATTTGATCTACTCTTTAACAGTAATTCAATAATAAAAAAGGAACAACATAAACTTACACAAATAATGAAATCTTAAAAAAATAAGAAAATGAACATAAATTCATAAATCTTAATAAAATAAAATACCTAAACTAAACCTCTCCTACCTACAATAACACAAACCAACAAAATTTGACACGATTACAATACTTCCTCTTACTAGGAGTAAGAGAAAGTAAAAAGTTAATCGTTCTTATTAAAAAAAAAACAAACAAATGAAATAAATTCCGGAAATCTAATAATGTCTCTTATACTAGTTTCTTGTTAGTTAGGGATTCCTTCACCAGTTGTACCTCATTTGTGGAGTTCCTTTTCATCACTCCTCCTTTATTCCTCTCGTTATAGTTTTATCAGTGAGCCAATGGCGGCTCCTGACTTGGATATGTGGGGGTTCAACATTTTTTTTTTAAATACTTACATTATCTATCATTATTAGTAGCTTGGCTAGATAGAAATCATGAAGTAATCCAGGAGCCAGGTAAAAACTTGCATCCCTCCCTTACAATTAAATATGTTAAATTAACAATAAATCTGTCACTGTGCACCCAGAGAAGAACTGTGAAAAAAAGGGTTGTACCGTTTGATTTCGAAAATTCAGTGGTTAACTTAACGGAAATTTTTATTATCTAAATAAAGTGTTTCGGCTCAAAAGAAATGTCAATGAGTTAGCATCGATTCTTTGCTGGGTCATATATCTTAGTGATGCTTTAAGACCAATACCAACATCAAATTTTTATAAATATAAATATAATATATAAAAATCCACATATTGGCACAGGCACATCACATCACAAAAAATCTGGTGTGAAACACTCACACAACTTTCTCTTACTCAAGTTCTCAAAATTATAATTGACAATTTTTATAGTTTGTGTACCAAATTTAATGAAATTCGTCGAAAACTGAAAAAACTGTTCATTAAAAGCGCACTTCGGGTTTACTATTTTCTTGAAACTCAGAATTTTGGCCATCTATTTATTTCTAATTAATTTTGTTTGGATGATAGAATTCTATAATCAACTGTGATAGCTTCAGAGACATTTTCCGTGGTAGCCTGCTTCATTTTGTGGTCATCGACCGGTTTCGGGCGTTCGCCCATCTTCAGGATGCGTTTTTCAGACAGTGTGACAACACAGACTTGCACAGAGCAAACTTAGTTTTCACACTCCGTGAAAAGTCTGTGTTGTCACACTGTCTGAAAAACGCATCCTGAAGATGGGCGAACGCCCGAAACCGGTCGATGACCTAAAAATGAAGCAGGCTACCACGGAAAATGTCTCTGATGCTTTCCAACTCTGCGGAACCAACCACCACAACAACTGTGATAGCACTTTAGAGAAAAATGTAACCCCACCCCTCTCCTAAAAGTGCCCATAAATAAATTTTTCCAGAGAAATGTTACAAATAAAAATTGTAGATCATTGCATGTTTAGTTCATATGCCAAGTTTCAAGAAAATCGTCGGAGCCATTTATGAGAAAATTGCGAAAAAGGGAAAAAATCATTCAGTAAAGTGGTAAAGTAAACGCACTTCCGGTTATCCGATTTTTTTTCAAACTCGGAATTTCAGCAACATATTTAATTTTAATCAACATTATTTAGATGACAGAATTAGCTAATAAACTAAAATAGCACTTTAGATGAAAACCTAATCCCACCCCTCCCCCAAAAGTTCCCTTAAATGCATTTTCCTGGAGAAATGTTTCAAATAAAAGTTGTAGCTCTTTGTATGCGTGGTTGATGTATTAAGTTTAAAGAAAATCGTCGGAGCCATTTTTGAGAAAATTGCAAAAAAGTAAAAAATCCAACTAGTAAAGTGGTACTTCCGGTTGAGGAATTTTGACAGATAACGTACAGTCAGATCCCATGTTGACCCCTAAACGGAATATCAAATTTCAACTTTCTACGATTTTTCGTTTTTGAGCTATGCTGTTCACATACATAACATACATACATACACACACACACACACACCACACACCACGGACACACAAACACACCACAGCCCCATTTGACCTGACAAAAACCATTTTTTTGGACTCAGGGGGACCTCAAAACGGATATTTCCGGTGAAAACTCGATATCGAAAATTTGACACGATTACAATACTTCCTCTTACTAGGACTAAGAGAAAGTAAAAATAAGTTGACCTTTTCATTTATCAGACTAATATTTGCCATTGCTTGATGTTTTTCCCGGCGTCTTTTTCGGGTATCTGTTGAAGAATAATATCCCATATATCTTCCAGCAGAGCAATATTTCCATTTTAAGTTTCTAAATTTAATCATTCGTGTTATTCAACTTTTTTACTAAACAAATTTCTTACCTTCTTTGCTTCGCCATTTGTTAAGGCTCATAATCTAATGAATTGGTTTAAATGTGATCAATACCTTCAAAATTAAAATATAACTTTTTTAACCACACGCACAATTTTACAGTTTTTTTTTTTTTTAATTTTCTCAAAATCTGGTACAACAATTTTCTTTAAACTTGGAATGCTTGCTGCATACATGAAACGTATCACTTTCGTTAGAAATATTTTTCTGATTTTGGGATCTGTCAGTTTAAATTAAATTTGCTTGTTATTTCTGGCATAGCGTTCCACATAAGGCCGCTCAGATACACAGTAAAATCGCACCATCATTTTTATGGCCAGGCCAACTAAACCTCGTAACATTGCAACTTTAAGAAAATTTCTTGATTAAATTGTATTAATTAGAGTAAGAGAAAGTCGTGTGTGTGTTCCATACCAAATTTTTTTTTTCTCGCAAAAATATAATTCTAGGAGAATTCCAAGGGGTCTTTGACCACATTACTTTAAATTGTCAAAACAGTCGGCACTCACTTGAGAAGAAATAAAACAAGCAATGTTCAAAGAGAGCACCAATCCATAGCCGAAGGGAAAACTTGGGCCAAGTGGATGGAACAGCAGCTACCGCATTATTTGGCATGTAAGGTAGAAGTGGCAAACTTTCGAGCAGCCACAGGCCACGTCTTCCTATAGAGCCATCTCCACCGCATTGACCCTATACGGAAACTTACATTTCTTCTATAAATCGAATCTATGTTTTGTGGACAAAACTGGTAACAATGGCTACATAATTTACCAAATAACTCTAACGAATTTTCAATTTCATTTTGGCAACTAATTAATCATTAAAGACTTTCTATAGACTAGCTGATTATTCGCTGCCACCTATGATTGTAATGTCATATCATGTAAACTAAGTTTTATGCGTTTTTTTTTGTTTATTTAAGGCGCCTTAACATCTGTGGTCATTTGCGCCCAGAGCCTTCTCAGTGCACTGCCGTCCTCCGGACAGTGTTCTCCCGTTACAAATGACAGATCCCGTTCTCCCATCACCGGACAGTGAACTGTAGAATAAATAATAAGTGAAAAAAATAATAAATTAAAGAAATGTAATAGTTCAATGCAACTCAAGAGGAAAAATTTAAAATACGTGATAAGATTAGGTAATTCAACTCAAACTAATTATAAAATGCAGGATTGTTAGCACTTTAGCTAAGGTCAAATTTCTAGTATAATTCTGAATGCTAATAATTGTTTTGATTTCTAAAGTAGCTTAAGGTCACTAAATAATTTAAATTCAAAAAAAAATCTAGGCCATTTTCTAGTTATTTTCATATGATTTTTACCTGCTTTTATATTATATTTTTCTAGATATTTTTAGTTCGTGCAATCAAAAAGAAAAGCAACTGATTGGTAGTAAATTCCTGCAATGCAGGGACCTATAGACACTTATTTTTCTTTCATTGACTACATTTAAGTGATAGTAGAAAAAAAAGGTAATGTAATGCCTATTTTTTTTAGGCGGGCTTAACTCAACTACCAAATAGGTGGACGGGGATGAAAGCGCATACTTTACTGTTAACAGTTGTAAACTAATGTGGTTTCAAATGGTTTGAGGGAGTATTATTACTCACATAGGGTGAAACTTCCCTATGTTTTTAGAGACAGATATCCCGTCGCGGGGCCTCATTCAAGTAACCTGCATGTCCTGGTCGCGGCTCTGATAACATCTGCGTTCCATATTTGTGAAAGCGCGAACGGCTAAAAAGGTGGACGAACGCAGAGGGTAGCCTTCGGGCTGTTTGGAAAATTACCGCTCCCCACGTACCTCAGCTACAATTACAGACTAACACATGCAGCGGTGCTCTGCCTGGAGTGTGAGTCGGTAGAAACTTTTCTACCCTCTGTACGGGTCGCCATAATTTATGCGCGGCCTGAATCTCTTGCAGCAAATTCTTTTGCTGTGGAGCCTCTTAGGGGGGGTTCATGCTGCATCACTTACACCTAATCGCCTTAACATATGCACCTACACAATTACATTCTTATACGCCAGTGGCACGAGCTGGTGCCACCCACATGTTAGCCGTGTGTGGATACCTGTGTCGTGGGGAAGGGAAGTCGTGTTGGTTGAGGACGCAGGTTCTCGCTGGAGGCACGTTCCCTCGGCGAGCCATGCAGTCCAACACACCACTTTAGTTCCTGATTCCGCTAAACAGGCGGCCAGAGACTAACCCAACTCTTGTCAATCCGCTAGCATTAAGTACGCATAGGTGAGTTCCCGGGTATTAAGGCCTTGGCCTACAATCCCTGGGCGCTTTATCTCTGGGGTAGCTCTGGGCTTCTTCAAAGCGTCCCAAATTGTGAGGCTCCATGGAGAGTGGAGAGATCTGGAGATGAATTTTTAATACCATTTAATATATGTTTTTAATTTTAAATTCGTCAGCTGGGGCGCCTTAGAAGAGGGGGCTTCCGGTGGTGGGGGTGATTCCTCTGTACATCCAGAGTCGGGTGACCAGGGCCTGGATGCAGAAATGGGTAGGAATCTGCAAAAATACCCAGAGGCACGGAAGGCTTGCTTCTGGAGGAGGTGTCAGGAGGAGCAGCGGAGGATCCCCCTGCGGTGATCTCTGAAACATAGTCAAAGGGAAAAGGAGAGAAATATAAGGCAGGTATTTTTTTTTCTATTTTATTTTATTAATTTTATTCATTTTTTTATTATTTTAATATATGTTTTAGATACATACATTTTTTTATTTTTTATTTCTTTTTCCTCTGCCTGCTGTCTACCAGGTATGTCAGAAGTTCCATTTCTTCCACCCACTGTGCAGGTTAACTTGCAACATAGTAAAGATGCAACGGCTAATTTGGCCCGCTCTATTGCTGGGTTGCATACTTATTTTACACTTATACAAGAAGACTATACTTATAAAGGATTGGTTCGAGGTTTGAGTGCGATCAATGGCAGATTGTTTGTTGCGGATGATTAGGGCACTCCTAGAGCATGTATTTGCGTTAGTAGAGATGTGGCGTCGTTCTCCTCAGACAGTTTTGTTCTAGGGATCTGTTGGTGGTGAGGGTTGCTCTGGGGGTTGGTGGCCGATGCCTTGATGTGGTGGTGGTCTCGGCCTATTTCCCCTATGATCATCCCTCTCCTCCTCCTTAGGAATTGGTAGATTTGGTACGGTTTTCAGAGTCCAGCAACACACCTATAATTATAGGATTTGATGCAAATGCATATCATGTTGTCTGGGGCAGCATGACATCAATACTAGGGGTCGTGCTGTCATGGACTTCTTGATGGGTTCAGAGCTGGAGGTTATAAATAGGGGTTCTACCACTTTTTAACCAGGATTAGATGACAAGTTATTGATATTACTCTTGCTTCTAGGAATATTAGTAAATTGATTAGAGATTGGAGGGTAATTTCGGAGGCTTCCATTTCTGATCACAGTATTATTAGGTTTAGTCTGGGGACTGATCCAATCACCGTGGCTATCTATAGGAATCCCAGAAGGGCGGATTGGAATAGGAGATAGAATGATTATCCAGTCTAGTGCTCTAGCTGATATTAAGGAACTGGAAAGAGAGGCTAGTATTCTTCATGAACACATTAAGTCTTCATTCGAGGAGACTTGTTCATCCAAGTTGGTTAGTGGTAGTAGGAACCTCTTGCGGTCATCTTCGTTAGAAAAGCTAAGAAGACAAGTTAGGGGCTCTTACAGGAAAGCTATCCTAATTGATTCTTCTTAATCATGGGATAGTTAAAATAGTCTTAAAAAAGCGTCTTAAAAAGGATCTAAATTCGACTCAAGAGACATAGAGGCTGGTAGGAATTCTTGGTAAGGATAAGGATTGTCAGTTGGGTACTTTAAGATATCGTGAGGTTCCTTTCAGGAGAAGAAATGGAGACATTACAGCTCCTGCTTAGTACCCATTTCCCCTATAACATAAAAATAAATAGGACTGCTTCGTCTGCGGTTAGTGGGAAGAAGCTAGAACCTAGTGACCTGGCTACCGTGGACGCAGTAGTTATGTGGATAGAGTGGTCTGGGCAGTACAAAGTCTCTCACCATTTAAGTCACCTGGACCTGACGGAGTTTATTCCTGTGAGTTACAAAATGGTGGGGATGTACTGAGAAGGTGTTGATAAGGATTTTTAAAGGTTGTTTAATATTTGGTTATGTGCCAATATTATGGAGGGAAGTTAGGGGGGACTTTATTCCTAAACCAGGAAGAAATGACTAGACCTATAAGACCTATAAGTCTTATGTCATTCCTCCTAAAACCTTCGGAAAGGTTGGTGGATATGTATATTACTGATGGACATCTGTATTTATCCGTCGTAGCATGCATATTCATTTGATTTCTGACCGGTTTCGGATTTTCATCCATCGTCAGAGCAAATTCACCAAGTTCGTGTAAATAGTTCACTTCAACGTAATGTTTCTGTTACACTCACACTTGTTGGTTTGTGTTACTTGGTTGGATGGACCTTTGAAGGATCATCCAAATCAACTCCACTCCACTCCATCCAAACCAACATGCTTATACAATAGAAAAATCGATAGAGATTGCTTTGCATTGCCTGGTCGGTAGGATAGAATCTGCTCTAGAGACATAGAAATATGCTTTGTCTGGGGTTTCATTGATGTTGAAGGGGCATTTGACAGATTATCGTTCGATGCTCTTTTCGGTCGAAAAGGTATACAACCAGTTTTAATTAACTGGATAGGTATTTATTTAAGGAGTAGAGGTATACAGACTTCTATAGGCATGCACACTGTGGTTTGGGAGTGGGAAGAAGGTGTCCACAAGGTGTTAGTCTCTCACCAAAGCTATGGTGTGCTCTCATGGATGAACTGTTAACCAGGATGAATTCATCGGGATTCTATGTACATGCATATGCATTATTGTTGGGGCTATGTCTGACTACTATCTTAGATTTAATGCAAAGTGCCCTCAACCTGATTGGACTCAGGATAAGGGTCTTTCAATTAATCCCAGTAAGACCCAGGTGATTTCATTTACCCATAGGAGGAAGGTCGTAGGATTAAAACCTCCTCATTAGGAAATTCTGTTCAGATTTACAAATCGGAGAAGTTTCTTGTTGTTGACAGTAAATTAAATTGGTCGGAACATGTTAAGACACAGCATCAAAAGGCAATTATGTCCTTTTGGCAATGTCGAAGAATTATAGGGTAAAAATTGGAGGAATACTCCCAAGATGATGTTTTGGATTTATGGTATGGTTATTAAACCTAGGTTGTTATACGCGGCTGTGGTGTGGTGCGTCGCATTGAGATAAGATCCGCTAGACTGCTGCTTGAGGATATTCAACGCTTGGTTTGTATGGCGGTAACCGGTGCGATGCTGACCATGCCAACAGCTGCAATGGAGACTTTATTGGAAATATCACCGCTCTTTGTAGAGGTGAAAACTGCGGCAATGAAGCCTGTTATAGAATTAAACAGGCAGCTTTTTGGCAGGGTAAGCGATATGGCCATTCTACCATTATCGCGAGATGCTTTTGAAGGTTCCTATCACAGGTTTTCCTTCTGATAGAATGTTGAAGACTTTTGTTTTCGAGCATTCTTACAGTGTCAGGTTACCTTCTAGGGAAATTGGGTCCGTCTGGTGTGATACCTGATAATTTCCTCCGGTGTTGTACGGACGGTTCCAGAATGGATGGTAGGTCTGGAGCTGCGGTCTATTTTGAGACCGGAGATTATTTGGCAGTATCTCTTGGAGAATGGACCACAGTTTTCCAGACTGAGATTTATGCTATTCTTTGTATCTTGAATGAGAGGGTACCTAACACTAACTTAAAAGATGTTTGTATCTGCTCGGAATAAAAATATTATATGCAACCAAAATGAAGAATAATGAAATTGTGAATATAATTAAATAAAAAATGCATAAGGATATTTATTAAAAAAGATATATGTAATAACAAATATAATAAAATGTTTAAAAAATTATGTACAAAAGTGCAGTGTGTAGCAAAGCACATTATTGTGAAAGATAAAATAAATTTATGAAATCTTGTTGCTAATTTCCTTATTTCCCTCTCCTCCATCAGAGATATTTATTTATTTAAAAGCCAGTGCTCATGAAAAGATTTACATTTTTTACTAATTAATCACTTTTTACGTTAATTATTTCAATAAAAAAGTGACTAAGAATTACATCAAATCTGAGATTAATCACTCTCTTTTTTAAAAGTGATGGATCAATCATTCGTTTTGTCAAATTTTTGTGAATATACGTGTCCCAACATCGCACATATTAGCCTTTCCAGGGTTGTTTTGCCAAAAGTTCAGTTTAGCTTTCTAAGGGATTTATATGAAGATTCAAATCACTTAAATCAACACAGGCAAGAATCAGTTTATTTCATCATTATTTAAAGAATCATTAATTTTTGCAGTTTTTTTTTTTTTTATTTCTTCTAGTAATTAACATTGCCCTGAAGAAGCATATTGCAATATGAGCCCAACGTGCTTTATAACACACCACTGAGGAGGTTCCCATTGGAAGACCATGCACAATTGACAATGGTTGCGGAAAACTGAAAATTATTAATGCTGAAGAATGAATAAACAGAATTTTAATGATTCTATTGTATTGAATAAAAAAAAACAAAAATCAGAAATAATTAATATTATGGAAATTCCGAACAAAAAAATTGTTAATCAACATAAAATAATAATTAAAAAACAAAATTAGTGAATACTCATTGTTCCCCTTCTCCAATGTTACTTTTGGGGGCTCGTCCATTATTTAATATACAAAACGCCCAGGAAGGTGGGGAGAAAAAATACGTCATCAGACTTGTGTAACAGTAGATAAACAAATGTATAATATTGTTTAATGATCGGCACAATCGTTTAATTGGTGTTAGATTTCATCATGTGTCTTTTTTTTCTTAAGAAAAACAAGAAATTTAATACGGCATTCGTCTCAAGGTGATCGTGATAAATCGACTATCGTATATCACGATAAAGATGTGGTTTATACAAATTAAATTTTATTTCATTTTTTTCTACTCTTATCAGTTTACTCCTTTCTATTTATTATTTTTTTCCTTCCCTCTAAATTTTATCAAGATAAATTCATTGAGTTCTATAGATTCTACTGTGATATTTTTCCAATATATTTAAATTGAATTAGTATTTAATTCATTTTTTATTTGTATTTGATAATTTGCGTCATGTTCCTTTATTTTTTCATTTGAATAGTTCACCTTCAGAAAACAAGGTTCAAGGGAAGTAATATCAACAAACAATCTTCACAATATCTCTGATTTAAATAATAAATACAAATAGGAACTGAATGAGGGAGGTAAATGTTGACATAAGTTCAACCATTAGGAAGTTTGAAAATAAAAGACTTAAAAACCAACTGTTCAATGTTTACGTCTTAAGATCGTGACACCCTGCTTCATTTTTGTTTGATCGTTCGTCATACCGTGCTTCATTTTTTTTTTTTTTGCTATTTAATCGACCGGTTTCATAAATTCCTTTGTTTTAGCTGGATAACTGTTGATGACGATGATGTAAATGAGAACACCACAAACTGGCCCAAAATTCACAATCCATATTTTAATCGATTTACTGAGGAAGGAGAAAGAAGTAAGCAGAGGATACAGAGTTATTGTGATGATTGCTACCCAATGAATGTAACAAAGGTGTAACTAAGCTTGAAGAGTGATATGACTAGTTAGAACTCTTGCTTGTTCTAACGGTGGTGAACAAGTGTGGCTAGCAAGTGAACCTTTCAAAGTTGAAGTTAATGTAACGACCAATGTCTACTCTTTAAAGTTGATCTGACTCTCAGCTCTCAGAAGTCGGTTTCTATTTAATTTCTCATACTGCTAGAGACAGCTACTGGGTGAGAGATTGGCTGTCATTGTTGATGCCCATTCGCCAATACTTTGTGGATGGTGTTGCAGTGAGTTTAATGCGTAATGTGCAGGCTCAGTGATGGCGCCATGATACGGTTGCTAATAGTCCAGTTCAATCCTAGAAGCTATCTCTAGCGGTACGAGTTTCGTAAATAAAAGCCGTCTACCTGAGGGCTTAAACAGTCAATCATCAAATCAACTTCGAAGAGTACGAATCAGTCACCAGATAAACTTAATAATGATCAGCCAGTTATATCACTTCAATCTTGAAAGTTTCATCACGCCTGCGACATTAGCTGATCCACGCTCTTCTTTCATCAACTCCGTCATCATTCAATCAGCGACTCACATCATCCGACCATCATGCTATATTCACTCAAGCTACAAACAACGTCATAACTGTACGCTCGCCCACTCTACTCTTACACTTTTCTCTTCCTAATCAGTATAATCGTCAAATATAATTAATTAAAAATGAGCCTAGTTCCAAAGCCCCTTTTAAATGTTGTGGATAAACTGAAAAAGAAGTTTAGTTAGCTTATTACAAGGTAATGGCTGCGTAAAGGTATTAAATGTTATGCAATAAAGTTATTTTTTAATCAAATTCAAGATCTCAGTATAAAAAAGTAAAGTAAGGCACGAAAATTTTTTTCCAGGCGGGCTTAACGTCCATTTCAAATTCTGCGTCATGTACGGGGGCGGATGTACATACTATACCATTAACATTTTTTAAACTAATTTAAGTGTATCAAGTAACTTAAACTGGTGACCTCCCAGTTACAATTTCATGCTCATAACCATTACACCAAATCCGCTTCTACAACAAATCTAAAATTCATCAAACTATTGAGCAATATGTTGGAATTTCTTCTAATTGTTTTATACAAATCATCCGCGAATGATGACTGGTTGAGCATCTCTTAGTCGTCAATTATAGAAATTGCGTTCATGACTATGGTGTAATACGAAACCAATCTGTGTTCAAAGACGCAATAGATCTCTCCCCCATAGAATCTGACCCACAATATGCGTCATCTCTAACTGACGCGAATTGAGGCGCAGTATAGAAAAGAAACTGTCACTATATTACACAAAAAAAAAGAGTAAAATGGTGAACGGTAATTACAGTATAGATTTAGCCGAACTAATTACAGACTATATGACCCAAATAGGGCTTCCCCCAATGAAATAAACAGAAACATGATTGAATGATAAAATAAATTAATAAAAGTTAGAAAAACTGGTTAGAAAAACTCGCACGCCTTTCTCTTACGAGAATCCTCAAACATCTCTTAAATTTTTTAGGATTAAAAATTTGATTTTGATTAGATGCACCAAACTGATACTTCAGATTAGATAGAGTTTTACATCATTATTATCAGATATTGTGCGATATGGCAATATAGCCCTAATTATCTTGTTTTTGTAGTTATGTGGTCATCATACGTCATGGCGTAGGACGTCATCAACATATACAGAGTTCATCAGATTGAAAAGGAAATTAAATATATTTTGTCTTACTGCTATAAAAGGAAGTATTGCATTCTAATTGTCTAAATTAAATTTTACCCAAAATTATATGTTTTAAAGTACAATAACACAAATAAAAAAATACGTATGTTTGTGTAAATGAAATAATTCAAAAAAGAAAAAATCTCAGTAAGTTTAAACGATCTTCCGGTTAGGTAATATTTTTGGGAAACATCAAGAAAATTTCCGTCGAAATATGTGAAACGGAAAGCCGTTTTACGAAAAAGGCTCCAACGATTTTCTTTTAATATCGTATACTGTCTACTGATGTGTACCTATCACTTTTATTTGAAACATTTTCCTGGTAAAACTGATTCTGGGGGAACAGTAGCTTTAAAGTACCACTAAATTGTACGGTTCTGCCACCTCTACAATCTTAATATCCATTACAAACATTGGTAGAATTCCAAGTTTGAAGAAAATCAGTTAACCGGAAATGCAATTTTACAGAATTGGTTTTTGAGTTTTCAGAATTTTCTTAAAAACAGCTGTAACCACTTCCTGTAAACTTGGAATCACTGCGCAGTTGTATCGATCTGTCACTGTCATGTGTAACGTTTATTTGAATAAACAGGTGGTTCTGAGTGAGACGTTAAAATTCAAACATTGTGTTTGTTCAATATTATTGGCTTTTTACAATCTAATCATTCGCTACCTGCCTCTGTTGGTAGGCTGGCACTTGTTCCCCCACCACCTGTATATTTATATGAGTAAATATGGGTAAAATTGAAAATTTAAAGAAAATTGGTCATTTTTATTATTGTGTAATGTACCAGATTGTAATCTACAACATGTTTTCTTTCTGTATAATGCAATTGGAGAATATTTACAATCGCCGAAGGTTATTAGAATTCGTTAACCTTCCGAAAGGTTAATATTTATTATTATTGTATGTAATGAGGAGGTCTAGTTTATTGTTCTATTGATTTTTAAAAATGTTAAAACAATATTATAGTTACTAACTTTATTTAAATTTTATTAATACATTTTTGTGACACTTCCCAACATTAAAACATGATTAAATTGAAAGGTTTAACACTGGGTTTGCTACTATTCTGTAGATAAACAGATCTGATGTGAACATTCACACGACTTTCTCTTACTCCTGTTAGAACTATAATTATGTTCAAAATGATAAACTCTATTTAAACTTCCAATGCTGACAAACTTACAAGCAATTAGAAAAGGTAAGAGGTTAGAGTACTATTATTTCTGAAACGGATAGCTTCCTTAAATTTAATAAATTGTAGATAATATTAACACACAGACCTCACGAGATAAACTATATAATCTTTTAGATGGAGAGACAAAGATAAACTTGTCTCAAGAAATACTTTACATAAAATCTAATAGAAGCCCCTACAAGAGTCGGAGAGTGATATCAAGATGATAAAAACCTCTACTTGACAGCTATTTAGTATGTTACAATAAATAGGAAGTTAATATTATTGTATGCGATAAATAAATTAATAAGATGTAATGTAGGAAGCGATTTATAATTCACAATATATTAATTAGCAGATCTATTAAAAAATTAAGGTTAATATTTTCTATTCACTAGTTTTATTTACTTATATTTTTAACCTTTATTTTTTAGTTTCCATTAGTCCTGTAAGAACTACTGTGATCGAATCAAATTTTCGAAATTGAGAAACAGTACTACATATTTTGAGGTTCCCTGAAAAGGAACAAAACTGGTATGGAACAGCCACGCCCAGACTGTCTCTACTATTAATTAATGCAATTATATATAAAATTATCAATTTCCTTCAAACTACAAATTTTAGTCATTTGTCCTAACAAATATACCCAGGCAGGTATTACAAGTGATTACATTGTAGTCCAGAAGATGGCGCCAATAATATTGATGGATTTTCTTCAAAACCTTCATGTGAGACGCCGCGGTAGTTTTCACTCTCACACACATACACACACCCTCAAGTAGAGTCCATAATGAAGACAGTTATGGAACCTAACAAGAATCTTCAGGTTTGTCTCTCATTGGCCACGCAGGTATAGACGGAAATGAAGAAGCGGATCGATATTGCGGTAGAATATCATAATAATCGCTTGCTCATTTTTAAAGAGAAGATTGCGGGAACAGGCTCTGCTGAAATGGAATCAAAGATGGCAGGATGTAGCTCCGACTAAGAAGTTTTTACCAAATATCCAGAAGTAGGATAATAATCAATTTAAAGGAAAGCTTCAAACAAACTCACATTTTGTCGGGTCATGGCCATATTACAACTTATCTGAAGAGGTTCCATATATTATCGGATGGGTAATGTCCGTGTGATAAAGAGACCGGACAAACTGTCGGATAATAGACAGTTTGTAAAGAAATATTACTCTTCTGTACCTTATTACTGTTCCCCAAAAGCGCCCTTATTAAGGTAATGCTGTTGGATTTTGGCCAGTTTCACACCAACACCTTATTTCTTCCAATCTATATGAAGAATTTACAAATTTAGTGCGGAAAGTTGAATTTGATCTAATATAATATGACAATTTTTTAAATAATCTCATTGGATGGAGCATAGAGCCTAGTTTTCGTTGATATTCTTAATTTTTTTCCCCATTTTTCTTACACAATATTGATTATTCATTTTTTTTATATTATCTGTTGTTTTAAATTCAATATAATCAGTTAATATAAACTGTTATCTGGATAAAACAATTGAGTATAATTTGTTATTGCAACATCTATATCTTGGGCATGTGGAAAATAAATTCTCCATCATTAGTGAAGGAAAAACAGAGGACAATTTGATTTTTTGGATCTGGAATGGTGTAGGCTTAGTTTTAAACTACTGTTACAAGCTTTGCTGGAATGTTGTGTACACAATTGGCGAGTGGGCACAATAACAAGTACAAACATCAACATCTTTATTTATTTACAATGCAAACCCAATTACACTTTAGTAGACATTACATTTACTTTAGTAAGAGAAAGTCAGGAGAGATTTTCACAACAGATTTTTACTTTCTCTTACTGTGGTAAGAGAAAGCGGTCGTATTAAATTTTTAAAATTGAGATTTCACTGGAAACATGTATTCACGCCCCCTGTATGTTTTCAGCAAATGGGTCTATGTATTGTTATGTGAACAGAATAATATGTTAAAAACCAAGTCACAGAAAGCTCAAACTTGGTATTCCGTTTTGGTACTACCATCACACGAAGATTTCGGTGTCAAAATCCACTAAACGGAAGAGCGACTTTACTGAACGGATTTTTTTTTTTTTTTTTGTATCCTGACCATCATCCCGAGTCCTCAAAAACCCACATAAATTCCTTGCAAAACTATTTACAAAGAAAATGGAAAACAAAGTCAACCCTTCCAAGTGCAAAAATATAAACTTTAGTCTCAGAGGCACCACCCCTTTCATCTATCCTTATAATGGAAACATAATCCCAATGGTAGTCCGAGTTCGCTATCTCGGTTTATATTTAGACAAACGACTACCTTGGAACTCTCACACTAGACTAAAGAGACAGGAACTAAACAGACGATTCCATCCTCTTTCTAGATTGCTTGACCGACTTTCTAAACTCACAATTGAAAACAAAAAACTTATATATAACACAGTCCAAAAACTCTATAGACTTACGGCTGCGAGGTTTGGGGAACAATCAAGCATTCCAATTGCTAGCTTCCAATCCTTGGAAAACTACCAGTGCTCCTTCCTATGTCTCCACTCTAACCTCTCCAACAATGAACATAAAATTTCTTTTGATCACCAGCTAATAACACCCCATTATAAAAAATTCCATGATTCCACATCTACCCCTCTTATCCAAAGACTGCCCTCTCTCATCATTCCTGATAAACCTTCCCGAAGATTAGAACGCCGCTGGCCTCACGGGTCTTCCTCAGTAATTAAGCCATCACTTCTCTCAAAATAAATTGAAATTACAAGAGATTATTATCTCCATTGAAAGGAAACTCTCATCTTCCTTTTTCTTTTCTTTTTTCCCCCCTGGCCCATGTCCATCTCCCTACATCCAACAGATTCGCATTTGGTACGAGATAACTTAGTGAATATCAGGAAAGAGAAGGAAAAAAAAGATAAAAAGTTTTTCACAATTTTCTCCAAAAACGCTGCAACGATTTTCTTTCAACTTCAAATACTATCTACACACACACACACACACACACACACACAAATACTTGTCACTTGTATTTGAAACATTTTCCAAAACTGATTTTTTAGCGCGCTCTGAGGTAATACTAAGGTTGAACTTTCCCTTAAAATACCATTTCAATACAATGTATGGTTTTATCACTTGATCTAATATTAGTATACTTTAGAGGTATTGGTAGAATTGTAAATTTAAAGAAAATTAACCGGAAGTGCGACTTTACAGAATAAGTTTTTCCAGTTTTTTTTTTTTTAATTTTCTCAAAAAGAGTAACAATTTTCTTTAACCTTGCTGTGCTAGCTGCACACATATATATATATATATATATCTGAAGAAATTGATTTTAGGAAGTTTTGCGGGATTAATTTTAAAATGTTACTTGGTTTGTTCAATGTTGGCGCTGTCTACTGGGACTACAATGTAACCAACACTTCTACCTGCCTGGGTAGTACTCCCCACCCCCCACCGTCAAGACAAATAAGTGAAATTTGAAGTGCAAACAAAAATTGTCATTGTATGCCTTTGTATTAACAGCGGCATTTTTTCAATGATAATAAATTGAACCAACTTATTTTAAAATGAATATTTTAATTTCTTTACTGCAACATGTGAACTGTGTAAGGGAAATCTTCCCCAAGTGATAAGATACGAATTACTTGCACACGCTTCGAACATTCGTCTTTTTTTATTTAATTATCATCTTTGACCCTTGTATATTGTGCACGGTATTTACAACAGGAAAGACATGAAAATAAATAGTCTATTATCACCACAAAATAAAGGAAAATAATAATAAAATCGGATATTTACCAACCATTTTGATTTCAAAGAAATTCATGGGGACGTTTATAGGTCGAGTGAAATTTCTTCAAAGAATTGTAGCCGATGTTTTGCGGAATAATACGAAAACCAACGAGTATATTATCTATATTATTATGTTTACTACAAGTTATTTGTATGCACTAGGTAAAACATGTATACGATTTTCTTTTTTCTGCAGATATTGCAATTTTATCTTCAAACTTGGAATGTTTACCAAACCATAATACCTTGATTAACTTTTGCATACAGTAAATTATACATGCACTTCAGTTTTCAGACAACCGAACATGCTTAATTATTGACCGTTTGGCAGCGCTATTATCAAGCGCAGAAATATTGTTTTGTGGAATTTTGAACTTA
This sequence comes from Triatoma infestans, assembly GCA_011037195.1. NCBI lineage: Eukaryota > Metazoa > Arthropoda > Insecta > Hemiptera > Reduviidae > Triatoma > Triatoma infestans. The sequence continues at coordinate 108,647 of JAAEAF010000661.1, read as the reverse complement.
AAAACTAAACTCACACATCCCTCCACCCTACGGGTATCCCAAAAATGAGTATTTCCAGAAAATTTTTTAAATAAAAGTGAAAAGTTTATATTTATGCTGTAGTGAGTGGATGTCTTGGAGGACTGGATAGAAAAGAAAAACTTAGGTTGAGAAATAAGTTGGACTTGCTTAGCACTAGTTATATTGTATGAGAATGCAAGCACTGGTAGGAATTACACTGTTGGAGTGAGAGAATGGTAGCGTAAGAAGGTAGTGCCAGATAGACTGGCAGAGTGACGGTGTGAATGATGGTCCTATATTCTTTACATATAAATTTAAATGAAAATAGCATCAATTTCAAACCAGACTCAAAAAACGCCAGTATCTTTTATTGTAACATCATTAACTGCAAAATTCCCGGGCAAAATCCATCAACCGGAAATGCTGAAAATGAATCCTTTTTTCTCAAATTTTTCGTGAGTCTCGTAAACGGCTCCAACGATTTTTTAAAACTTAGAATGTGCTGCATAAACAGAAACGTATCACTTATTGAAACATTTTACTGAAAAAAATCATTTAGTGGTTATTGAAGGCTTTTTTTGGTTTTGGCATAGAGCGCTCCACATAAGAGCGCTCAGGTCCACCACATTTTTATGGCGAGTCCATTTAACATAACAATGCAATTTTAAAGAAAAGTCCTTAATTAAACTGTATTAATTAGAGTAAGAGAAAGTCGTGTGGGCGTTTCATTTTTTTTGTTCCAATATGAATATATTCACTTACGCTATTATCAATATTATAATAACAAAAATGCATAACAAAAGCAAATATATGCATAAAAAAAGCATAACCTAACATAAGTAAACAATGCACGATTGTGATATTTTAGGAATTACATATTTTGTCGTTCATTTAAATATTTTTGATACTATATCTAATTTTTTTGTCGTGAAACTACATTTTTGTCGCTTCATTATTTAAATTTGTCGTTTTATGAAGTTGTGATTTTCTTTCTCTACCGTTCCTCACTCCACGTTTATAATACCAATTTTTTTCTGGCCCACAAATGGCACCCGTTTGTAGATATTTTGTCTAACTCGTGAGAAAAATATTAATGTTCGTTCTATAACCTTGCACATTGGAAAAAAAAACTTCAGGAAGTAAAACATTATAAATAAACCGTTTTAAGACAAGAAAATTATCAACAGTTTAATAATGAAACAAAGTGGTTGGTAAAAACAAGCCCTATTATAGATGTCACCGATCTTTTCCATTTTTATTTTGTAAAATCAAACAAAAGAATTTAGTTTATAAACGATTTAGAACACGCGACATATTTTTTCCCCCTCAATTTTTATATGCTGCAATAACAATTGTAATATGGTAATTATCTTCATTGAAAATATTTTCAACCTTGATATAATTACACTTATGACATATGTCAAATGTTGATATTTTGGTTTGAAATTAACATCAATTTTGTAATGTTATCTTTTTTTATTTTTTTGAATGATTTTCCCTTCTAGTTTGCTGTTTATATCTACGAGGAAATAATTCCAAAGAAAAACGTTAAATTTTTCTGCTCATAGTCTTGATGGATCAATTTTTCTTAAAAGTCTGAATTTTTACTAAATGTTTAACACCCTTTTCTCCCACCAGATGGCGGAATAGTAATTTAGAGCATAGCCTCGTTTAACTGCGAAACAAGAGAACCTGCAAACTGCATCGATCACTGCACAAATCGCTTAATAAAACAGCTCAATGTGGTTTGTTAGAAAGCTACCGACTCGTTGAACGCTTCAGTTGAAACCGCTGTATCTGTCTTTACCCTAAGAATGGGCACCGTCATACAATATACTAATCCACTTACCTTAATTTTTGTTTACAATTCAATACGAGCCCAGCTAAACAAGTTTTCTTTAAACATTGCAAATTTAATGAAAAATCTATCAATTAAATCAATACAAACTTTTATAATAACCGTAAGTAAAAGTCATGTCACTGTTGCACACTAGTTTTTATTTCTTCATTGCTTGGAATTATCTAACCATACTGTACTCTACAATAAGGTTATAGGCAACTGTTATACGTGCCAGTGTGTTGACGTCATTCTTAATACATTATTGTTGGTGATTATATTAAATGTTGTTGGAACTAAAGTAGAAGTATTAGCAAAGTAAATATGTTTTGAATAATTTACAAATTTAAATTACACAAAGAATAAAGTCTTGGAAGTAGTGAATACTTATGGGTTAAATTTGAATTTATCTTTTCAATGATTAAGAAAAATAATAAAAATAAAAGCACGATTGTTATGAGATTACAGAATTATTTCGTTTTATAGGTATAATATATATTTATTTATTTTTTAACGGTAGGCAGCGCATTTCAATCCATTTTAAAAATAATACTCATTAAAATAATATGTTATTATTTAGTTATACACAATAGACCGTAGAAGTGGGTCAACACATTTCCGCGTGAGGTTTCTAGTAAATAGCGCCCCATTATTTTTTGTGTATTATTTTTGCAAATTCGCAGAAAAATTCTGTTTTTTAATTTTATTTTTTTTAGAAGATTACATCTACAATAAATAAAAAAATAAATAATGTGATTTCTAATTGATTGTGGACTTATTCACTGGAAAATTCTTTGTATGTACGTTTTCATTCAAAGAGAGATTTTTTTATTTTAAGCTAATTGCTATACACACAAAAGGAAAAAGGACACCGATTGAAACATTAACACAACTTCTCTTATTTCAATCATCGCCAAATTTTCTTCAATGTGTAAATACACAATATACAGGTTTTCCTCACCTAACGATCTACCTGTTAACGACTACTCAGACTTAAATGCCGAGCTTAGAACTTTGTATTAACGCAAAATTAAAATTTTCGCCTAAATACGTCGCTTACTATTGCGTATTGCATGCAATTTCTCGCACTTTCGATGCGTTGTCGATCGCAACTTAGTTCTGGGATCCAAACAGCTGATAAGCTAAGTACTAGCTTTCTAGTAGTTGTCACAGCACCCGCTCTAAGGGCAGGCGACCGGATATTTGTCCGGCCGCCATTTTGGCTGTAAGTGTGAGAAAAATATTGATGTTAAATACTCAATTAATAGAAAATTTCACATATCGATTTTTCGTTCGCTAAAAATTTACATTGCGTATCATATTTATATTGTTGATACCTAAAAGATAAAAATATTTACACTATTATTGAAAAATTAACGCAGAATTTATAAAAGACGATGCTTGAACATGCATATACTATTCTGAACATAATAGCATTAGCATGCGAGCAGAGCGCTGCTTCAGCTTGTGTTTGAACATGCATAGACTTGCTTAAACAAATATGTACAGAGGATTCCTAAGGGGCGGCAATTTGCCTTTTTGGCGGGGGCGACGTAACCGCTACAGCGGGCGCTGAGCTGTGACATCATTTGATTCTGCCCATAGGTTCCAAAACCATGTAATTCTACAAACTCCTAGAACAAATTTCTCGAAACAAATTTACCGAACTATACACACATTCATATATTTACATGTTATACAAATAATTCAAACGTTTAAATGTAGAACGATTCAAAAAATGCAGAACGACAAATCAAATGAAATTTCACATTGCTCTCGAGATATTAACGAAGAGGAGAAAGACTTGTACAAAACACATTAGACGTGTTTTCCTCAAAAGCGTCACCTTCTTCGTCAACAGTTTCCGACTCCTTTTATGGTGATTGTGATTAATAAAAAAAATATATTAATAATAAGCCTTTATTAATTCCATACAAATCGTAAAATATAGTTTGTTTGTTTTTTTTAATTGAAATAATAAATAAAGAAAATAATAGTAAAGAAAAGTTACTCTTGATATAAAATAATCGAACCGAACTAAGTAAAGATCCCCCTCGCTATTGAATAAGAACAAAATAACATTTCACTATTTTTACTCTCTTTGCATTTTACAGGAATTGGGCCCATTTCTGGGCTAAGGCCTCTCCCATTGTGTCCCATTCTGCTCTAATTCTTGCCCTTGTACCGAAATTTATTCCGGCTACTCTTTTATCTTGTCTCGCCACCTAGTAAACTGACTTCCTCTTCTTCTCTTCCTGTCAAAAGGACACTATTCAACGCAAAACCTGTCCACCTTCCATCATCGAATCTACACAGATGGCCACCCCAGTTCCATTTCATTTTTTTTTTTTTTTGCTGTCGTCACCAAATCTGTGATACGTGACTTCCTTCTAATAACAGTGGACCGAACTCTATCCCTTTTTTTAATACCCAGAAGGCTCCTTTCCATAGCCCGTTGTGTGCAGCGTAACCCTTGTTCGTTTTTCTTGGTTAGAGACCATGTCTGTGCGCCATACAGGAGACTTGGAGCTATGCATGTGTCAAAAGTCTTCTTCTTTATCTCCATGTTCAACGGAGCTTTGAAAATGTACTTAAGAGACCAGTAACTTCTTCTAACTGATGGAAACTCTTCTGTTCACCTCCTGTATTTTTAAAAGAAATTAACTGTCCTAAATAGACTGCTTCACTTACCCATTTGATTTCTTTTCCGTTTATCTTTATTGCCGTTTGAGGTCCGTTTGTCAATAGTTTTGTGTTTTGGACATTAATGCTTAGCCCTGCTTTGGAACCATCTTTAAGAAGGTCCTGTATCATTTTCATCAAATCTTCCCCTGAAATAGCAAACAGAACTACATCGCCGGCAAACCTCAAATTGTTCAATTTTTTCCCATTGATCGTTATACCTACATGCTGCTCCTAATGTAGCTCTCTAAACACTTGTTCTAACACTGCGTTAAAAATATTGGGTGATAAAGGTCTAACTCCTCTTTCCATTGCAAATTCCCGACCTATTCTGTCCAAGTTCACTTGAATTTGCGCATGGGAGTATATATATTTTGAAATTCATATATATTTGGAATGCACCCCTTGCTTATGTAGAGTCTCGTATAGATAGCTATGACATACACTGTCGAATGCTTTTGAAACTCAATCAATGCAATATATATATTAATTCTATACTCTCTTGATTTTTCAAGTATTTGGTTTATTGCTTGCAAATGATCGATAGTGGAGAAACCACTACGGAATCCCACTTGCTTTATCGATTGATTTTAATTTAATAACATGATTAATCTGTTTTTCAAAACCATCATAAACATTTTATAAAATTTGGTAGTAGACTTATTGGCCTAAAATTATTTAAGTTTTGGGTATTCTTTTCCTTCGGGATCAATATGATAATTGTTTTATCCCACTGTTTTGGTGTCTCATCCATTTCTAATATTTTGTTAAATAACATTGTCAGGGGTTTAATTATAATAGGGGTTATTAACTTAATTGCTTCATTAGTTATACCGTCTTCACCTGGAGTTCTATCTTTCTTCAACTTCCTTATACAAAACTCAACTTCTTTTTCCAAAAATGTTACCGTAATGTCTTCTTCACGATATTCCCCTTTCTCAGGCAACATATTAGTTTTCTTTTCAGAGTATAAATTCTTAAAAAAAAGAAGTAGCTTCCTTAATAATATTGTTTCGGTCCAGTAATACGTTGTCATTTTTATTTTTTATTCCGGTTATCCATTTATTTGAAAATAAGGATTTGCTAACTTTTTTGGTTGAATTGGTATCTTCTAAAATTCTTTGTATCGTAGTATTATTCCACTTTTGAATATCTTGTCTTATATGAAATCTAGTTAATTTGCAATGTTGGTTAATCTCTATTCTCTCTTCTTTACTTTCACTTTATTCCTCCTCAGTTATTCTCTTCAGGGAGCTTAGAAAATTCCACCTTTTTTATTTTAGGTTGGTTGTTAATTGATAATTTTATGCAATCTTCGATAATATCATACATTGTTTGTACATCCATGTCTACAGTGATATCTTTCATATCGAGATAATTTGCTGCGTCTAATTTAAATTTCTCTTCGTCCAAAGTTTTTTGGATTTCCACTATATTTTTGGTAGGGAATGGGATTGTTTTGTCTACCTTTAACTTACAAACACCGGTCTATGGTCTGAGTGAAATTCAAAATTAGACTAAACTTCATGCCTCTGAATAATATCCCTATTCTTCGTGAGTATAAAGTCGATTTCATTCTTGTGTTTACCATCTGGCGATTGCCACGTCCACCTTCTTCCTCTTCTTTTCTTAAAAAAAGAATTTACTATACTTAGTTGTTGCTGTTGGCAGAAACGTATCAGCTTCCAGCCACTTTGATTTCTTCTATCAGACCATAAATTCCCAGCACCTGATTTTCCTCCTTCTTTCCCACACCTACTTGACTATTAAAGTCCCCTATTACTATTAATTTGCTTTGTGTTTTCTTTTTAACTGCAATAATTGCTTCTTCTAACTCTTTATAAAAGTTTTCTACTTCTTCTTCCGATGATTGGTGAGTAAACCTGAATTACATTCAGTAATCTACGGCTACCTAAATTAATACACAACACTACTATTCTGTCTGCAATCGGTTAAAATATTTGATATTATTATCAGATATTTCTGAGTCATGCACTCAGTCGCTCTATATATATGCCTCTCCCACTCCAGTCCGAGAGAGTGGTTGGGTTCGCTTCTCTTCTTCTTACTCTCTTTGGTTGCTGATCTCTGATACATCATCAGCAACCAAAGAGAGTAAGGAGAAAGAGGCGAACCCAAATACTCTCTGGGTTGGGAGAGGCATATATATAGAGCGACGGACAGTCCAGAGATATACAGTTCATACTACTGAGTTCGTACAGCCAATCACTACGTGTCATTACCCATTTTCCACTCTACCGTCCCATATCATTACAAGGTATGGTCCAGGCAGACAGGTCACTCATTATTAGTATGCATAGTTAACCACTGTCTTCTTATTTCATCAACCAGGCAAATTCTCTCCACTTAACTCATCCATTAGATAGGTGGCAGCGGTGGGAAATACTCATCATCAACTGTCTGGTATGTAACGGCTTAAAGCATCAGCATGCGCGATGTTTTTTCCAGATCTATGCTCAATGTAAAAATCATATTCGCTTAATTTAAGGGACCATCTATATAATTTGGAATGAGGGTCCTTTAGATTCTTGAGCCAGTGTAGAGCTGAGTGGTCCGTAATTATTTTAAACCTGTACCCGTTCTGACGATACTGTTTGCAGCCGAAGAGAATAGCTAACAATTCTCTCTCTGTGGTACAAAGTTTGGACTAGGTATATCGAATGGGTTTTTTCGAAATTCATGGACTTTGAAACGGTGAAAATTCAGTTCCGATAATTTGACTTTGACGTTCATAATTACTTCTTGCAGCAGTAATAAAATGTAAAAAAGTTGCAATTTGTTCTAGACTTATATAAAAAAAAAAACTGAAATAAGTTAATTTGATCATAACTAAAGTTATTACAAGGTCAGACAATAATAGTATGAAAATAAAGAAAACAAACCAATAAAAAAAAAATGGACTTTACAAAGAAAACAAATCTACCTTTCAATAAAACAACTTATGAGTTATGCGCTCATAAAATGAGATCTTTTGTGGGATTAATGTTTAATCATAAATCATATCCATCGTGATAAATATTACATCAGGCATCAAAAAAATATATAATTTTCTCTCTTTGTTTGCAGGACTTTCTCTCTTTTTTTTTGCCAACTTTCTTCCGTTTATAAAAATGTATGGCATCCAGTTCCCCGAATGGGAGCTCAAGGTATACCACTGAAAAAAGAAATCTGGTATAAAACACTCATACGAGTAAAATAAGAAAGGGAAGGTATTCTCTGACATTCTTCAGATTTCCGAAATTGAATTTTTACCAGAAATATATGTTTTGTTTGAGGTGCCCCCCTCAGTACAAAAAAATATTTCTAGAGAATTAGAGTATATGTGTGTGTGTGTGTGTTTTTTTAAACAAAATTTCTCAAAAAACGAAAAATCGCAGGAGCTAAAAACTTGTAATTACGTTTGGTACCACTACTTTATATCTGGCACCAAGATTCCGGGCAAAATCCATCATCCGGAAGTGTAAGTACTGAATGTTTTTTCGAAAATGGCGCCAATAATTTTCTTTAAAGTATCTAAATACTATCTACACACAAATACACATCACTTTTACTTGTAATATTTTCCCGGGAAAAATGGGGGGGGGGAGTTGTGCGGGAACCGTAGCTTTCCTCTAAAGTACCATTTTAATAAAATGTATGGTTTTATCACCTGCATAATCTTAATATTCAGATAGAATTCCAAATTTTGGTGAAACTTTGTTAACCGGAAGCTCGACTTCACAGAATAGGTTTTTGAATTTTTATGGCATTTTCTCGAAAATAGCTATAAGGATTTTCATAAACTTGCAATGATCACTGCACAGATAGGTAGTCAAACCTATCACTTTTTTTAATAATATTTTTCCGGAAAAATTGCTTTTATCGGGAAAATGGGGAGGGGGCTCAGTTATCTAGAAACTGCACAATCTTTGTTGGTTTTGAGGGAAAGTGTTGTGAGAAAGGGAAAGCCGTGTGAGTGTCTCACACCAATTTTTTTTTACTTTCTCTTACAGCATTGACGTAGTGTCAAATTTTCAACATCGAGGTTCTTCACCGAAAATTAGCGTTTTGAATCGGAAAATTGCAGAAAGTTCAAACTTGATATTTCGTTCAAGTTCTATTAACGGATCTGATAGTACGATTTTGGTCGAAATCACCCAACCAGATATACCACATTACTCAAGAAATATTTTAGTTTTTTTGGGACTTTTCTCGAAAACGGTTCCAACGATTTTCTTTAAACTTCGTATACTAACGACGCATGTAAAGAGCAATAATTGATATTTTAAACATATCCACAAATTCATTTTTGTGGACACAACTCTCAATCCAAGCATCAGGTTTTGCTTTGCTCAAAAAAAAAAGCTGTTTTATTGAGTTTAGACCTTCCTCCATTGATATAACGTTGAAGTTCAATAAACATTGAGTAAAAATAACAAGTTTGAAGAAAATTGGTCAATAATAACTATGTTGACTGCAGTGACAAAGTCGTGTGAACTGTTCACAATGAGATATTTGTGTCCATACTAAAACGAAAAATACCGTTTCACAAATAAGGAATCATTGGATTTCCCCTCGCAATTTTCGCCTGGAAAAAATGTTGTAATTATTTGCAGAATTGTTGATAATGTGATTTTTTAAATATTAATATCTGGTGCAATGGATTATCGTCACAGCCAGTCTCCAGGAAATGGAAAAGACTAGAATCCAGTAAGGACTAGTTTGGTCATTTAAACAATATTTTTTTTATTAATGTGTGATAATAAACGAGTTGTCTACTTTTTTCCTTAAATTGATAAGAACAAGAATGATTAACTTCCCCCACTGAACTTTCAATGAACCCAAGTATAAATGTTTAATTAATTGTTTTAATTAATAGCGGAGCAGTGGCTCCAAATTGGAAGGTAATAAACTGTTATTAAACAGACCTATAACCTATACCAACTAAAGATATTTTTTTTTAATATAAGAAAAGTGGTGGGAGTTTTTTCATTTAGAGTTATTCCTCTCCCCTCCACCCCGCGCGCGCTAAACAGTAACCCCGAACACAACGAGGAGGTGGTAAGGGGGACAACGTACAAGTAAACATATTATGTACGTCGACAGATTATCTTACAGAGTAGTTCTGTCGGCCGGAGTGTTAATACGCCTAATAGTACCGAGCGGATAAAACGGTGGCCGTCTCAGTATTTTTCGTTCTGTTTTATTTTTTTTGTTTTTAATCTGTGATTAATAATATCGATTCGTTAAAATCAACTAAAAGATTAATTAGCCGGCTCATCAACTTTTTCCGTTCAACATTTGCCATTCAGTTGCAACAATGACAGATCAAGGTAAGTTTATCCAGTATTTCTTTTTTCTAATAAAATTACTTTTAATTACCTAAATACTATTATTAAAAACTAATTAAAACACAAAAAAATATAAGAACTAATTTAAAATCTAGTTTTGTATGTCACATCGCTGAAGGTAAAAATCAAATTCTAACTTCAAATTTGAGACAAAATTATTTTATATTTTTTAATTATTTGCGAATTATTTTATTTTTTAAATTATCTTTTCTTTAAAATTCTCAGGAACCTATCTGTGGTGGCCATTATTATTTAATAAAAAATGTCACATTACAATCATTCTTCAGGTTATATAAACTTTTACTTTTACTACTATTCCCTAGTAATTGGAAGCATTGCGACCGAGTCAGATTTTCGAAATTGAGTTTTCTCGGAAATATATGTTTTGATGCCGGAAAAAATGTTTTTAGCGAAAGGTATGTATGTGTGTGTGTGTGTGTGTGTGTGTGTGTGTCTGTGTGTGTGTGTGTAAATGCTCAAATTATATATTCCGTTTTGGCACTACTATCGCATCTGAAGATATCAGGTAAAATCAATCAACCTGGTTACTATATTTTAAATATTTCATTTAATGGTTTTAAACTAAAATATGAAATCTTTTTCTTTTTTTTTTAATTTAAGGCGCGTCAACATCCATGGTCATTGGCACCCAGAGCCTTCTCGTGCACTGCCGGCCTCCGGACAGTCTTCTCTCTCTACGGACAACCCTGTCCATCATCGAACAGTGAGCTGTGGAGGCTCCTAGGAAGAAAAAATTAAGGGTAGCTAGCATTGGAATCGAACCCGGGACCTCCACGTGGGACTCCAAACGCGCTAACCACTTAGCTATTCCCTTCCCTTGAAATCTGTTATGTCTGTGGGTGAATGTGTACAAAAAATAGCTGTCACTGGAAGCTCAAATTTGCTGTTCGTCTGAGGTACTACCCACAGAAACCTTGTCCAGAATTCATCAACCGGATGTGTGCGTCTTTACTATTGTTTTTTTTTTTTAGTTTTTACTTTCTCTCACCGTTTGTAAGAGGAAGTATTGTAAGCGTGTCAAATTTGTGATATCGAGTTTTCACCGGAAATACCCGTTTTGAGGTCCCTGAGTCCAAAAAAAAAAAAATGGTTTCAGCAATTGGTCTGTGTGTTATTGTGACAGCATATCTTAAAAACGGAAAATCATAGCATGTTCAAACTTAATATTTCGATAAATTGCTACCAGGAGACCTGAGAATCGTTCAACCGGAAGTGCCACTATGAATGAATTCTTCTTTTTTTCAGTTTTTTGTGATATTCTCGAAAATAGTCCAACGATTTTCTTTGAACTTGATACATCAATTACACATACAAAGTGCTACACCTTTTATTTGAAACATTTCTCCAGGAAAATTCATTTAAGGGCACTTTTCGAGGAGAGTTGAAGTTATGATCTTCTCTAAAGGGCTATTTCAGTTTATTACACAATCATTTAAATAATATTTATTAGAATTATATATGTTGTTTATTTTTCCGAGTTTGAAGAAACTGGATGACCGGATGTGCGTTTTTACTGAAAAGTATTTTTCAGTTTTCTGCAATTTTCTCTAAAACGTTCCAACGATTTTCTTTAAACTGTTCGTGATTTACACTTATAAAGAGTACAACTTTTATTTCTAACATTGCTCTGAGAAAATTTAACTAAGGGGGCTTTTGGGGGAGGGGTGGGGGTTAGGATTTCCTCTAAAATGCTATCTTAGTTGATTAGACAATCTAGCACCCAAAAAAAAATTAATTTGGTTACATAATGTGTTTAAAATACCAAGAGTGAACAAAGTTTATTACTTCATTAATGGTCACAGTAAGAGAAAGACAGAGTGTTTATTACCAGTTTTATTAGTGTAATGATTATTAAATCGTCATCAAAACTAAACAAAAATAATCTGATGTGAATACTATGCAATTTACATAGTTATAATTGTTTGACAGATCGCTGCAAGTATGGTCTCTGTAACATGTTGATGAAACCTCCAGTTGAGGAAATTACAGGAAGCCCAAAAACCCATTCCATAATTCGCACTTGCCGTCAAACAAGGAAGTTTAGCAGCACTTCTAATATTTACTAATGTAGTATTTCAGACAAAGCTCTAAACCCCACCCCTCCTCTTAAATGAATCTTCCAATAAAATATTTCAATGAAGCGCACTTCCGGTCATCCAATTTCGAGATTTCGACTACATTTTATTTTTTTTTTTTTTTCGGCTTAACAATAAGTATCATATGCCGATACCCAATACATTTTCCCGCCAAAAATCTCTGCCTTCCCAGTCACCATGCTGTAGGCCTCTACCCGTCATTCCCTCCTCCACATCTTCTGACCATCTTTTCCTTGGTCGGCCTCTCTTTTTTCTCTACATATTTAATTCTAATTAATATTATTTAGTTGACAGAATTGTGTAATAAACTGAAATAGCAGTTTAGAGGTAACCCATTACTCCACCCCTCCCCCAAAAAACGAATTTTTCCGGAGACATGTTTCTAATAAAAGTTGTAGCTCTTTCTATGGGTAGTAGATATAATAAGTATAAAGAAAATCGTTAGAGCCACTTTTGAGCAAATCACAAAAAACTGAAAAAAATTTTTTGTAATGTGGCATTTTCGGTTGAATGATTTTGCCCGAAATCTTCGCGTCTGATGTAGTAACCTAAACGGAATACCAACTTCGAGGTTCCTGCAATTTTTCGTTTCTGAGATATTCATTTCAGGCACAAACAGCCAGGCACGTGAAGACTCAGGGGACCTCAAAACGGATATATCCGCTGAAAATTCTATTTCGAAGGTTTAACACGATTACAATATTGCTTCTAACAGCAGTTAGAGAAAGTAAAATATATAGATGTGGTGGAGGGATAAGTACCGACCTACCAACCCAAGCCGGCAGGGAAGTAAAGAGCGCGCCAACAACATATAACCACTCCCCCATTAACACCACAAATTGCGCAAAACTATCTAAAATCAATATTTCTTGGAAAAGTGTTTAAAAAAAAAAGTGATAGATCTGTATTCCAAGTTCACAGGATATTCTTATAGTATAGTTGGCGAGATAATTCAAAAAATATCAAAAACTTCTCCAAAGTTGCATTTCCGGTTGGCATTCTAGCAAAACTTCTTCTGTATATGAAACATTCTGTCATACATTGAATTGGAACCACTACCGTCCGAAAATCAATTTTCTCGGGAATATGTTTCATTAAAAAGTTCGGTATTCATCTACGTAGACAGCATCGGAAGTAAAACTAAAAATATATCGTTGGAGCAATTTTCGAGAAAAGCGCGAAAAATTGGAAAAAAAATCAATAAAGTCGCACTTCCGGTTGATGAATTTTCCTACCAGATGCCGTAGTAGTTGTACCTAAACGTAATACCAAGTTTGAGCTTCGTACGGACTTTTTGTTTTTGAGATATTTTGTTCACACACGGTGAGACTATTTTCGTACTCGTGTCCTCAAAACATGTATTTCCGGTGAAAACTCAAACTTTCGAAAAGTTGGCACGATCGGAATACTTCCTTTTACAACGTGTAAGAGAAAGTAAAAAAAAATTAATAAAGAAGTAACTTTGCGTATCACCACCTTAAAAACATTTTAAATCTCGTTAAACACACACACACCCACACACAAAACACAAATACTGATAAACTAGACATTTATTTTGAATCTAAACGATTATATCATTTGTTTTATGACATCTTTTAAAATTTTAGGAATTACTGATAATTGAAAATAATTATGCAGAAAAAAGGTACCTTTATTTAATATATATCACCAGCTGATTGATATTATTGAGGTCAATTTTTATCGAATTGAATAATAGCTGGTTAATTCAATAAAAAATAAAACAAGGTTAAATAGTTATGTATTGTGAAGAGAGTAAATTGCCACTTTTATATTGACTCGAGTTCTAAGCAAATTATAAGTGCATTAAGCAAATTATAAGTTGGTCTATAACAATAAAACTATTTAAAAAAAGATATAGAAAGAGGTAAAATATGTACGGTAACCTCTAAGAGAATACTGTCCTTTGAAAAGGGGAAGATTACCTTCAGAAAGGTTGTAAACATTAGGTTAAAGCTGATCAAAATTATATTATGTTTTCTGTGTTTTGTTTAATTGATATCAAAATGTTAAAACAAAGGCTTAATTTAAGAACTTTACTTTACTATTATGTTATTATTATATTTTAGCAATATCATCCAACCTTAGCAATTTCAACAAACCTTAAAATTTGTTTAATTTAAAGTGGCAATAATTTAAAATTTATTGTTTTACTTTCAATATCTAGAGATTAAAAAAATAACTTCGGCCAAAAAGAAGATGTGGGTGTGAAATATTTATACTCGAATTACAATTCAAATAAAGTTCGAAAACAACAGTTTCAATAATCTTTCTTTTCATTAATGTAAGAGAAAGACTGTGTGAGTGTTTCACATCAGTTTTTCGTTTTGTATTGTTGAAATGTATTGCAGTAAGGTCGGTCATGGAATTCAGACATGTTCAAATAAAGCATATGCTTTGAAATTCAACTATAATGCCCCGCCATTTGTACATTGTATATAGTACAGTTCTACGTTTAGAGAAATTTTGTCAGTTTTTGTCAGAATTTTAATAAATGCATCTGGGGGGGGGAGAGACAAGTGAATTTTCATTACCGTTTTTTTTTATTTATTTTATTTTTACAGCAATGAACGTAAATAATAAAAATCTCTTACAAGAATGAAAACGTAAATACAAAGAATCTGTGAATGAATAGTTCAGAATACACATTTTTTTTTCTTCCTCTACCGCCTTAATTACACCATCTCATCCGCTCTTGAGCAGAAGCAGTATTGCCCTGGTGTCTTCCTGGACATCGCTCAGGCGTTTGACCGGGTTTGGCATGCAGGTTTGTTGTGGAAACTCAAGGGAGTTCTTCCCTCGACCTACTATACGATCCTAAAATCATACCTGTCTGATCGTTCCTTCTGGGTTCGTTTTGGCTCCTCCAGATCTTCTAGCTTTCCAATCCATGCTGTTGTTCCCCAAGGCAGTGTCCTTGCTCCTCTCCTATATATTTTCTATACTGCAGATATCCCTTCCCACCCAGAAACAATTCTCCATACCTACGCTGATGACACATGTATTATTGCTCCAAATCCCGATTTGTTTCCGCATCCCATACCTACAATCCCATATCATCTCTTTACAAGACTGGCTTATCAGGTGGAGAATGAAGTCAATCCCACTAAAAGCAAATGCATATCCTTCACACTCCGACGCGCTACTCTCCCGCCCATCCTCCTCCATGAGACCATAATACCGACAGACGACAAAGACCGATATTTAGGACTTTATCTAGATAAAAGACTTATTGGAATCCGCATACACGATTAAAAAGACTTGAACTAAACAGAGTTACAAACTTCTCTCGAGACTACTTGACTACTTGGCTCTAACTTTCCCTTGAAAACAAAAGACTTATCTACATCACTATTATAAAAACCATCTGGACATATGGATGCGAGGTATGCGGTTCAACCAAGCATTCCAACTCCTATCGCATTCAAGCTTTTCAATCCAAAACTATCAGAAGAATTACCAATGCCCCGTTCTATGTTTCCAACATAACCCTTCACACTGACCACAAAATCCCTTTTGTCCATCAGTTAATAAAAGCACATTACAAAAAATTCCACGACCTCACATCCAACCATTCTAACCCTTTAGTCCAAAAACTCTCTTCTCTTTCTATCCCACACAACCCTTCCAGGAGACTGAAACGCCACTGGCCGCGCGACCATCTAACCACTTGTTAGCATTTTTAAGTAATAATTAGGGAGTACCTCCACTGGGAGACTTCTCCTAACATGACTTTCATGCCCTTTTTATATGACTACCATCATATTCACTTATTATACTGTCTGCATAGTTGTGAATTTCTTAATAAAATACAAAAAAAAAAATCTTCCTGCCGTTAAGAGGAAGTATTGCAATCGTGCCAACTTTTGGAGATTCAGTTTTCTCCGGAAATAGATGTGCTGAGGTCACCTGGGTGTGAAAAAATAGTTTTTTTTAGAAATTGGTCTTTATATAGGTGTGTGTGTGTGTGTGTGTGTGTGTGTGTTTGTGTGTGTTTGATTGCAAACATGTTGAAAATGATACACTGATGTGGGCTTTGCTTATGATTTATTATGTAGTTTTCACTATACTGACTGACATACTGCACGGTAATAATGGCGACATTAAACTGTTATATAAATTCATAGTGGATACAAAGATACAGATATGAATATAAAGTTAAGAATATAATAGTCGTAAAAAAAGTAAAAAATTTCATTCATTCAGGCAGGTACTTCCGCTTGTCCAATTTTGACCAAAATCTCATTGCCTATGATAGCGCTTAAGCTAAATATCGAGATTGAACTTTCTGCTATTTTGCGTTTTTATGTTATGCTGACCACACAGACTAATTTCTTAAAACTCCTTTTTCAGAACGAAACCCAATATCGAAAATTTGACACGATTACCACACTTGCTCTTAACAGCTGTAAGAGAAAGTAAAAAAGTGGGCATAATTTGAAATTAGAATAAATTGAATGTAGAAAAGTAATTTTGGTTCTTAACAGACTTTATGTACTTTATAAAAGGGAATTTAGTAGTTATGATAATTAAATAAACGATTTTAGTAAGATTCTTTTTTATTTAAAAATAAATGTTAAACACAACTCTGAATTATTAATATCCAAGTTACATAATGTATACTGTATTAAATTACTTAACTGCTCAGAGTACATACAAATATTGTAGCGAGCTTGCTTACCTTAAATACAACCGTCTAAGATAATATTCTTGATTTACATAAAAGTTTACACACTGAAATTCTCTACCATTGAACACGGTGAGTACAAGGCAGCCATGCTCTAAAAAGTACAACAATTGCCCAGCAGTCATAGTTGATATTTGCAATCGATTATTCGATCAATTATAGAGCAGTATTTTATTGCATGGTATGGATTTTATTGTATATATTGCATGCATGTATGCTGGAGAAGTACTGCGAAATTGGTTTTTCATCGGAACTACGCGTTTTGAAGTCTTCTGAGTTTGAAAAAGTAAAAATTTAAAATGTACTCTTCCTCGGTCTCACTTCCTCTCTGTATGTATGTATGTCTAGTATGTACATAATTCAAAAACAAAAAATCGCACAATCGAAACTACCACTCTACTAAATGGATTTCTTTCAGTTTTTATCGAAAACAGTTAAACAATTTTCCTTAAACCTTGCCTCCATATAACTCACATGTTGGTCTCTTAATTGGAGATTTGAAACCATTTTTTTTGAGGGGAACATTCTTTTAAGACGAGTTCTGGGGAAGAAATGACGTTAAAATTCCGACTAAAATGTCACTTTAAAAAAACTGATAATCCATTCTTGGTACTTCCGGTTGACCGATTTTTACCAAAACCACTCTCAGGTCCTCTGGTTAAACCAAATATAAAATTTTAACTTTCTGCGATTTTCCGTTTCTGCATAATCTGACCAAATCCATACAAAGACAGTCAGACACACATATTCTCGATCCATTTTTCAAATCCATATTTTCGTATTCAGAAGTCCAACTAACAGATATTTCCGGTGAAAACTCGATAGGAATCGAAAATATGACAAGATCGCAATACTTTTTCTAACGAATTAAGAATAAAAATCCTATTCTGTTCTTACGATTCATTAAAATTTAAACCTTATTTTTCCTTTCAATTTGATTACATAATTACTATCTGAATCTTTAATTTACATATATTTTAATTAATACTAATAATCCTTTTATACACATCAATAATGATTTTTATCATTTTTGTGTAACGAATTTCTTTTACAATAAAAAAGTTAACGAAGGGGTAATATAAATGAAAACTTATTAACAATATTATTGTGATAACAAAATAATCAAAAATTTATTTTAATAAACATTGATATGAAAGTAATAAAACACTATTTAATTTAATGTAATGATTATATAAAAATGTTTATTATCTAACCATAACAAAATTACCAAAACAATATGCAATAATTAACGAAAGTAACCATTACTAGTGATCCTATTTAATTAAAAAAATCTGGTGAGAAACACTCACACAACTTTCTCTTACTGCAGTTTACAAAATTGTAATTGACAAATTTTAAAGTCGGAAATTCGGAAATTAAGGACGGAAATTCGTCCGTCTTTTTATGGAGAAAATTGCAAAAAAATGGAAAAAACTGTTCAGTAAAAACGCACTTCTGGTTTACTTATTTTATTGGAACTCGGAATTTTGGCAATCTTTTTATTTCTAATTAATTTTGTTTAGATTGTAGAATTGTGTGATAAACTATGATAGCAACAACACCCCTTCCCCAAACCCCCCCTAAATGACTTTACCAGAAGAAATATTTCAAACAAAAGTTGATGTATGTGTAGTTGATATTTAAAGTTTAAAGAAAATCGTTGGAACCGTTTTTTTTTTTCCAGAAAATCACAAAAACTGAAAAATTATTCAGTAAAGTGGCACTTCCGTCGAAACGATTTTTACGAAATGATTTTTATTCAAGGGTCTCCTGGCAGCACTTTAACGAAATATTAGGGTCAAACATTCTGCGAATTTTGGTTTTTGAGATTCCCCCCCCCCCCCCACGAACCAATAGCTAAAAAGCACTTTTTTGGACTCAGGGGACCTCAAAACGGGATATTTCCGGTGGAAATTCGATATCGAAAATTTGTCAAGATTACAATACTTCTTACTAGGAGTAAGAGAAAGTAATAATAATAATAAATTATAAAAATAAAAAAGTACGAAAATTAAAAAAACACGAAAAAACTTAAAAATATATTCAATAAAGTTGAATTTTCTTCAAAATTTGGTATTCTAACAATATTATACAGGTGGAAGAACCGCTTATTATGCTGAAGTGGTATTTTAATAGAGGAAAGCTTAACATTATTGTTCCGCCAGAAGCCCCACAAAAAAAATCAATTTACCCGAAAAAAAGTTCCAAAGAAAAGTGATTTAATATTTAAGTGCGTAGATAGTATAGGAAATTTAAAGAAAATCGATGTAGCCATTTTGAGAAAATCGCGAAAACTGAAAAAAAAACAGTGAACGCGCACTTCGTGCTGATACATTTTGCTTCAAATCTTTGTGTCAGTTGCTGTCGTTGGTAGTATTTAAACGGTATACCAAGTTTGAGCTTCTACGATGGAAGGTTTTTGAGATATTTGGTTACACACACACACACACACACCATTTGCCAAAATCATTTTTTTCTTATACACGTGACCTCAAAACATGTAGTTTCCGATGAAAACGCAAGTTTGAAAATTTGACGCGATCGTACTACTTCCTCTTACCAGGGATTTAGAGAGAGTAAAAATGTATTTTAGGTTGTTGTAAGGAATCTATGACGTTACATTTCATAATATGTTATTTTTTAAGATTGTGTAAACGTTTAAGCCCTGTCTTCTCGTTTCGAATGTATTTCTGTGCTAACCACACATATCCCACCACTCTATACTGATGTAAGGACAACTGAGCAAACATTACTATCAAGAATAAGGAAAACTAAGTTTTAAGTAGGGGTAGAGGTGGGGTAATGTTTTCCACTAAAGTGTTATTTCAGTTTATTATATCATTATTATTATCTACTTAATATTAATTACAATGAAATGTGAAGCGAAAATTCCGAGTTTTTGAAGAAATTGGTTAACCGGAAATGCAACTTGAGTGAAGTGTTTTCTCCACAAAGACACCAACGAACTTCATTAAACTTGTAGCAACCATACGTACAGAGATCTATCACTTCTGTTTGAATTAGATTTCCGCTTGAATTAGAATTCATTTAAGAGAGGTTTTGTGGGAGCTCTTTCTCAAAGGGGAGCTGCTGTCCTCAAAAAAATAGTTTTTATAAAGTTCAATTACTCCTGTTCTTGAAGATCTTGAAGATAACTAAATATGTAGTAATAATTACATGTTAAAGCATAATAAGTCAATTCTTCAATACAATACATAAGTACGCAAATCAATATGTAAATCTCATCGTTGAGTGTTTCAGACCAGATTTTTCTATTAGTATTTTGAGAATTGCATAGAAAGTTTGATGATTGTTCTACCTTGTTGTTTTTTTAAATATGTAGATATAGCGGAAGTTATAACGTATGATGTAATTTTCTAGGTTTCCTTTACAGACACAGTTATCTATATCTATCCTTTCCAACTTAAAACATTTCCTGAACTGGTCAGTTCCCCCTATAGCATACATACTTACACACACACAGCTGACAGAGACATTATTACGATTGGTTCAGCTAGTGGTCTGATCTGCTTTGAGCCCATTTCCAATTCCTCCTTTTCCAACATATTTCCTCATGGCAGTTATTATAACCAAATAGAACATAATATAATCAAGTCGATTTTATATTTAAAAAAAAAAACAGGCCGCCATGACATGACCAACGATTGTCTGCACTTATTTCCGGGATACGCCCTATTATTTTTTGACTTCCTTTTTTTTCTTCATATTATCATTCAATTGTTAGTCAGTAATAATGAAGGAAATAGTAGTGACACTTATATTTGGGCATTAGCCCCGCTGAAAAAGTAGGCTTTGCTTTATTTTATGCGAACACTCTACTCAGAATCACTCTTTCTCTTTCGCTTATCAAGAAAACCCCAAAAAATTAAATATTGCATATCCAGTTGTCGGTTTTTGTAAGACACGCTCGTGATTCATTTGCGATGGTAGTTCCTAAACCGGAATGCCAAGTTTCAGCTGCCTGTGACTTTCGTTTTTGTAATATTTTCTTCAATTAAAATATCTGGGATTTTATCTGTCTTTGCGTGCATATTATAACGCTGATACTGAGTGGTTTCGGATTCACATCCATCGTCAAGTTATCAAGTTCGTGTAGAGAATTGACTTTAACTTTATATTTTTGTTAATGATATATTTATACTTTATATTTCTTTATATGGCAGAAATATAAAGTTAAAGTCAACTCTCTACACGAACTTGTTAGCCTTACTCTGGATGAGAATCCGAAACCGGGTTAGAAACAGCATAAATTTGCATGCCAAGACGATTAAAATTCCAGATGTTATCCAGCATTGTGGACCCAACCACATATTCACACTTAGAATACTTCAAATTACGAAAGTAAAAATTGTTTAAATAACCTTCAACATATTGAAAGATATTTTCTACGTCGAATTATTTTCGACACAACGCTATTCATAGAGATAACGATTGGGTGAAATTTAGCCCAGTCTAAATTTAACTTTCTGCTTCAGCCCGAAGCACAGCTTTTTATATTTCCCAATCTTTAAGTTGCACGTGATCTGCAAATTACCGCTAAATCGTAATTACGATATACGGCCTCTTTTTTCGGGTGTAGCCGCAAAATATCAGGCTTGTTTTCAGTAACAGCCCTATTCGTAGATCTCCAGGGCATCCAAAGAAATCTTCACTAAGTTTTTAATGAAGAAAATCTGTGGTACTTATACAACAACGAGGAGCGTCGTTATAGGTACATCCTCATAGAGAACCTAGTATTGAATCGTCTATAAAAACTCTTCTGCTCCCGGGAATAGTTTATTAAATTCCTAGTAGTTTTGTCGTGAAATCAATGTCGAACTAAAATCAGCTCTGCCATTCTTTCCGAATCTATTCATTTATTAGGTTCTCCTTGACCGCAGGCACTCACCCTCAGTTTGATTCCCCAGTTTTAAGCGGTATAATTCCTATTTAATTGACAGATATTGCAGGAAAATAGTACATAATTGCTTAGAAACTAATATTATTAGTTTTTATAACTTTGGAGTTATCTAAAAGTTGTTTGTTCCCATGGAACGAAGAGTTCATTACCAAAACAGGTATGTCACTCCTATATGAGGAACTGCCTAAGTTAAATCTATCTTTTTGAAATTAAAATATTTGACAAATAGAATTTCAGTGAAATTATTAAATGCGACATTTTTCAAAGAATTCAAAGAAATTTCCATTAAAGGATCGTTAAAAAATTAAAATTAATAAGTTAGCAAATAGAAAACCCAACAGTGACATTATATCTATTTGACAAGGTCAAAAAAATCCAAACAAATGGCTGACATGATCAATTGGATTCAAAGGGAATCTTTACTAACTATTATTTTTGAGATCTTTAATTCATTCTTTTTGATAATAGTTATATTTAAACTTTCTATAATTTAATCTATTGCACATTTTAACTAATGGATAAATATTGACACGTAATTAACGTTGTCTTATTTAAACGTTTATTACTTTAAAAGTGAAGCCAATTGACAAATCTTTTCAAATTATATACAACAGACTTTGTTATGACGCTTTGTTTCCATGACGTCGGCTTCATTTAATTAGATATTTTGTATGTTGCTAATGTTATCTCCTTGTTTCTAATAACAACTATATTGTTTTCTTTATAATTCCATTTTCCACGCTGTGAAATATTCACACCATATTCTTTTCCTATAAATATATATATAATTGTTATATAATGACAAATTTTCTTTAAACAGGGATATTTAGACTAAAGATAAATACAGAGATGGAGAGGTTACAATACTCTAGCCAAGTAATAATAGAAATGATTACACTCAAGTGTAAAATAGAGCGCCAGCAACATCAAGAAACGTACATAAAATCTGAAATTCAACATCACAGATTCCTCCTCAGAACTTTTTAAAATCTCGTTTTTCGGGAAACTGTTTAAAATGAAAGTGATAAGTTTATATTTGTGCAATCCAGATTGATAGAAATTCGATGTAGCCATTTCGGAGAAAATTTCAAAAAACTTAAAAATATATTCAATAAAGTTGAATTTACTTCAAAATTTGGTATTCTAACAATATTATACAGGTGGAAGAACCGCTTATTATGCTGAAGTGGTATTTTAATAGAGGAAAGCTTAACATTATTGTTCCGCCAGAAGCCCCACAAAAAAATCAATTTACCCGAAAAAAGTTCCAAAGAAAAGGACAGGTACACGATGATAGTATACGAAGTTTAAACAAACCTCAATGAAGCCGTGTTCGAGAACATCGCGAACAATTGAAAAAAAATCCATTCAATAAAGTCGCACTTCCTGTTGATGGATTTCGACCGAAAGCTGGGTGTCAGATGCAGTGTGGTAGATACCCTAAACGGATTCCAAATTTGAGCTTCCTGCGACTTTTCGTTTTTTTAGAAATTTTGAATATACACACTACCATTCATTAAAAAACATTTTTTTCTCACCTAGGGATCTGCACAGGATGTATTTCCGGTCAAAACTCAATTACAACAATTTCATATGATCGCACTACTTCCCATCACTAGGGTTAAGAGAAAGCAAAAAGGTTCGCTTAGCCAGGAGATCTTGAGATGTAATGTTCGGAACACAATATTTATGCAGAATCCAAATCGTCTTTATCTTCTTCACTGCAGACATGGTCTTCTTCTTCTTTTTGGAAAAATGGTCCAAAAAGATTACATCAAACTCAATGAAACGAAATCCCAAAACATAAACTACACCTTTCATCACATTGTTCCAACTACTGTCTACTGCAACATAATTCCTGTACCAATAGTCAACGCAGTCCGTTGTCTTGAGTTTTACCTTTGACAAAGGTAAACTTCCCTGGGAGGCGGTTTTGACAACTTAAAACCTGCCATATAAAGATCAAAACTCTACCAGGACATTTACATTAATTTATATATGTATTTTAAAGTCTCTCTGATATAACATTCAATTATCCGGTATCAATCAAACACTCAATCTTCCGAAGAAGCCAAACCTAGCGCAAACCAAAATTCTTCATTCCACAGTTAACGCTTCTTTCTAGGCTGCCAATCAAACTATATGACTTTATACAGACTTTAATTACTTTCTCTCACTCCCCAGTAAGAGCAAGTATTGCGATCATGTCAAATTTTCGAAATTGAGTTTTCACGGGGTAATACATGTTTTGAGGTCCCCTGAGTACGAAAAAAATGTTTTTAGCGAATAATCTGTACGTGTGAACAAATTATTTCAAAAACAAAATCGCTGAAAGCTCAAACTTGACATTCCATTTAGGTATTACCATCGCATCTGACACGAAGGTTTCTGGCAAATTCCATAAACCGGAACTGCAAGTTTACTGTTACTTTTTTTTTCGAAAACTGCTGGAACGGTTTTCTTTAAACTTCGTATACTATTTACTTACATAAGTAGCTATTATATTTATTTGAAATATTTTCCAGAAAAAATTGGTTTGTGGGGATTCTGGGGAAATAGTAATTAAGCTTTCCACTAAAATACCACATCAGTAAAATGTATCGTGTTAATCATCTATACAATGTTATAATATAGATTAGAAGCATTCCCTAGAATTCCAAATTTGAAGAAACTCAATTAACCAGAATTGCGAGTTCCGGGGAGCTCTGTTCAGTTAGTTTAAATTTGAATTTGCACAAGCTTTGTTGATTTTGACCTAGAGCGCTCCACATAAGACCGGCTCAGGTTATTCTACAAGAATAACTGCTACCAGTTTTTTTTCTTATGTGGCCAGCCAACTAGACATTGTAAACGTTGCAGTTTTAAAAACAATCTGTTGATTAAATTATGGTTCAGCTGGTAGGTAGACTGGTCGCTCATCCACCATTATTTATAGATGATACTTGTGCCGTTGTCTTCCGTACTCACGTACATCCACTCTGGTAGAGTAGGGTTGATAAAAAAAATGTTGTACATGTTGTTGTTGATGATTATGATGATGGTACGCTGGTGAACAATAGGTTAAAGAGGATGGTGGTACCACAAGTTCGACAATGGTTTAAATAGGTGAAGGTACCACAGACGTACAAAAAATGTCGAGTAATGTCCAAGGTGTGGCTACACAAAATAGGTAACAAATTCAACTCGCTAATGTGCGCACTAACAGA
This sequence comes from Triatoma infestans, assembly GCA_011037195.1. Lineage (NCBI taxonomy): Eukaryota > Metazoa > Arthropoda > Insecta > Hemiptera > Reduviidae > Triatoma > Triatoma infestans. The sequence continues at coordinate 83,828 of JAAEAF010000661.1, read as the reverse complement.
GCAGCAGAGCAGCTGAATGTATGTTTGACGATGAGGCTTCGTTCACGAGGTAAACACATCGCACTTCAAAGTACGGACGAGCGAGAGACAGAATCCACACACACTAACACGTCAGTAGTGACAGAGAAACATAGTAGTTGTTTGTAGTAATAATAGCGAGAGAGAATATGATGCTTATTTTGTACAGTTATATGTATTATTATTAAAATTTTAATAATAATTAACTCTTTACGGATGCTCCAAATTGTTTTGAATTGGCGTAAGAGAAAGTAATATGAATGTCTAATACTACATTTATCCACGAAGCTGCTCAAACAGCTAAGCAAATTCAATCTTTATCTAGATTCACGTCCTAATTCATTGGAACGGCAAATAATTTCCGGAACGCTATCAGACCACTGTTCCTAGATGCCTCTTAAAAGATGGTGACCTCGCGATCTTCTCTCTAACGATGACGTGTACAATAGTAAATATTAAAAAAGAATTTGGTTCTGTTTTTAGTAATATGGTGTGGGAAGGAAAACATAGTTGGGAATACCATGGAAATTCCCCCTTTATATTAATTGCAGAATAGAGATATTATCGATAATTAACCAGGAAAAAACATTCAACTAGGAGACTAAAGCAATCTTTTCGGAAAGGCACGGAATGTTCAATAAACACATTAGGTAATTCGGCATCAATTTTTTGTTACTTGCAACACCATGTTGTCAATTAATCATTGTTTTCAATCATTTTTGTTAGTGGTCATCAAAGACTATTATTATATCGCTAAAAATAGCATAAATTGCACTCATTACATAACATGGAAATAAAAAAAATCTGGTGTGAAACACTCACACTACTTTCTCTTACTCCAGTTTTCATAATTGTACCTAATTGACAAATTATATAAATTGTGTACCAAATTTGATGAAATTCCCTGGAGTTCGTCGAAAACTGAATAAAATGTTCAGTAAAAGCGCACTTCCGGTTTACTAATTTTCTTGAAACTCGCAATTTTGGCCATCTATTTATTTCTAATTAATTTTGCTTGGGTGGTTGAATGATAGCACTTTACAGAATAACATAACCCTACCCCACCCCAAAAGCCCATTAAATGACTTCACCAGGTGAAATGTTTAAAATAAAAGTTGTAGCTCATTATGTGTGTAGTTTAATTCCTAGTTTAAAGAAAATCGTTGGAGCTGTTTTCTTGAAAATACCAGAAAAATGTAAAATACTTTTCAGTAAACACGCACTTCCGGTCTTCTGATTTCCTTCTAACTGGGAATTTCAACAAAATATTTAAATCTGATTAATATTATTTAGCTGATAAAATTGTGAAATAAACTGAAATAACATTTTAGAGGATACCCACCCACCCCCTCTCCTAAAAGTGCCCTTAAATGCATTTTCACGGAGAAATGTTTCAAATAAAAATTGTAGATATTTGTATTTGTAATAGATATAACTAGTTTAAAGAAAATCGTTGGAGCCATTTTCGATAAAAGTGAAAAAACCATTTGGTAAAGTGGTACTTCCGGATGAGGAATTTCACCGCTGATCTATTGTCACGGTCACGGGTGATACCCGAACGGAATATCAACTTTGAACTTTCTGCGATTTTTGAGCTCTGCTGTTCACATACATAGATACACACACACACCATACACACACACAACAAACTCCTTTCTAAAAAAAACTTTTTTGGGCTCAGGGGACCTCAAAACGGATATTTCCGGTGAAAACTCGACGTCGAAAATTTGGTACGATTACAATACTTCCTGTTACTAAGAGTAAGAGAAAGTAATAGTTATGACTGGGTAAAAGTAAATAAAGTAATGCCTATTTTTTCAGGCGGGCTTAACGTCCAACTACCAAATTAGGTGTCGTGGGCGGGGGCGGAAGCACCTACTTTACTGTTAACATTTTTCATTCCAATATAAAATTTAGCAGTTATACGCGGGACTCGAACCAGGATCCTCCCACTTACAAGTCCATGCTCATAACCACTACACCAACCCCCGCCCCAGTTATGACTGGGTGATAGGACAGAATTTTTTTGTTGAAAAAATAATAGAAGTTTTAATAAAATCAATATATCTAGCCATTTTCAAGAAATTTAAGACTTCAAACAAATTTCCGTCTCTAACATACTACTTCCGGTTGAGTGATTTTTTTTTTTATGAAAACTTTGTGTTGAGACCATCCCTACCATCGGGACAGCTAAAATATGAAATTTGTAGTTTTTACTTTCTGTTACAGCTGTTAAGAGATAGTATTGCGGGCTTGTAAAATTTTTGATATCGAGTTTTCACCGGATATACATGTTTTGAGGTTCCCTGAGTTAGAAGATATTGTTTTATGTGTCTGTAGGTCTGTAAGTGTGTGGCATAAATCAAAAACAAGAAAATCACAATAAGTTCAAACATGATATATACTTTGAAACTGCTAGCATTAGGACCCGGCAACAAAGTTTTGATTTAAATCGGTCAACCGGAAGTAACATTTTAGTGAAAATTAATTTTTTCAATGTTTTGAGATTCTTTCAAAAACGGCTCCAACGATTTTCTTTATACATGGATTATTAACCAAACAATATACAGAGCTACAACTTTTATTCGAAACATTTTACTGGGAAAATTTATTCATGTGGGTTTTTGGGGGGAGGGGTGGGGTTATGTTTACCTCTAAAGTTTTACTTCAATCTATTATATGGTTGAATATATGGATGGGTCCGCAATACTGGATAACATCTGGTATTGTATTTCCAACCAACAAGTGTGAGTGTAACAGAAACATTACGTTCAAGTGAACTCTCTACACGAACTTGGTGAATGGATGAAAAAAATCAGGAATAAAATGAGTATGCATGCTATGATGGATAAAATACCAGATATTTTATGGTTCCTTAATTTAAGTAATATTAATTAGAACTAAATATGTTGCCAAAACAGAGAATTTGAAAAACTCGTGTGGTAGTGGGTATTTACTGAACAGTTTTTATTCTCGGTTTTCTGCGATTTAATCCGTAAAAACACCAATGGATTTCATTAGATTTTTGATACTAACCATAAATACAGAGATCTACCATTATTATATGAAAGTTTTCCGAAAAAGGTCATTTTAGGGAGCTCTGGGTGAGGGGGAAGGGTTAAGCTTTCCTCAAAAAAGGGTCATGTATAGCTGAAACTTACAGTAAGAGAAAATCATGTGAGGGTTTCACATGAGATTTTTCTATGTTAAATTAAGCTTTTAGAATTAAATAATTATTTTATTCGATTTAAGATAAAATTAATATAAAATAAAGTATTGAAGAAGTAGAAAAAAAAAAGCTAGAAGCTGTCTAAGATAACAAACAAATAACACGTAATCACGATTATTATCAATTTAATAAATTATGAAATGGGCACAATAGATCACCAGAAGATGGTCGCAGTGCTCGAAACTCAATAAATTTTAAATTAATTAATTTTATTAATTTAAAAAATGTATAAAATTAATTAAAGTAAACAATTTTTATCTGCACTTATTATTTTTTACAGTAACATATTTAATTATCATCCTCTTGAAAATGGCGCAACCAAATGCCAAAACGTCGAGGAAATTGTAAAAGAAAAAATTAAAAAAATTGAAGGTGTATTCTACATAGATAAACAACCTCTATTAAAATTTAAAAAAATAAGAATAATAGCCTACAAAATGACCGACATTAAAAAATTAGGTAAAAAATCAATAAATAAACGAGTTGATTACTTAATCTTATTGCAACCAGTTTTGAAGTATTTATTTGCTAATTTGTAGATTTTGATGTTTGCTTTTTATTATCTGGGGAAAGAGAAATCTCTCTAAGAAAGAAGGAATGGTTACAGTAGGTGAAGGTCTTCTTATTTTGTCTTTTAAATTTTTATTTAGTTTTTCCTTTTTATCACTTTCTCTTATTGATGTAAGAGAGAAAGTATAGCGATGGTGTCAAATTTTTCGAAATTGAGTTATTACCAGAAATACAAGTTTTTAGGTGCTCCGGGTCCCAAAAAGTGGATTATAGAAATCGGTCTCACTTTGTGTGTGTGTGTGTGTGTGTGTGTGGTGAGCACTTGGAATTTCATTTAGGTTCTATCCCGGGGGGGGGGGGCTTTTGGTCAAAATCGGTCGACCGGATTGTATATAATAACCACTTTACTGAATAGATTTTTTTTAGCTTTAGATTAGATTAGCTTAGTGGTAGCGTGCGACTATCAACGCGGAGGTCCCGGGTTCGAATCCAGCATACTGACCTTGGAGTTTTTCTTCCTAGAAGCTCATTCAGCTCACTGTCTGGTGATGGGCAGTGTTGTCTGTAGTGAGAGAACACTGTTCGGAGGCTGGCAATGCACTGAGAAAGCTCCGTGCTCCAATGACCATGGATGTTGACGCGCCTTAAATTATAAAAAAAAGATGAAAATATAACTTTAAAAGGGAATTAAAACGTTTAGTTGAAATATCAAGTTTGACAATAAATTTTCAATTATTATAGGTAATAATAACTTCAACAGAGAAAGTTGAATAGTGTTTCTCGAAATCTTGTAGTTCGCAAAATAAGATGTGACATACTTACACGATTGTTTCTCTCACTGCAATGTACAAAGTTAATGATTTTTATTACATTTAATTGATTTCAAAATTACTTGTATAAGTGGTGGAAACTAAATTAAACTGACAACTGTTCCAGCTCCCCTCCCCCCACTCCCCCCGATTCCACCAAAAATTACCGGACAAATGTTTCAAACAGAAGTGATACGTCGAATATATGTGTGAGTGAGTCCGTAATGCTGGATAACATCTGGGATTTTATGCTTATTTTTGTTGTGCTTATTCTTCAGAAGTCCAGAGAAAGCCTGTCAAGTACGTGTAGAGAATTGACTTCAACTTTATGATTCCGTCACACAATACACTTGTGGATTGTATGCGAGAAGTTATAAGGTTATGCTACTGTATGCATGTGTGGGTAATAACAAAAATGAAATGATAATAAATTATGATTAGACATTGGAAAAGGTGTATAATACAGAGCGTGTTGGAACAATGTTTTACAATTACTTTTTAATAATGGTGTTTAGTATGTTCTGTGTTCAAAGTATTTTTAATACGGGAGAGCGATAGGAAGTTTCTAGAGTACTTTATACACATTAAAATAGATAAAGTTTGAAAAAAGGAATGTATAAGTTAAAAGCACTTAAAAAATAAATAATTACTGAAATACATACAAAAAAATACATAGGTAAATGGGTATGTAAGAAGGTTGGTAGAAAATGGAAAATTTGAGATGATATTGAAATAAATAATTACAGCAAAGTTCCAATTTTCAATTTTCTTACCCCCACCACCATTCAAATCACAGATAATACAAGGACATTTCTCTCAACATATTGTTAATATCATTTGAACATAAATAAGCTAGAACGTAACAAACATAAGAACTTTTTGCTATTTTCCGTTTTTGAGTTATGCTGACCATATTCACCTACACAGAGTTTAGTTTCTAAAAGCACTTACTCAGGGGATCTCCCAAACATGTTTATTTTCGATGGAAACTCGATATCGAAAATATGACTCGATTGCAATACTTTCTACTACCAGTAGGAAGTACAAAAATCTCTTCTTGACTTCTTTCTTTCTTAATATTTGAATTTATTTTTTCAACGGACCGACAGATAACACACTAAAAAGTAGATGTTGATAAAAAAAAAATAACAGTTTCCATGGTAACCAAATAAATATATATAATAGTATCAGCTGTCAGTCAGCTGTAGTGAAATCTAATAACATTAATGAGTGAAACTGACCTGTATAATGTGATGAACATCATCACCTGATAATTATGTCTATTAAGAAAGAGAAAAAAAGAACAAGGACTAAAACCTACATTAGGGCAATTAGCTCAATTAAGTAAAAGAACCAGTTAGTATAGCCGGTCACTATATATAGTGAGTTAACAACATTCCTTTACACACGTCAGGCTATCTAGTAGAAAAATTGAAGTCAGATTAAATATCGATAGCTAAAATAAAAAAAATCATATATATCGATTATATAGTCATGTAGAGCGATAACTGTTTTATAAATGATCTTATTTTATCTTTTGTTGTAATCATTATGAGAGGTTTTATTACTTTCTCTGACGTTTGGTAAGAGGAGGTACTGCGATCATGTTAAATTTTCCGAACTGAGTTATTGATGGTTCCTAAATACATTTAATTTTGAGGGGGGTTTCGGGGCAACCAGTAGCGTTTAGCGTTCCCCTAAAGTACCAGTTGAGTACAATGTATAGTTTCTATCACCTACATAATATTATTACCCATGGGAAGCATTGAGAGAATTCCAAATCAGAAGAAAATCGATGAACCGAAAATGAGATCATACAAATTTGGTTTTTGTATTTTTTGGAATTTTCTCGAATACGGTGGCAACGATTTTCTTCGTTAACTTAACAGATAAAAATGTATTTCTCTTATTGGAATAATTAAAAAAAAAAAAAAGAAGTATTTTGAACAGTTGTGCAGAATTTGTGGCGTTAATTTCAAATTTTATATGTAGTTGGTTCAGTGTTTTTGGAGCGCTCTACTGGGCCAAATGCAATCATCACTTCTTTACCTGCCAGGATTAATATAGGGTGGTACTGATCCTTCACCACCTTACATTTATGTTAAAATACGTGAAATTTGAGTTTAAAGGAAATTTGCCATTTTATATATATACCTAATTGGATTAATAGGAGTAAGAGTGTTTCAAACCAAAATTTTTATTTACTTGAATTGATGGTCTTTAATTCAGCCATGACTCAAGGCCATAAAATTCTACTGAAATCTGGTATAATGACGCAGATGAATAACGTAGAAGTTCTTGTGGAAGCCCTACTAAAAAAATTTAGTCTTCACAATGTGTTTGCATATATTAATTAAGACCTTGGACCTTAAACATGGCCGAACGTTCACTATGACCTTTAGTGATATAACTGCTACTTTTATAAGCATCTATTATATTTATTGTTAATTATTTTTTTTATACTTACATTCACTATTTATTCTTCTACAGAAAATGTTTACTTTCTCTTACTGCTGTAAGAAGAGAGTGTAAATGCATTTTCGTGTCCAATTTTCGAAGTTGGGTTTTTACAGGAAATACATATTTTGAGGTCCTGTGTACGACAAAAAAAAATTTAGCGAATGCTTTGTATGTGTGTGTAAAATATTGCAGGAAGCTGTCTATTCCTTTTAGTTCCCCCACCGCTAATACCAAGGTTTTGGTCAATAATCGAACCAGATGTTGGGTTTTTCAATTTTGTTTTTCGAGATTTTATCAAAAGTGAGTGCTATGATTTAATTTATTTAAATTTGGTACTGTAGCTACAAATACATGAACGCCTATCACTTTTATGTGCAACATATTTCCAGGAAAATTAATTTTTTTCGTGTTTGTGTGTGGGGGGGGAGGGAGGAGTTTCTGGGTGAGTAACAACGTTAAGCTTTCCCTTAAAGTACACTTCGATAGATGTTGTGGTAGTTGGTTCCGCAGCTATGCTGTACAATATATGATTGTGCAATGTATGATATGCTACAATGTATGATTCTGCCACCTATATAATATTGAAATATATAAGCATCATTGTTAGAATACAAAATTTGAAGAGAATTGATTAATCGGAAGTGTGCAATTTCGCATAATAACTCTTTCAGTTTATTGGACATTTCTCGAATACTCGGCCTCAACGATTTTCCCTTAAACCTGGAATGCTAACTCCATAATATAAACGTATAATTTTTATTTCAAACATTTTTCGGGATAAATAGATTTTAGGTTGTTTTGAGGATTAGTGATTTCAATCTGCTGTTAATTATAATCAAACGCATACAAAGTTTGAAGCAAATTTGTACATTGGAATTGTAATAATCAAAGTAAGATACAGAGTCGTATGAATGTTTCACATACAATTGTTTCCACTGGAACGAGTCTTTAACAGGTTACTCCCCCATGAAATATACCCCCATGAAAAGATGGATTACAAAACGGTCAAGGGGGCCGGTCGTGTGTAAATTAAAATTTACCGCCTCCGAAGAACTTTCTTTTTTTTCCAATTGTTAAGAAAAAAAAAATCTGGTGTAAAACCACTCATACAAGTTTCCTTTACTCTAATTAATACAAATTAATCTAGAAATTGTCTTAAAAATTGCAACGTTACAATGTTAAGTTGGGCTGGCTGTAAAAATAGTGGAGGGGGGAGTTTACATGCATACTCGAGCGACTTATGTGTGGCATATGTCAAAGCATGTGCAAATAACTGGCAAACCTGCAATACCCTCTCTAAAATCAAGTTTATTATTCAGAAAAATGTTTAAAATAAGAGTGATACGTTTCTATCTACGCAACAATATGCCCAAGTTTGAAGAAAATCGTTGTAATAAATTCCCCCCCCCCCAAACAAAAAAAAACGCAAAAACCTATTCCATAAATTCACACACATCCGGTTAATCGATTATCTTTCAAATTTGAAATTCTATCAATGCTTTCTAATATAAGTATATTAATATTATATAAACGTCAAACTATATACTCGTATTATACTGAAGTGTTGCTTGAAAGGAAAGCTGACGCTACTGCTCCCCCAGAACCCCCAAAATGATAGGTATTTATGTGTGTAGATAGCATATAAAATTTAAAGAAAATCGTCAAGTCAAAAAATCAGTAAATTCGCACGTCGAATTGATGATGGATTTTGCCCGAAACCTTGGTGTCTGTTGCGGTGGTACTATATAACTTAGAAACTTAGATACCATTCGCTAAAAACATTTTTTTCTTATTTTAAATTTACACTCCCAGTTACGAGACATTTATTTAATAATTATTACTGAATAATTTATTTCTCTTTATACTTAATACTTTATACTTTTAATTACCTAATCAACATGAACCTGCAAAAATATGTTTGTTTGGTTAAACAATGTGCAGAATTAATGTTATATTTAATAACTAAATATTATTCAAAACATGTTTTTCTTGGATTGAGATGCAAATCTCTGTACGAGTCATATGAATGGAGACAGTCTTTTTTGCACAAAAAAAAAACGAATCTTATTTGACTGTCAACAGTTCATCTTCCGCCGAAATAATTTGTGGTTCCCAAACTTAGCCACTTGTTTCAAAGAGGTTCTATAAGATATTTTTCTCTCTTCTACTGTTGTATAGTTATCACATTCTCTTATTGCCGTACGATGTGTTAAGATGATATTCTCTGGTCCTCGAATAGGACTAATTTTTTGTCATTTCAATCAAGTTTTTAAGGACTCAGAGCTAGAATTTTATTAAGAGCGAGATTACTTCATTTTTCTTCAATATCCTTTTTTTTGGCATGTCAGAAATATGGCGATAAAAAAAACATTTATTTGTAAAAATTAAAGAATAAAAAAAATCTATTATCATAGCATTTCGTCACAGGGAAGGGATTAACTCAGTGGTAGCGTGCGCAATAGCAACGCGGAGGTCCCGAGTTCGAATCCAACATACTGACCTTCGATTTTTACTTCCATTGAAGCCTTTACAGCTCACTGTCCGGTGATGGGCACTGTTGTCTGTAGCTAGAGAACACTGCTTGCAGGCTGGCGTACACTGAGGGTGCACAATAGATCTTTCAGGTCGCAGTGCATATCCCCTTCAAAAAAAAAAAAAAATCGGTACAATAACCGAAATAGTAAGGCAACAACTCGGCAGTCGGAATACATCCATGTTTTGCGCTGTTCATTTTTTCTTTTTGTGTTTATGTAATTATGTTGTAATTAATAAAGGCTTCGAGTTGGAATCTGTCAGTTGAACAGTTAACATCGTATATTAGTGCTCGTGATTTTTTTCCTATAAAAGTGCGTTTTATTGGGAATTGTGACTTGAATTTTTTGTATATTGTGAGTTTATCATAAAAATATAAATTGATAAATTTTCAAGTAAATCCATCGAACAGTTTTTCAGGAAACTGCAAGAGAATATTATTAATTTTATTAAAATTTATAAGCTGTGTGCAGTATATTGTGAAGTGGTGGGGAGAGAGCCAGTATATTTTGTTAGAGACGCTGTGTTTTGGAAAATAAAACTTATTTCATTGTTTCTAATTTATCTGCTGTTCATGAAAATAACAGTTTACATTCTCTTCGTAATTTCTAATTTTTGAAACATAATTAAATATAATTTGTAATTTTCGTCATTTCTGAAATATATAATGTAATTAATTTAAATTTCATAGTCATTTCCTTTTAGTGGATTTTAAAAATTTCCTTACAAAATCTATGCATGTTGTGTAAAGAAAAATTTATTGACAGATTTTGAAATTAATTATATTTTTCTCTCTTTTCTTCTTTTTCTTTACATTTTACAAATTATTTATTTATTTTTTCCCCTCAAATTGGCAAGGTAATATCTCTTATTTAAATTCTAATCAGATGTCGCTCAACAAAATCACAAACGTTGATAGCGAGAATAATATTGCTGTAATGTACTCAAACCCGAGTGCAAGCGGGATGAGCCCTAATTCTTTTCAAGCACGTATCGAATATATGTTTGAATCTATATCAAAAGACGTATCTTCGCCTAAAAATAAAAAAGAAACTATAAACAAATGTGTGACAAAAATTGAAAACTATCTAATTACTGGATTTATTACTATTAAAAATGAAGTTAGCAAACTAAGGGAAGAATGTGGAATAGTCTGAAGAAGAAAAATGCCCATTTAACACAAAGATTAGAAAATATGAGTTCTCTGATGAAATACATTATTTTGTTAAATCCAATAAAATCAGAACTTAAAAAGTACCCTATAAGGAAAATTTCTGAAATCTCTAATAAGATCGGCTTTCAATTTGTTCATTCAAAAGTTGATGGTTGTTTCAGAATAAAATAGAGTGAGTAATCGACATCCTGTAATAATTTTGAATTTCATTAAGAATTCTGATATGAGGGAATTTATAAATCTGGCTAAATCTAAAAGAGATTTACTCAAGTCGTCTATGTTCCGAGATATCTCAGAGCATAATCAGACATCTAATTTTTGAAGAAATGGGTAAACATTCTTATAGCCTATTTTAAAGAGGTAGAGGTTAAGGAATAGGGAAACTGAAACATATTTGATATAATAATGGCCGAGTACTAGCTAGGCAAGAAGATGGTTCTAAAGTCGTGGTAATAAAGTCTTATAATATTTTATAGTCTTTGATTCGGATAACCTGAGGGCTCGAGATATTTCAGAATCAAATGAAGAGGAAACTGATGTAAATGTTGCTTATGATACTGATAAGTCAACTCTCAGTCAACAATCGATAAAGAAATTAGACCGTAAAAGGAAACTTAAGCGTGTCAAATCTCATAAAATTGAAACTTTTTTAAACCCAAAAAACCCGCCTCGGATCCAAAAAACGAATACAGAACTTAGAAACCAATTTTATGCGAATAGGGTTTTGGAATGTTTATGGATTTCGGACTTTGTCTTCCTCTGGATTCTTCTGAAATTGAAACTCTATTTCAACACAAGATCATTTGCCTCTGCGAGACATGGATTTATTTGAATAAACCCACCCTTCCTTATTTGTTAAAGATTATGAAGTGTACAGGACACCTAAGCATCATCCTAAAGGCCGTGCCAGTGGAGGATTAATATATTGATAATAGAACTCTATGCCCAAAAATCAATGTTATCCTCTCTAAGGAGTATTCAATCTTCTTGCAGTTAAATTTTGAAGAGGCAAATTTATTTTGGGCTTTGTTTATTTGAAACCTGGTACTCAGGAGAACCAGTCATTGGAAATGTTATATGCTGATATATGCGTTTCTATAAGTTGCAATAGTCATCATAACTTGATTATCGGTGGGGCTTAAATACCAGGGTCGGTGACCTGAATTCTTTGGAGGAAGATATTTCCCAATATTCATCGCTTACTGGTGCGAGAAGTGTTAGTGATAAAGTGAGAAATGTGAGAGGCTTTCAGTTAATACAAATGATGGAAGAGTGTGTTTGTTCTTGTGTAACGGAAGATCTTTAAGTGATTCTCCTTCGAATTTTACTTTTGTTAGCCAGCAGGGTTGCAGTACTGTGGACCTTGTCTGGATCTGCACTGGTACACTGCAAGTTACTTTTTATTTTGAAATTCAAAATGTACCAGGTATATCTGATCATTTCTTCTGTAGTTTGCAACTTAAATTGTCTGAAAATCACTTAATTAAGAGTAGTAATAGTAGAAATAGTAGTATTACAGTAGTGGATAGGGACCCTCTTAAATTAGCGAATTTTTTCTCTTATATGCAAATTAATAACTATATTTACTTTGGAGTGGTGACACATCGATGTTTTCAATAATTTGTATGCTACAATATACAATGCTACTGTTGATTGCCAATTGTTATTTACGTTAACACTAATACACGTAATCCATGGTATACTGTCGAATGTGCTAATGCTAAAAAAGAGTTAAATAGTTTGATTAAAATTTGTAAGAAGACCTCTTTTAAAAATGATTTTAAACAGTTATATAACGATTTGAAAAAGAAATACAAACACCTAATTATAAAATCTAAGGATATTTATTTTGAGAATATTAAGCTAGCCTTGAGAGATACGAGAAATTCCTCTGAATTTTGGAGGGGCGTGAGTCTATTTCGTGGAAGGAGAAATGGTAAATGCCCGATCCCACTAGAGGAATGGGGGCAACTTTATTTTTTAACTATGCCCCAAAAGTAGTTACTGATATTTTGTAACTGGTTACAAAAAGCAGTTACTGCTGTTTGGTTCGGGATCTAGAAAGTGCCAAAGGCGTTAGACGAGCTTCTTGTTAGTATTAACCAATCTAAAAACAAAAAAGCTACTGGTTTGGACTTAATTCCAAATGAATGTTTCAAAAATTTATCTCCTCCTAAGGCGCATTACTTGTTAAACTTGCTTAACCGAATGTGAGATGAAGTTTTCTTTCAGACTGGCACAAAATAAAGTTAAAGCTCTTGCACAATAAGGGTGACCCGTTAGACAAGAGAAATTACAGAGGAATAGCTATCATTAACGCCATAACGAAAATCTTCACAGCTATCATTTATAAAAGGTTAATAGGTTGGGTGAAAGGCAGGCAGCTTATACCTGAATAGCAGATGGGTTTTCGTTCAGGAAGAGGTTGTCGGGACGCCATTTTCATCTTATGTGCCGCAATTAGTATAAATCTTAGGTTAAAGAAAGATACGTTTTCGGCATTTTTGTAGATTTTCAACGTGTTTTTGATTCGGTTTGTCACGAAAAGTTGTGGCATAAATTGTATTTGCTAGGCATTAGCTGCAAAATTATAAGAATAATTATATTTGTATGATGGCGCAACACTTACAATCTCTGATGACGACCTCCTATCTAAGGAAATCACTGTTTCGGAAGGGGTGTTGCAGGGGGAAATTCTTAGCCCCTTATTATTTTCCCTTTATTTGGCGAATATTCTGGAGTTCTTCAAAACTAATGGTGTACAGGGCGTATGTATTGGAAACAATCGTGACCTATTAATGATCCTTTATGCCGATTACATTGTCTTGTTAGCATCTTCTGAGCGGGAAGTCCAATCAAATTTAAATACTCTTAAAGACTACTGTCAAGCTAACTCTCTTACTGTGAATACTAAGAAAACCTATGTGGTACCTACTTTTAGAGGGGATAGAGCAAGGAAAACACGGAGCTTCTTGTTTGGTCAATCTAAAATACAAGTTGTAAATTCAGTCATTTATTTAGGTGTACCATTCTCCACTTCAGCAAAGTTTTACCTGGCCTCAAAGTATTTTCTCTCTAAATTTTATATAGCTCAATCATCTGTTCGAAATATTTTAAAATCAAGTAGGTCTGATTCCTGGAATAGTAAATGCCAGTTGTTTGATTCTGTAGTGAGAGTGTTGCTTTATATGGTAGCGGAGTTTTGGGTTGCCTGTACGGAGATATATTAGAGCGAGGACAATTAAAATTCTTTAAGTACATTTTGAAAGTCCTCCCTAATGTGCCAAGTGCCTATATCAGACTAGAGTATGGCCGGACTCATATTAAGTTAAGAATTTTTAAAAGAGCTATTGGTTGGTGGGTTGCTATCTAAACATGTCTGATGACCGACTCCCGAAATCGTGTTTCTCAAGGCTATTAGAATTAGAATCTAATTTTACATTACCATTTAATTGGGTATCTGTTTTGCGGACTCATTTAAATGTAATTGGTTATGAACATTTAATCACAATTTCGAATGTAACTGATATATTAAAGTATAAAAATGACTTGATTGCCTCTTATAAAAATCACTTGTTTAGTTGTGACGTTGATTTTGCTGTAAAATCTTCCTTCAATAAGTTTTACAGAAAAATAAGTGTACTAGAGCCATCAGCGGAATCTTATTTAGAATTAATTTGTAGTACAGAAAAATTAAGAGTAGTCGCACAACTTAGATTGGCGAATTAAAAATGATTCTCTTTGAAAATTGGCTTAAACAAAATTGATATTTTTCCTGAGAGTGTATGACAATTTTGTAATAATGGCAACAGTGATTTAGCCCACTTTCTTTTTGCGTTCGAGATTTTCAGATCCTAGAGATAGATACCTTTCAGAATATGTGATCCAAGAGAATATAGCTGATCTGTTATTTATTAACTGATACTCATAAAGTAAATAGTATTTTTTCATTTTGTAACTGTTGTATGAATCTAATAAGATGATAAAAATTAACTAATTTTACTTCATTAACATATGTAGTAGTAAGAGGGCCACAACAAGTACGGATATCCCTAGAATTCAGTCATTTATGTTTTCTTTTTAAGTCTTACTTTCTCTTATGTTGTATTATCCAGTCTTTGGCGCAAGAGAGGGAGAAAAAAAAGTATTTCATTTTAATTTATTGGTCCTTTATTGGTTTAACGGAGAATTATGTATAATTTTGTCAACATTTAAGGTTTTAATGGTTTTGAACTTTATTTATTTATTTTTCTTGTGTATAGTGTTTAGATTTTCTTTTCTTTTTCATGTATTTAATCTGAAATATTGTCTAAATTGCATATTGAATTAATTCCAACTCTCTGCGACAAGTATTTGTACTACTTTATATCCAGAAATAAATTTATTCCATTCTATTAATAAATGCTCTATTATTATTATTATTAGTATTATTGTCGCAATATGCATTTTAGCTACAGAAATGGGATTAAAATATTTCTAGAAACGCTTCGAAACTTTATATTAAAATATAATGTGAAGAATTCAAGGCAAAATAAAGATAAACTTCATTTTAGTGCCGCCGATAAATAGTGCGAAAAACAGGTAATTGTAAAATTTGAGCGAATACATTTGAATGTTATCGTCTAAGATTTCTCAAAACCAATTATAAACAGTTTTTTATTTTTAGAAAAATGTTAGAAATAAAATTGATACGTTTGTATATCTGTGCAATTAATATTCCAAGTTTGAAGGAAATCGTAATATTCGCAATCGAGGAAATTCCATAAATGCTATTCTGTAAAGTCGCAGTTCCGGTAAACTAATTTCCTTCAAATTGGGAATTGTGTCAATGCATCTATTGTATAATATTATATAGATGGCCGAACCATACATTGTACAGAATATTGTATACTTTAGAGGAAAGCTTTACGTTACTGTTCCACAGAACCCCCCCCCCCCAATCTATTTTCCCAGGAAAATGTTTCAAAAAAAGTGATAGCTATATTTTATTTCATTTATTTATGTTAGTAGATAGTATATGAAGTGTACGTTGGAGTATTTTTCGAGAAAATCGCGAATAATTGTAAAAAAAAATTCAGTTAAGTTCCACTTTCGATAGATGAATTCGCCAAAACTTCAGTTAAGCTAGCAGTATCTAACCGGAACACCATGTTCGAGTTTCCTACGATTTTCCCTTTTTTGAGATATTTTGTTCTCACACAGTCACATATAAACAATTCGCCAAAAACTTGACCTGAGAACAAGTATTTCGGAAATTTGGCAAGATCGCAATACTTGCTGTTACCAGGAATAAGAGAAAGTAAAAGGTAGATAGATATACATTGACCGCCATCTGACGTAGCAGCCATGGTGTCGTTTTCACTAAAATTTCGTTTCACTAAAAAAACTTGTTTAAACTGACTATTAAACGGACATGGTGTTTAAATAAACATTCGCATAAGTGTATCCTTATTATATGGAAAGGATGTTTTACATAAACCAATTATAATTCCAAAGAGATAAAATAGCTTTCTCCTTGGAGTCTATACCTTATACAACAAGAGAGGTAATGTTTTAATATTCGTGCACAATTATTTAACTATATAAATATTTCAAATTAATGACGATTCCAATTAGTGAATAATTTAAATTTTGTCATTTGCGCAGAATACCCACCCAGCTGGCATATCAGCCTCTTCTACACACTCTTTAAAGAAAAACCAATTTTTTGGCTGCTAATGTGGTTTAAATTATTTATACGATTAGCCAACTTATTTATACGATTTAGCCATGTGTAACTAACTTCCTGATTCTTCTTCAAGCCCCCCCCAAAAAAAATTCGGGCACGACAATGCTTTGAAGGGAAGAGAAGTTTGAGCATCAATTTCAAAATTTTCACGCAAGAGATAACCTCCAGAGTTCCTAAGTGATTCTCGTATGAACTAGTCATGTGTCGTTCGCGATCGAGCCGGATCTTAAGAACCGGGTCACTGTTATGACCGGCTCAGTCGAAATATGCAGTATGTCCTTAAAATTCCCAGAAATATAAAAATGAAACCTGAAAACACAATATCTATATCCAAAGAGTACCCGTTAGAATAGATACTCCGGTCATTATTGTTACTTAGTTCGCGAGCCGCCTGGCTCAATTGGGTTCTTGTTAAGGGTCCTGATCCAATGAGCCGGCTCTCTAAAAAGAACAGTATTTCCCATGTAACGAAAAATAACCTAAAATAAAAATTGTATAATAAACTCACCGTTCTTAATTGATCGACACCATTTACTTGAACCTCTTAATTGGAGGAACTACAGCTGACTTTAGTGAAAGTAGTGCCCAGTAGATAAACGTTCAAAATACTGTTATAGTGTTGTTACCTTGTAACTTAGGATAAATTCTGTGCTTACAAAAGATATTTCTTTCTTCAAAAAGCTTTTAATAAAAAATAAAATAAACCAAGCAGGAACTGAAAACACTAATTGCGAGCTAGAATATTAAGTAATCAAGCAATGTTTACCAAAATCTTATTATAATGCCTTTGAATGTACATCGCTCCTAGCGCACTCATTTAGAGGTTTAACATTTCGAGATATTTCGGTCGACCTACAGCTTTGTTCAGCATCATCATTATTATTATTATTTAATTAGTTATGAAATATTTGACATCATAGATTATACTATCTATTTTCAGTTTTAAACAGTTTTATGTTTGTCAATTATTTTATTGCCTAAATCCCATCACTGATTTTAACAAACTTCTTCCAGACTGTCCACAATACTCTTATAAATTAAATTATTGCAAAGATCTTTTTCCCCCAAAGAATGGATATTTAAATATGTACAGATTTCTTTATTAATAACAGTTCACATGATCTAAATATGTTGAATAGCTCATTGACCTTATTAGGTCAAAATGTCCAGTTCAGTGAATTAATAAATAAAATTTATAAAACATAAAAGAGTTACTGACACTAAATCCATTCTGTTAATTCTTAATTCTGTTTAAAAAAACAAAGTTACTGACACTAAATCCATTCTGTTATTCTGTTTAAAAAAAAAAATTGTTATTACACCGTATAGATAAATTTTGTTCAATCTTCGAATTTGTACTAAACTCCAGGACATATATTCGTTGTACACATATACATTCGTATATATTGGGCAAAAGGGGACCGCACATTAAACACGTTGACAGTATCATTATGTAAATACAATTGCGTAATCATTTATCAAAAAAGAAAACTGGAATAAAAAATAAATTACTATGTTATGATTTTATTAGCTATTAAAAACTTTATATAAATTAAGGCTTTTTTTGGGCTAAAATTCATCCAAAAAATTGAAATGGGAAAATATTTTAAAATTAAAAAAAAATAAGCAAAAATTAGTCTCGTGAGAAACACTCACACAACTTTCTCTTATTACAACTCTCCCAGTTCTAATGGAAAAAATACTCTAAAAGTAAAATTTTATTAAATCTTTAGTTCCCTTAATTCCCACCAGGAGGTGCAAATTGTATATTCTATTGAATTATGTACAGCGTCCTATACTACAAAATACTGCTATACTACAAAAGATTACACACAAATGATAAAAAGAAGTAGATAATCAAATCAGGAAAATAAATATACAAAAAGTACTACTCTTCAAGTTTCTATTGCTACTACCATCAAGTTTTTCTAGTATAGATACGGTGAATGGTTTCTTTTTTATTTTTAACTCATTCAACATATTTTTTTCTCTTCATTAAGAAAAACATTCCTAACAACTTATTTTATTTAGAGAGCTTCATCTCTTTCAAAACTTGTGATCTGCACAATCCAAGTCATACCAGGGTTCTAACATGCGATTTTGTTTTAAATTGAAACAATACTAATTTATTAAAAGTATCGTGAATAGCGGATACTAAATTATTATACATAGTTTCAATAGATAACACATCAAAATTAACAGACCTACATCAACTTAGTATCAATATTACCAGCATTGAGAGTGACATTTAATGGAAAATATCTGAATTTGTAACTGTAATCATTTACTAAATCTCTATAAATTAAATAGCACTAAAATAAATTTTTGTTACCCTACTCCATGCATGGCCAGCCATTCTAAATCGCGCCGCCATAAAAAAATTAATTTTATTTATGTCTCGAGTACAATAGGAAAAACAAGGTATTTTAGAAAGCGTCTCTAAAATGTGTACAACGACCTCTGTGTGTTTTATTTATTTTTTACCTAATAAACTATAAATGAAGGTCTCAGAAGTTGAATAATTTTATTTTTCTATAACAATTGTAGAATTTAAATTCCTTTAAAAATCAGTAAATAAAGTTGTATTTTTATCTTTATTATTCTCTTTTTTACTGACTAGTGATTAAAAGGAAACGCAGGGTTAGCATTTTTCAATTAAAGAAATTTCAAGGTAAGGATAATATTCCTAAAATATAATGAACAAAATTAAAAAATTCTGATGGAAAACATTCAAACGATTTACTCCTTTTAATAATCTATATAAAAATGAAAAAGTGGTGGGGGTTAAGTATTAACCTACTAATCAAAGGTAGATAGGGAAGCGATGATTACATTATGACCCAGCAGAGCGTTCTAAAAACATTAACCAACTACGTAATATAAAATTCCGCGCAACTATTCAAAATAATTACTTGTGGAAAGATCTTTCAAACAGAAGTAATACGCTATTAACTGTGCAATTAGAATACCAAGTTTAAAGGAATCGCGTTTGTCGTTACCCAGAAAATTTCAAACAACTCAAAAATCTATTCTATAAATCGCACTTCCGGCTAACCAAATTTCTTCAAATTTAGAATTCTATCAATACTTCTAATGTATATTAATATTATGTAGGTGGTAAAACCATATATTATACTGAAGTGGTACTTTATAGGGAAGCATAACGCTACTATTCCTCTAGAAACCCCCTGAAAATAAATTTTCTCAGGAAATGCTTAGTTATTTATGTTATAGATAGTATGTGAAGTTTAAAGAAAATCGTTGGAGCCGATTTGGAGAAAATCGGGAGAAACTGAAAAAAAAACTTTCCGTAATGTCGCACTTCCGGTTGATAGATTTTGCTCGAAATCTTCATGTCTGATGCAGTGATAGAACCTAAGCGGAACACCCAAGTTTAATGTTCCTGCGACTATTCGTTTTCTGAGATTTTGTGTTAACACTCAGACATACAGACACCCATTCAGGCCATTCACTAAAAACATTTTTTTCGTCCTCAGAGGACCCAAAAAACTTTCCGGTGAAAACTGAATTGCGAAAATCTGGCCCGATCGTATTTGTCACAAAGATGGACCGTTTCATGCCCTCCTTAATAATCGCACACTCCCTCTCTCACTCTTGTTTCTAATAAACAGTTGCAATTTTATTTTCATCATTTAAGTGTAATTATTATTTAGAAAAATTATTTCTTGTTAACAAACAAATTAGAAAGGTTTTTATTGGTATTTTTCGTTTCGCAAGAAATAATTAACACTGTATTTACATGTTTGGGACAGTTCCATTTTTTTACTTATTACAGTTTACAAACTGTATTTACAATAATAATACCTAATCATCTAATTGACCCCCCACTTTCAGCCAATCACCTTTCATATAAACATCAACAAAATCTAATTTTCTTCTTTTTTTTTTTGTTACAGAAAATTCTGGATGGAAAGTAAACCAAAGATACGTGTTAGGGTTTATGGGTTTCTTTGCTTTAGCCAATGGATATATCCAAAGATTTTGTCTAAGTTTAGCCATTACAGAAATGGTAGCCACACATCGTTTACATCATACTAAAATTGATCCTAACGCATGCCCATTAGATACTGTAATTACAACAAATGGTACTGTACATGTAAGTATACTTATTAAGGAATAATTACTGTTTTCTTTTAGTTTCTGTCGTGTTTGGTACTAATTTATCTTGTTAAAACAAATCTGGTGTGAAATATTCACGCGACTTTTTTTCACTGCAATTACACAGTTATAATTGACATATTTTCTATGAACTTATAATTTTTACAAAATGTTTCTTTGTCTTTGCAAGACAACATAACCGCTCCCTCCCATTAAACTTCTTCAAAGGAACTTTTTCAGAAAAAAGTTTCAAATATAAGTGATAGGTCTCTGTATTTATAGTTACTGTACCAAATTTAAATCTGTCGGTGTTTGTATGGAGAAAATTGCAGAAAACTGAAATAAATACGCACTTCTGGTCAACTGATTTTTCTTCAAACTTGGAATTTTGGCAACATGATTCTAATTGTTAATTTATTTTGATGATAGAATTGTATAAATGAACTAGGATAGCTCTTTAGAGGGGAACATAATCCCACGAATTCCCCAAAAGTCCACTGAAATGAATTTTTCTGCAGCTCTTTATATGTTGTAGTTAATATTCTAAGTTTAAAGAAAATCTTTGCTACCATTTTCGAGAAAATCACAAAAAGCTGGGGAAAAAAAAAAATCATTCACTACAGTGGTACTTTCGGTTGAGGGATTTTAACAAATAACTTTTTGGGACCCAGAGAGACCGCAAAACGTATATTTCCGGTGAAAACTCAGTATTGAAAATTTGTCAAGATTACAACATTTCCTCTTACTAGGAGTAAGAGAAAGTAAAAATAATAGGAGAAAGTAATAATAATTTTTAGAAATATCTAGTAAGAAAATTTTTAAATAAAAGCGATTTGATATTTAAGTGGATAGTATAGGAAGTTTAAGGAAACTCGATGAAGCCGTTTCCGAGAAAATCGCGAAAAAACTGAAAAACATCCAAAAATCGAGGTTCACTTCGTTTGTAAGTTTATCGTATTCATTCATAAAGTCGCACTTCCGGCCAACCGATTTCCTCCAAGCTCGGCAATACATTTAATTCTATTAATATATTATACAGATGATAGGATCGTATAATATAACGGAATTTGGAACTTACAGGGAAGATGATAATGTGCCCCACACCCTCCTATAATAATTTTCTTGGAAAAGTGTATTAGATAAAACTTCCAGTTCCTTGTTGGTATATATAGTTAAAAAAATAAAAAAAAGCTGAAACTATTTTTGAGTAAGTCGCAAAAAAAAATATATTCACTCAGTAAAGCGGTTGACTGATTTGGACAAATTTTCATATCTTCTGATAGAATTTAAAGGGAATATGTTTGAACTTCCTAAGAGTTATTTTTAAAAACCAACCTCAGAGGACTTTCAAACTAATTTGATATTATCGCATTGTTTCCTCTTGTAGCAATAACAGACAGTATATAAAAAATATTATTCACACTGTTAACCAACTTTTTATTCAACTATTATTTTCTAGAAATCCAGTGGTGAATTCGTATGGGATGAATCGACACAAGGACTCATCCTATCAGCTTTCTTTTGGGGCTATGTTGTAATGCAATTACCTGGCGGATTATTAGCGGAAAAATTCGGTGGTAAATACACATTGGAATGTGGTATGCTGACGTCAACCATCTGCACATTAGCTACACCATTTATTGCAAGAGTTGGCGGTGCTATTGGACTTACAATACTCAGATTTATTTTAGGTTTAGGACAGGTTAGTTAGCTTGTTTATGTTTAATTTTTTTTTCTCTCTTGTAATTTATTTATTTACAACAAGCGTCTAAACAAACAATTGATCTCAAGCAAATTAATTATGTTAACAGGGACCATTATATCCATCGCTAAACGTACTAATGGCTCATTGGGCTCCGCCTGCAGAACGAGGAAGAATGGGAGCATCAATATTCGCCGGTGCAATGATTGGAAACGTTATCTCTATGGCATTGAGTGGATACCTGATCTACCATGGAGGTTGGACTACAGTTTTCTATGTTTTCGGTATTCTTGGTCTATGTTGGGTTGCAATGTGGCATTTTCTTATTACCAGCGATCCATCAGAACATCCATTCATCACCGAAAGAGAATTACAGTTCATAAAAGAGGCCACAGGAGCTACGAAAAATAAAGATGTAAGTAGTTTATTTGTAAAATGTAATAATTACAAAATTCAAAAACGAGAAAATTGTGGTAAAACTAAAATTTCCGTCCAGAAAATTCGCATTTGCATGCCAATTAGGAGCAATTTTTCAAACTAGGAATTTTGGCAATATATTTGATGGACATTAACATTAGGTAAGTTTAGAGCAGTACAATGTATTGAAGTGGCATTTAAGAAGAAAATGAAAGTACTTCTTCCCCAGAACTCGTTTTGAATGAATGTTCCCAAAAAAAGATGTTTCATATCTCCGAGAAAGAGACTTACTTGTGAGTAATGTGCATACAAGGTTTAAAGAAAATTATTTTAACTGTTTTCCACGAAAATCGCAAAACATTGAAAAATCCATTTAGTAGAGAGGTTTGCGTTTTTTGTTTTTAAATTATGTATGTAGATATACATAAATATACGCACACCCTTAAATACACACCAGAGAGAGAGACATTTCTAATAACCATTTTTTCTAAATCAAGAGTGCTGCAAACGCGTACTTTCAATTAAAAATAATTTCGCAATACTTGTATTTAAAGCAAAAAATTATAACCAAATCTGTTAAATAATCCACAATTAAAATTAATTTAAAGACACAAACAGCCCTAAAATCATAAATAAAGAAAACAACAAAAACAAAAGATATATTAACCTATATTAGATATGTTACACATAGACTAAGACACTAACAATCAATTACAGAACAGACACAAACAATTTGAACCAAATATACAACGTAATCTAGCCATTCATATTCAAATATAACCGCCACATCCCCACCATAACAAAGAATAGCAAAATTGGAGATTACCTTCATCTCCACATAGCACAACATACAAGAAAAAAAATACATTAAGTTCGGTTAGATGGACTAAACCGTGCAGTAATGACCAATAGTGAAACTACAATCAGTGAAAACAGCAATTCAGATATTCAATAAAATGTAGATTTATAATTTCAATTGAATAATTTTTAAATATGTAGTTTCATTTAAATTTTGTATCTTAATTGCAATATTTAATAAGCATCAAACAAGCCACTGAAGAAGGCACTCATTCCTGCCGAATCGCAAGGAAATACTGAAGAAACTGAACAGACCTGTACCACAAAATTATAACAGTCAAGTTAAAATTAATTTTGTAGATTTAATTTTTAATTGTGCCCGCTTTTTACTTTCTCTTACTCCAGATCGTGACAGAATTTCGAAATTGAATTTTCACCGGAAATACGTTTTTGGAGTCCCGTGAATACTAAAAAAAATGTTTTTAGCAAATGCTCTGTATGTGTGGGGGAGGGGCTGTGGGTGTTAACAGAATATCTCATAAACGAAAAGTCGCAGAAAGCTCAAACTTGGGTACACCGTATAAGACGAAGATTTCGAGCAAAGTCTATCTACGGAAAGTACGACCTTTACTGAATGTTTTTTTTTTCCGTTTTCGTGATTTTCTCCAAAACGGCTCCAACGATTTTCTTTAAACTTCATATTATTATCTATAACATAAATAACTACTATTTTTATTTGAAACATTTCTCGGGGAAATTTATTTTTTGGGTACTCTGGGAGGGCAAATAGCGTTATGCTTTCCTCTAAAGTACCACTTCATTATAATATATAGTTTTACCACCTACAGATTATTAAGACACATTAGAAGCATTGATAGAATTCCAAATTTGGAAAAAGAAACATTTAACCGGAAGTGCTACAATACAGAAAAGGTTTTTGAGTAGTTTGGAATTTTCTCGAAAACGGTTACAACGATTTTCTTAAAATTGAATATGCTTGCTGCATACCTGGAAACGTATCACTTTTATTTGAAATATTTTTTGAAAAACATAGTTGTAGAGAGATATTCGACGTCTGTCAGTTAGTTTACATTTAAATTTGCACATACTTCACGGGTTTTGACATAGAGCGCTCCACATAAGGCCGCTCAGTATGCAATTGAAATTCCCGTCACTATTAATGGCCGTCCCAACAACATTGTAAAGTTGCAATTTTAAAGAAAATTTCTTGATTAAATTTGTTAATTAGAGTAAGAAAAGTCGTGTGGGTGTTTCACAACAGATTTTTTTTTTTTTTAAGAGAAGCTATAGGTCGTTATAGGGCATGGTTGCTTTTGCTGCGTCTCAGAGTAAATAATTTTCGAAAGTTTGAGTTAGAAGTAATTCCTCTAATTGTCATCCTGATTCAATCTCAAAATGGTGAACAACAAAAAAAAATCCTTAAAATTGAGGTGAACTGGAGGATTACTACAATAACCCAAGCACTTTTAACTTCTATTATTTCAGCATTATTATGTTCTAGGAACTACCTCCTACACCATGGCGTGATATACTTACAAGTGTCCCATTATGGGGCTTAATCATTGCACAAATAGGACATGATTGGGGCCTGTTCACGATCATCACTGATCTGCCTAAATATATGAAGAGTGTTATGCATTTCTCCATTACACAGGTACAATCTTGTAATCATTTGCTTATTAATTTATTTATGTTTTCTTCAAATTACGTAATGGATAATTCATATTATATAATTGCACACATTATTATAAAACTTGCTTTACTTCTAGATTTAGTTGAACCAAAAAATGGTTGAATGTTAAACTTAAGTGCTGTAAAGCCAAATCTACTTGGACCTAATAGATCTATTGCCGCACTTCCTTGTATATCTAGCATTGTGAGCTAAATTTAACCTATAGATATGCTAAACCACTATAGTTGCACACTGCAACTACCTTTCAAATCCTTAGTGTGTTGGAATATATCGGCCAAGGCCCAAGACACTCGGAGCCAGTGGGCAAGCTTACCAGTAACTTCCTGTCGGGAATTTATCCAGTTCGAACTTACAAGTTCCCAAACCGAGAGTAATTACCAGGAGATTGCAATTCTCTCCGGATAGTCAGGTCCCCAATGAAAACTGACCTTTTCGGTTACAGCAATAAAATTCTGCATTCGGTTGGGAATGAATTGGTACGTAATTTCTTCTCGTACTTTTATAAGAAATTCTTTATTCATTCATTGAACAAGACGTTTCAATCTAATGAGGTCATCATCAGCTGGTATTTACATTTTATTCATGTTAACTTTGTTGAGAAAGAACAAAGAATTAAAAGTTTTTTTTTTTACTGAAGAATGGAATTGAATATGGTTTCTTTTTTTAAAATATAAAAGTTAACATGAATGGAACGTAAATACTAGCTGTTGATGACCTCATTAGTTCGAAACGCCATGTTTAATGAATGAATGAAGAATTTTTAGAATTCATTGAGAATAAGGAGTCAACATCACAAATTCCTCACCAATATCGGTCGTAACATTGTTTGGGAAACTCAATGGACCTAGGCAGGAATAATCATGCCAAGGCATGGAGGATAATGTATGGCAGAAAATCTGGTAAGAAAAGGTGCAGCAATTCCCTCGATGAAGCCGGAATCTTATTTTTGTGGGATAAGCGATCTGTTTCACCAAAGAAGAGCACACAAAAAAGTAGGAAGCCAAGAAACCATTGCTGTAGAGTGTAGAGAAACTGAAGTCTAAACAAAAATAAAAGCATTTTTAGACCCTGAAGGAGACAGCTGAAGAAGCTAGCCTAAACGCGATGAAGCCTGTTGCAGATTCTAAGGGGAGATGGAGGAGTCTCCAATATAGCTATAATCGATTGCAACCTAACTTTGCAAGGTTCAGAAGCATCGGGCATACCGGGTATTGGAGGAAGATGAATAGCTGAAGATGAAGAATTTCCGAAAGACAGAAATCTAGGATGGGTGCTTTAGATTTGAGTGTTCTCAATTAGGACTAGTAGAAGGCAATGATAGGCACAAAAGGATATTTTTCAAGTCACACCGTGCAAAAAAAAAGTAGCTGTATGTTGACCTGAGTGTTGTTGGGCTGAAGCATCTCAGAAACGCCAGTAATGGCTAACCCAAATCCGACGTTCGTAATCAATATTCATTCGTATGTAGTTCATTTCCTCCAGATTGCACTTCTTCCAGGAACTAACTCCTACTTAGTTGTTCGTAATTCCATGGACACTGTTTTGTTTTCTGCATACATAAACGGCCATTCCCAATTTCTTTTTTTTGTTTGTTTCAGAATGGCCTGCTTTCAGCCGCACCTTACCTAGTGATGTGGATTTTTGCCATTATTTCCGGTTGGATTGTTGATTGGATGGCCGGACCAAAGAATATCAGTATTAGTGTTGTGCGGAAATTATTTATCTCAATTGGTAATTTTTTTTTGTTGTTAAGGCTGTTAAGACTAGCTTAGTTAAGGAAACAGTGATTAAAGTCTTCCCAATCAAAACTGCATCACTTTCTTTTACTGCATTTAATATCGTTATAAAATGAACAAATTTTCATGAAATTGGGAAATTTCTTCTCAGTGGCCCTAACATAAATATTGACGTAGTGGGCTACATGTTTGATTTGGTAAGTAAGATAGATGAGTATTTACACTGTAATCCAGAAACATTACATAAACGCAAATAACATTTAAAATGTAATGGCACAAGATTTCACAAAACACAAAAAATTAACTTTTCCGGAAAAATTGTTCATATAAAAGTGATAGGTCTAATTCTGTGCAGTTACCATTGCAAGTTTTGAAGAAAACTATTGCAGTCGTTTTCGAGAAAAATTACCCCCTCCCCCCCAAAATTCAAGACTATTTTTCTTTCGGTTCACCGATTTTCTTTTTAAATTTGGATTTCTAGCTATACTTCTACAGTTCATTAATATTATATACATAGACGGTACTTTGAGGAAAGCTTAATGTTACTGTTTCCCCCAGAGCCTTCTAAAAAATAAATTTTCCCAGAAAAATGTTTCAAATAAAAGTAGATAGTATCCAACGTTTAAAGAAAATCATTGGAACCGTTTTCGAGAAAATCATGAAAAATTGAAGAAAAAACATTTAGTTAACGTTGCTTTTTCGGTTGATAGATTTTGCTGGAAACCGAGTGTCGGAAACGATAGTATACCTTAACGGAACAGGACTAAGTTTGAGCTGTATGCGATTTTTTAAATTTTGAGATATTTCATTAACACCCCTATCTTTTGTTAAAAACATTTTGTCGTACCCACGGGTCCTCAAAACATGTATTTCCGGTGAAAACTCAATTTCGAAAACGTATGACGATAGCAATACTTACTTTTCTTACCAGGAGTTGGAGAAGATAAAAATGGGTCTGGTTGCAGACTCCACCGCATAGATAATCTATATCAATTCTTAATATAATCTATGTATGATCGAGAGCAATTTCTCACGTTTGGCAAGAAAACTCTGGAGCCGAACTGAGGATCATATTAGGCTTTCGTTTAAGCTCTGGCATTTATAAATGATATAAGAAAATTTGTGAAATGATGAAATCGGGTATAACAATTAAGCCTTGTAGATTTTACTTTTAATGCTCTTTTTTCATCCTAAGATCTAATAATTTTAATATTTTTTTTTTACTTTTTTACAGCATCCATTGGTCCAGCTATTGGAATCATAGCCGCCTCTTATTCCGGATGTGATAAAGTAATGGTGGCTACTTTTTTCACATTGGGCATGGGCCTTATGGGAGCGTTTGTGCCAAGTCTTAAAGTCAACGCACTAGATCTTTCACCCAATTATGCTGGTACATTGATGGCTCTGGTAGCTGGTATTGGCGCGATTTCTGGCATCATTACACCATATTTGGTTGGCTTGCTTACGCCAAATGTAAGTAATCGAGAAAATAAATTTCATCAATTAACTATTGACATCAATTAAATAATGCAGTTTACTTCAAAAGCTTCTAATTTTACGATTCTATCAAAATTTCAAATGTTGATCATTTTTCCTAACATGATATTTGCTAAAACCATTTTTTCGTACTTGGGAGAGCTCAAATCATACATTTCCAGTGCAAACTCAGTTTCGAAAATTTGACATGATCGTAATTATAGCAGAAAGAGAAAATAAAAATTAAAAAATTGGCGTGAAACAATCACATGACTTTCGCTTTCTGAAATACTCACAGTTTTGTTCAGTAAATTTTCTTTATAAACGAATTTTCAGATATTATTCTAACACAGAATATTTTATTTATTTATAAAAATAAAAACAATACCTACTATGTTGAATTTTATTCATCGTGTAATTTTCTTTTACTAATTGTATTTACAGAGCACCCTCCTAGAATGGCGTCTCGTTTTCTGGATTGCTGTATTAGTATTGTGTGCTACAAATATTGTCTACATTATAATGGGTTCAGCGGAAGTTCAACCGTGGAATAATCCATCAATTTCACGTCAACAAGAAGATCAAGAATTTGGTAAATGTAATCAAACACCACCAGAGAGTGATAAAACATCACATTTATAATACAAAGACAAAGGAAATATCTATTTTGTAATTGTTACATTATTGTAAATAATGTAAATAGGTCTTTCACTTTATTTAATTAGGATAGTTATTTCAATTTTATGATAACTTAGAGGTGATTTGTCTCTGTTATTTTTAGATAAACCATTATTATCTATTCTGTGATAAAATATAAATTTCACTGATAATCACCCAATGAAGTAGAAACGGTAATGAAACACATCACATAAATATCTACAATATCACATATAAAGATATTGTCAATATCGTCAAATCCGAAATAAATACCCTACAATTTCGTCAAATCCGAAAATATCATGGCAATTAACAGTTTATAGCTCGACTAATAAAAAAAAGAAAATCACATTTAATAGAAAATCAGCTGATTGATCAAATTCGAAACTTTTAAATTGCAATATCTGCTAATTAAATAATGATGGATGGTGATGGTCAGTGTTGTTTGTAACAAGAGAACACTGTTCGGAGGGCGGCAGTGCACTGAGAAGGCTCCGGGCGCAAATGATCATAGACGTTGACGCGCCTTAAATAAAAAAAAAATTAAAAAAATGACATTTTCTAATTTCAAAAAGCTAGAAATCAATTATACCGCCTCAAAGAAGCATATTTGGACTGACACTAGACTTTTTGAGTAGAATGGAAATTCCTGCATCAACTGACATCCTGCGGGGCACTAAGCAGACGAAATTAGAAATCCTAGCGACTAATAAAGACGCTACAATAGCAAACTCACAATTAACAGGCAACTAAATCAGATACAGATACTTATTCAAACTTTTCAGGAAGATTAAAATTATTGAAACAAAATTATATACATACAACGTTTCACTCTCAGACGACTAACTGAGAAAAACTATCCGTTATTTTGGACTATAAATTAGATGGATGCTTAACTTGACACTACATAGGAAAAAACAAAAACAAATATTGGATAAATAAAAATGAATGGCTCCTCCATAAAATATATCATCTGCAAGCCTCTTGAAAGCTTTCAATTGTGAAACGAACCCTGGAGAAGCTCATTGCAATATGCACAAAACGTGGGTTTCTCGCACACCACTGACACGGTTTCAACCCGGAATCTTTAGTGTTTTTCAAGAAAATGGCCGCGAAAAATCATTGTGTCAATGTTGTTCAGTGGGGATATCTGCAGGGAGGCAAAGAGCCACTAGCAACTTGCTAGCCACTTCCTCTACAATCCCCCCCCCCTAAAATTGAGGAAAGGTTAAAAAAGAAATCGCGTGATATGACATACAAATTTGGACATAAAAAATCATAAACTTCAGATTTACGATTTACAACTTCTATATCCAGACCTAAAACCCCTAATCGGGAAATCTTCAGCGACGTTTTGAAAACGACATTGGTCAAGGAGTTTCTATCACTGGAAAGAATCTTCCCACATTGTTTCCTTTCTCTCAAGTTAGTTTATTGTCTCAATTTAAAACTTATTGATATTCAATTATGTATAGACTTATTGTACATTGTATATGCAATACAGATTTTGTTTTAGAAAATGTCCAGCGCATGTTGGGTTTATTTATTACCTTTCTCATAGTCTTAGAAGAGAGAATATTATACTGAAATTATGTTTCAAAACAAACTCACAATTAGTACAAACAAGAGAATTAGAATATCTCTTAGTTGTTGTAACTTAAAGAAAAAACCAAAGTTCTGTATATAAGTTATTAAAAAAAAAAAAAAAAAAATGAAGAATATTTTGTTATATTCTTTCATACTTTTAAGCTCTCCTTTTTTGTTTTTTGTAAATAAAATCTTGTTTTTTTTTATGTTTCTGTAAAAAAATATTTATTATATTTTTGAAAATTATTGAAAAATAATAGTCTTTTTATTTTACAATAAACTCCAATATTCCTTAAACCAAAAAACCACACCATTATGTGAGTTATGGATAATTTATTCTTTTTAAAATAAAGTTTACTACTCCTTTTTTTTTAGTTTAGTTGGTTTTAGTTTAAATCGAAATTCATTAATAACCATGATTTTTACACTTATAATTGCTCTGTTTTTATAAATGATTTTTTTAACTCTCCTATTGTTTAAAATAGAAAAAATGAAGCAATTTTTCAAAAATCCAGGTCTACAATCATATTGAAACTACTCAAAACTAATTTGATGAAAAGTAGAAACGTTTATTTATTATTTTTTTAATTATTATTATTATGCATTTTTCCCAAGAAAATCCTAATCCCATTTATGGTTGTTCATATTAATTTTTCTTAGTGCAATAAGAGAAAGTAGGTGCTATACAGTACAATGAAAATTAGCATTTTGAGGTATTTCATCTAGAAACTAAACGAAAATAAACAAGAGAATTTACTTGTTTAAATAGAGCTTTATAAATAGCATGATGTAACTGTAATCTATGTTATAAACAAAATGCAAATATACAAAAATAAGAAAAATATTACATTTTGGTCTTAGTCAAAAGGCCAAGAAGCGATTCAGAGAAGTAATTCAGCCTAAAATAGTTTTCTATATCTTGCTTTGATTATAGTGCCCTTAAACCAGGAGAGATCACATGCAATTGGCTTTTACAAGAAAGGCCTGAAATGCATCTCAGGGAAGATTTAGGTCCTCTAAAGAAGTTGGTCAAAGTTAAGAGAAATATTAAAATAATTTTAGAAAGATACAAACATTATTTAGTTCAAGCAGATTTAGAAAGTGTGCTAAAGTTATCTGTTAATATACTTTTGAATAGTGCGATGTTGTCGAATGAAATTCAGAAATATCTTCAGGGCTCTATTCCTTTTAAATTCATTAAAATTTATGTCTAAATAAGACTTTCTGGCCCTTATCTTATCAAACTTACATTCAATAAAATTACCTATAAAATTATTCCAAAAAACCTTTGCCTTTTATGTAATTTAAATGAACCATACACTCTAATACATATATTTATAAAGTCCATTATACAAGATGTTTAGAAAATAATTAAATATAGCTGTAGAAAATGATGCTAATCCTGAACTTACAAATAATCTGTTACATAATAACCTGTTGAGCGTACAATATATCATATTGTGGTATTATATCTTTTTGGTACGTTTTTATTCATTTATCTTTATTTATTTTATCTTAAGTTTCGGGCTTTTGGTTTTTGTAAAAGTAGAATCATATTATGTTAGGAAGTATTTGTCAAAGAATTAAGTAAGAAAACTCCATTTGTAGCAGATTATACCTTTGTACAAATTTGAATAAATAAATAATAATATAATAATAATACTGAGAAAAATAAAATCATAATTCACAGTTTCTTTATGCAATTTCACATGTAATTCTCTTCAAAGGTGCGAAATGTACAACAATAACCCAGGATTATTAATAAATGCCAATCTTTACCAATTATTTATACCTGAGTAAAAAAGACCTTGTTTATGTAGAATAGAATAGAATACTATTTATGAAATAGTAGAAACGTAGATAAAAACATGTAGATTGTAGATTGTTGAAGGGGTTTATTATTGCACTGCGATCTAGGATCCATTGTGCCCCCCGCTGAGACTTCTCCAATGCACAGCCGGCCTCCAAGCTGCGTTCTCTAGCTACAGACAACACTGCCCATCACCGGGCAGAGAGTTGTAGAGGCTCCTAGGAAGACAAAATCTGATAGCAGCATGCTGGATTCGAACTCGGGACCTCCGCGTTGCTGGTCCAGCGCGCTACCTCTGAGCTAATCCCTTCCTTCTCCATTGACTTTGGCCAATAACTAGGGACGGAGACCCTAGTTTGTGTAGTGTGTTTGTTCTTGTGTCCTGTTCTGATGAATGCATGGAGTACTAGGCTGTGGTAACCTATGGGGTCGCTACTCCCCAAGTAACTGCATGCAACAGATATCCCTTGCGGGCAATATATACATGTAACTAAGTACCAACAATATTCAAATCAGCCAAAGCTTACCTTATGGCTGATTGGAGTTGCCAGTAATAAATAATAACAAATGGTTTGCACTCTTTATCACTTTTTTTAAACAAAATTAATTAAAATGATTTATTCCTAAATAAATTTTGTTAGTTGGTTAATTTAATTTAAAATTCTGAGAACAAAAAAAAAAATTGTCAATGGGAAATAATTTAAAGAGGTATGTAAATACTATGTAAAACCAAAGAAATTAACACTCTAGAAATAAACAATAATCTTCTTTCAATATCTATCATTATTAGTTTTATTCCAAAATAATAGCTAATCACTTTCATTACTAGTATGCATCACTACTTTTATCTTTATTTCCCTTCTGGCAGCCAGGCTTCTATAGACATTATACCCATTTGTTTCCATTCCAATCTGTGCAAGGCAACTCTCTTCCATGTGACACCTACCTCCAACGCACTTCAACATTTCATGATCCATTTTTAATTTTCGGTCTACCTCATTTTCTTTTTAATTCCACCATGCACCATTCTAAAATTTTCCCTGACCAGCCCACTTCCATTTTCTTTCAAAAAAAATGTTTGCAATATCTTCCTTTCCAGTCATTTCCCTTATCCATTATGGCTTTTCTTTTCTCTCGTACTTGTTTTCATCATGCTTCTTTCCATCCTTCTCACAGTCTTCCTTAACTTATCTATATCTCAACTTGTCAAACTTCAAGTTTATCAACCATAATATTAACACTGATTTCAATATAGAGTGCTACTGTTTCTTCTTCACTCCGATATCTACATCTGATCGAAATAGTTTTCTATCTATATTTATTGTAAGTTCCCCAGCTCAGTCTTATGCTGCTAGTAATTTTCTTTCCTAATCTATCTTCTTTATCAATTAACTGTCCTAAATAAACAAACTCATAAACCTCTTCAATTGGCTCTCCATTTATCTTCAGTATCTTATCTTCATTGGTAGTGGGTTAAAAAAAAAATCCTGCTTTAGGATTAGATTTTGTGAAATATCATTTTTTTTCTAAATTTATTGAAAAAAAAAGACATCCAAAATTAATTAAATAAAACGTGAAATGCCAATAAAATAAAGCTACACTTCACATCATAATGCGTTTACTTTCTGTTTACTTTTCAGGAATATTTTGAAAGATTAATGTAAAGGAATTCAACATAAAACTTGCTATTCGGCTCAGGTGCAAAGACAAACTTTTTTTTCTAGAGTTCTATGAAACTAATTTTCAATCCCCCCCCCCCCCCAAGCTTGTATTTCCTGAAAATATAACCAACAAAAATTCCGGACCCATTAGAAAAAATATAAATTTCTACAGCTTACAGAACAATCACAAAAATTATACTTGAATTTTTTTTTTCTCTTGAAAGAATTAAAACGAAAAAATGTATTGGTGTCACACCTCTAGCCTCAGGCAGTTCAAAAAGATAAGTACTGGGTACTAGGAGTACCAGGCTTAAACATACACCACATAAAATGTACATTTATTTTGATGTATTTTTAATACTAAAATTTCTTTAAAACTTGGGCTCTGCCGAAACATTACCGAAAATGATACACCGTTATCTGTATATTTGTTCCAATTAAAAAACTTGTCTCAACCAAAAATACCACTTAACTGAATTTTTAAGCTTAGTTTTTCAAAAATTTTCACAAAAACCACGACCACGTTCTGTAAATTGATATAATGATTGGAAAATTTATTTGAATGTTTTAATTTTATTTTATAAACTTTTGGCAGGATCTAAAGGACAGACAAGCTTCCTCTAAAATTCTATTTCAATAAATACTGAGGTACAGCTAAATAAAAACCTAGGACAACTAAAACTGTAGAATTTCTCCAAATCTGAATAAAATATGTTAGTTTGGAACATGAGAAATGAAGTAAATGAAATTCTTGTGCCAATCATTTTTTGGAACATTTTTTCATCATGATGTCTTTCATAAAAATGAAACAAAAAATCTAATTTATATAAACTTCATGAATCATGTTTAAAAAAACTTCAAATAAATAAATTAGTAAAAAATAATTGAAATTAAAAAATTATTTTGTTGAACCTTAAATAAAACCTTAAAGTAAAAAATGAAAAAACAATGCCAAACATTACAAGAATTCCTCAATGGAATGGCACAAACATTTTTACCAGCTCTTGTATCAGGAGGACAGACACAAAAATAGGTAGTTTGGAATTCCACAAACTCTCCAAAGAGAAGGTTATTCTTTTTAGTTGATTTTATTTTTATTTTTTCAGAAAAATCATGTTTTATTGTAATTATTTAATTGTATTTAGGATTAATCGATGAATAATGTAAAATAATAATAGATTAATACTTTTTCCATAACCTATATCCATGAAAAGACTTACATTTTAAAAATAATCTTCTGATTAATTTAGGTTTTATTAATTATTGTATCTTTAAAGAAGTGTAAAATAAGAATTAATCAATGATTTTATGAAAACTGAAGATTTATTTTAATAAATCCTAATCTTTTGATGATTGAAAGACTGATGAAAATGCTCATCACTTCAAATTACATTTCTCCAAATCAATATATTTCATTATTTTATATAAAAAAAAAAGAAGCAATGAATCGCCTGCACTTTCTTTTTACCAAACTATTTCTAATATTAAATTTATTAAGACAAAGTTGAATTTGAAATACGTAAACTGGATGTAAGTGCTGCACTCTTACAACGGAATGTCCTTAAAATTCAACTCAAAAATCAACTCCCTACTCCAATTTGTTGTGTGATCTTGTTTAGTAGACGTGTCATTGTATATAGATATTTCGAGCTTGTATTTCTTTTTTTTGTATTATTTCCAACAAATTTTGAGTAGTGTTGTGAATTTTATAAAAGTTTTAAACAATTCTAGAATAGCAGGAGTATTCATTATTTAATTGTTAAATAAATTACTAAAAGAAATGGCCTTCACTATAACCCGTTTATTAGGAAATGTTTCGCGTTCAAAATTACCGTCATCTGTTGGTGTATTTAGCCGGCAATTTTGTGCTGCAAGTAAGCTTAGTATTTTTGTGATTTTTTAATGATGGAAAAAATGTATTATTCAGGAATTATTATATAAACTGGTTCTCATTACAGTGTATTCTCTGATTTTACAACACAGCATATACAATTCTATTTTCTATACATTTCTAGTACTTATTAAATTTAGTTTATGATTATATCACTTATCGAATGTACTTACAAGCACTGTTCTTCCTTTTTATTAATAATATTAAACAGCTGTCAAGGTCATGGCAGTTAACCTTTTACTGATAAGAAAAAAAAAACATATTTTTAAAATAATTTTATTGTGTGCAATAATTCCATTATATGTTATCTACTAAGTAATGCATTAATATACTAAGAATTCTTACATAATCATTATCTTTTAGATAATTAGAACATTAGTTCAGAATTAGAACATCATGCATCTTTTTTTTGGATTAAGTGACAGGAATTCTTCTAATTTAATTTTCATAATTAATAAAGACCCTCATCTTTTTTTTTTTCAGTTAAACTTTATAGGAAAAACGTGTGGCAGATAAAATACTCATTTTGTTAGTCTCCTGCCTTATGAAATTTCATGGGGCTGCCAAATTTTGTGACCAGAACCCATTTTTTTTTAAGTAGGACAGACTGGACCAGAAAATAAATTTATTTAGCCTTTATTAACCGCACCGTCTGCATTCAGAGTAATTCCCTTCGGAATCCAGGAATGTAGGAAGGTTTTAGGGTTGCAGCACTGGTAGGAACCCAGACCTCTAAAGCTTTTCTAGATGATAACATCGCTATGCTTAAATAGGTACTGAGTGTCCTCATCTCTTCACAAAATCTGCAAGTGCTATCACTTAGCACGCGCTTGTCATGGTGCCCCTGGATGTGCAATGCCCGATGAGGAAACTTGTCAGCATACGAAATCTATTAAGCTTAGACCGATGCAGGCCTCAGAACTTTCCGGGTCTTAATCCTCCAGACTTAGCCCGCCTCAGGCCTGGGAGGGTTCTCCTGTAATGCTTTCTTGAGTTTCTCCCCATTTCAGAGCTCTTCTCGAAGAAACTAGTCGCCTATTCCACAAACGTGATCACGCCTTTCCTTGTCTCATTGACAGCGGTCTTGCTCCACCATACCAAAAAGCAATGTTTCAGTCGCTGCTTTAAACTGAAACTCATAACTAACCTCTCGTGGAATAGAATAGTAAATTTTCATTTTTCCCTTAAACTGTGTAGTCACCCAATCCAAATAACATCTATGAAAATTCTAATATAGCTTCCTCAGTATTCAAATCTTGAAGTCAACATTTTGTTAAAATGATTGCTCTATTGTATCCTAATTTTTTTATGGACCTTCCAGCGATTTATTAAAAGAAACTTGTATGGAATCATATAGTATCTCGAATTGCCGTAATACTTTTGGAAGAAACTTATTTTATTTTATACAGTTAAAGTCAATACTGTTTAAATAATATCTTAAGAAAAAGATTTTAGAACGGATACTGTTGCTGCATAGGATATTTTCTGCAACATGACTCCATTAATTAATAAAATTTAGCATAAAAAAAGGAAATATATAAACGATTCACATTTTCTCATTCCAATAAGAAATTTTCATTGGTTTTAATTCCTTGAAAAAGAATTGTACTTCTACTCTTTTTTACCTATTTTTTTTTAAAGAAGATTAGCATTGTTGTATTGGTTTATTTTCCAATTATTGAATTTTAAAATTTACTTCCAGATTATCAATATATTTTAACTGAAAAGAAAGGACCAAAGCAAAATGTAGCTTTAATTACATTGAATCGACCTAAAGCATTGAACGCACTTTGCGATGCCTTGATGACAGAATTGGGAACAGCAGTCAATAATTTTGAACGTGATCAAAGTATTGGAGCTATTGTGATTACAGGAAGTGAAAAAGCTTTTGCAGCTGGTGCGTTTAATTTATTTTTTTTTTTTATTATCATGAGAAAGGTTATTTTTTTTAGTATTTGAATAAGCTTTTTAGTAAACTTAGTTAACCATATAAATGAACTGATAACTATTAATTAGTCAGAATGACTCAGTGTAATAATTTCTTAAGTTTAAAAAATTTATGGTTTCCACATGACAATTATGCAAAACTAGTAATAATTCGCCATTAAATTATCAAGCCTTGCCCTGGATACCTTCAGTGTAGAACTTTCGCATTTACAAATTATGAAGTTACAAATTCAGTTATATCGACATTTTGTTCTACTGTTTCCTAAGTTAGACGAAATACAAAAACTCGGGCCATTCAGGCATTCCAATGGAGGTTTTTTCTCTCTCCTTGGAATAAAAAAAAATATATAAATTGTACATTTATACAAATAGACCTCTTTCCAAAAAGAAGTAAATTAAAGTTACTAATAAGTTAAGAAACTAATAAGTTGCCAAAAGAGGGTGCTTTGACCTCTACTTAGCCCAGGACTTTTTTTTCCTTGGATATCTAGAGAATTGTCTGAGAGGATTAACATGTAGAACAAGAAGAGCTATTCTGTGAGGCAGAGGCAGTCTAGAAATTTCCACTAAGCTCCCACTCTAGATTATAACTTCTCCAGTAGAGAAGAAAGCTCACTTTTCCTAAACTGATTAGCCACTGCTTCAAGGATTTAGGTTTCTGTGCGAGGGCCAACTCGGAACAATACTTAAACCCACACAATACACATAGGACTTGAGAAGTTGGTTTCATGTATACAACTACATGGGTTTAGGTAAGCACATCTGTAAACTCTAGCACAACATACACTTAGAAATTGTGTGCAATTTATGGATCACAGACTATAATCTATGTCAAAAACACTGATACCGATGGTTACCCAACAAATTTTTTAGGTTGCAGAAGACTTATATTGGTCACTGTTTCCATTAACATAAGGAGGATTACTGCCATGGTTTCGTGGCCATTACCTTCTAGGGAAACATTCATACAGTTACAAATCTATTTTGTAGGCGATTGGCTAGAAAGATAAAAACTCCATTTCCTCTCTGGTGAATGCAAATTTTGGTTTTTTCTTTTGCTCGCCACAGGTATATAATTGGCGCCTGGCTGCCCAGTAAATAGTTAATTATCGTGTTATTCTAATGAGGAAACGGTATCGTCCCTTGAAGGGTGCCACAATAGACCCATAGGGATCGCGGTGGCGTAGGCTACAGCCAATCCTCACGAAATCCCTTGAAGGGCTAGGCAACAGGCATTGTGTGAAATGAGGCGGGCTCCATTTCCTCCAGGTGACGACTCGGTGAGCAACTGTGAACAAATTATTCTTATCCGGTAAAATTACATATGGATACATAGAAATACATTGGAGTGAGGACAGTATTTCTCTCAGATATTCCTTAGTTTTTTGTGGAAATCGGATCGGATTTGTCTTTTGCTTTGCCCACCTGTAGTCTAGTACCCTTGGTAAACCCCGAGCGCAAGAATTGCAGGGAATGTAGCCTCTCTTCCGCTGCGTTTTTATCTTACATAAAGTCAACTAGACACTTGCTTTAAAAGATTGCTAAAAAAAAAAACAAAGCAATGCTTTTATTATTACAATTATAAGAAGGATTGAAATCCGGGTTGGATTTGTGCAGTGAGGTTTGAGTAACTATACAAAAGTTGGTCTAGATGTCAATTTTTTGACTTTCTCTTACTCCTAGTAAGAGGAAGTATTGTATTTACAATTAGAATGGTTTAATATATTCAGCTGTATATTCATTTTCCTTTTTGGTTTAAAAAGGTGCTGACATTAAGGAAATGTTGAATCAAACTTATTCAAACAATATCAAGTTTTCATTACTAGAACATTGGAGCAATGTAGCTAAATGTAAAAAACCAATTATTGCAGCTGTAAATGGTTACGCAGTAAGTAATCATAGATCACAATTTCCTTTCTCGTTTGGCTTAAAGTAATTTGACAGGCATAATTATTTCATAATTTTGTCAATATTTCTATCTAAGAAACAATGAACTGTTGTTTTTAGGCATTATAGCGCTTTTAGGTTTTATAGCGCTTCCTTAAATGCCACTATCTAAGTCAAGAAAAAATTCTACTCTGACTAAGCATGAGTTGGTAAACCTCATAATCTTTTTTAGGTTTCTGCGATTTAAATTTGAAATATAGGACCTACCATTACAATATTCTACAAACCTGAAAATTTTACTCTTTAGAATCTTGGATGTGAAAATAGTAGCATTATACTGGGTGAGCCTAATAACTAGAAGTTTCACTGGAATGACTCTAGTATTGGCGGTAGTTCTTGGCATACTTTAGGTTCTATCAAGCTCAAGTTCACTGAGCGCACCAGGGTTTCCTTTTGATAGGAGTGAAAATAGTTAGGTAGAAACAGCTGCAGTTGCTGAAAGAAGCATCAGCTCAAATAGAGTTTGCAGCAGATCTACGCTTAAGACTATGAAAAAATGATTTTTCTTTCATCCCTGCCGGAGGTTTATTTAGATACAGAGTTGATATGCTAGTAAACGTAGGGGCTCAATAGATTTACCAGAGGCGTACATTAGACAAAATTAAATCGGGGCGGATTGGAGCCAGGCTTTCAAATGTAAGAGTTCAAATTTCCCCTGCTACTGCGAGTCTTTGCGACACCTACTCGTTTAGAATACAATCCCACTCCCATCTTTTTCAAAAGACTTGGAAGTATGGAAAATCACTGTGCTTATAGAAGCGTTTGTTTTACATTTCCCAGGAGCTGATCCGCAGCTTTATTTTTAAATAATACCTTCAGTGCCGTTCCTTTTCTTTTTGCTGCCCCCCACTAGGACTATACGATCATAGGCCTAAGGCGATCATCTCAATGTTTCCACATCTTACTCAAATCTTTTTGTAGAACATCTAAGCGAATAGGAATTTATAAAACTTTTCGCTCGTCTGTGTTCTAATTTTCTTGCCCCATTATTCGGACTTTTGCACTTATTTACAAATTAACGGTTCCATCTATAAGGCATTTGGATAAGGCCTTCAATTCAGCTTATTGAAGAATTCTAACGAGCACTTTACGGTTCTAATATTTCTTCAGTATAACTTACTTTTAAATATCTGAACAGACCCTTTGCACTATAGAGGTATAAATCATCCCGCTTAAGGAAAACTGAAGAATTAAATTCTATATTTGTTTTACATTTGTTTAGGAATAGCAAATAATTGCTAACTTTGTCCACAGTTGGGCGGTGGTTGTGAATTGGCTATGATGTGTGATATAATCTATGCTGGTGAGAAGGCAAGATTTGGTCAGCCGGAGATAATTATCGGTACGATACCAGGTGCTGGCGGTACTCAAAGAATTGCTAGAAGTTGTGGCAAAAGTAAAGCGATGGAAATCTGTTTAACTGGAGATCAATTTACGGCACAAGAAGCTGAGAAAATGGGTAAGTTTATCATTAACAGAAAAAAAATAAATAAAGTATTGTATTATCGTGAAGTATAGTAGTGAAATGTTGAACATCTGTAGGCATTTCTTCAAGGAAATTGGCGCCCCAGAGGGTTTCAGCAATTCTTGCTTTGTGAAATTATTACTTGGGTAAACGTCTGTTCAAGACTCTTGGGTCATGTCCACTTGCGAATTACTTTAAGGCGACAACAACCTGTATACACCAGATGTAGCCAGGGGAGTGAACAGAATTGCTGCTGCTCCCTAATGCTAGAAAATAATTTAATATTTAATATAAATAATAATGCAAAAGTAGAAATGACAAGTTTATCATGCATCTGAATAGTTGAAGTTGACATTTTTATTGAATTAGGATCTCTAACATTTCTGTCTAGTACTTTGGATCTTAAACTGGGTAGTCAACGTTATTCAATAGTTGTTGCTGTTCAGTTTATAAGATCTTTAACATATTTTCCTGGCTATTAGAAGTCTAAATGAATTGTAATTAATTAAATATTTTGTGACAATTTATTCTGAAGTATTAGATGAAGTGTCCCGCCAATAATATTTATGCAGCTTGTAAATTGCCTTCGATTATAAGATTCGCATATGTAATGTTAAACATTTAATTATGGGAGAGTTAACTAAATTTTTGAATTTTGGTTTTTTAAGTAACTACAATTAAATTCATCTAGATGTTGAAAATATTCCTTTTTAAACCCTGTGACCTGTTTTAACGTTGCAAATTCTGTAAACACCCTATTTATATAAAGAACATAAATAAGTCTTCTAGGTAGCAGCGAATTATACTTTTTAGGTGCTCCCTCGATTCCAGCCAACTTCTTCTTTTTCTTTTTTAGTACTACAAATTATTAAGATCCTCCTCAAGACCTACCTACTCCACTCAATTCTATTCTTTACCCGTCAATCCTCAACACTATCAAATCCTCCTCCACCTCAGTCTAAGTTTTACCCGCCTCCTTACTTCTTCTGGATGACCTTTTAGGTTATCTTTCCTCTGACCATTCCACGTTAATCTTCCTTTTTTAATAAACCCCACTCTAGTTGCTGTGGTAATTTCTGCAGAGCTGGGAAGCATCAGAGATATTTTTCATGATAGCCACGGATGTCAGTGTATCATCTAAATTTGCCCTGTGCAAATCTGGGCAAATGCATCCTGATAGGTGAACGCCCGAAACCGGTCGATGACCACAAAAACAAGCAGGATATCACGTAAAATATCTCTGAAACCCCACTATATCTTGATCCCGATACAAAAGTCTCTTAATTCCTGATTTGATCTTATGTTCCATTCATCTTCTTCCTGTACAGGTCCAGAAATCTTTCTCAGAATTTCTCTCCCAGCTACATAAAAGACGTTCGTTTTCCTTTGTTAGCATCCAGTTCTCGGTAATATATATAGCAACAGGCCTTAAAATTGTTTTATATATTAATAGTTTTGCTTGTCTATATAGAATAGTGGAGTTAACTATCGCCACTAATCTCTCATTGAAATACATTTTTTGCTCACCTTTCTAATCAGAGACTATTTCTTTACTTTTAAGGCCTTGTTAGCAAAGTATTCCCAACTGATAAACTAGTAGAAGAAGCCTTAAAACTGGGTGAAAAAATTGCATCACATTCCCCATTGATGATACAATTATGCAAAGAAGCTGTTAACGTTGGTAAGTATGTGAAAGAAAGTCTAAAGATTTTATCTGATATAATTTCTGTGGAAATAAAATAATAATCGTCACTTTCAAATAATTAAACAGCATTTGAAACAAGTCTACAAGAAGGTTTAAGATTTGAGAAGAGAGCATTTTATGCTACTTTTGCCACTGTAAGTTTAATTTTTTTAAACGAATTAAACATTAGCTTTTTTAAATCAGCTGATTACTAAATTTATATATTTTTAAATTGTTTTCAGGATGATAGAAAAGAAGGAATGTCAGCTTTTGTGGAGAAAAGGGCCCCAAATTTTAAAAATAACTGAAAATCTTTAATTTGAAGTCTTCCAATTTTCTGTTATAGGTTAAATAAACATTTAATGTTACTAATTTTGCATGATAATAAATATTAATTTTACATTTTTTTTTAAAAAAATGGAGTTTTATAAGAAAATATATGAGAATATTTTTATACTTTCATCATGAAATAAAGCAGTTTATATTTTGAATTTGTGTTCGAATCGAAAGAAAATGATTGCTTTTAAAAGTATTCCCCAATTATAAATAATATCGTGGTGGTTGGTTCTGCAGAGCTGGAAAGCATCAGCGACATTTTTCGTGGCAGCCTGCTTCATTTTGTGGTCATCGACCAGTGTCGGGCTTCGCCCATCTTCAGGATACG
The DNA here is from genome assembly GCA_011037195.1 of Triatoma infestans. NCBI lineage: Eukaryota > Metazoa > Arthropoda > Insecta > Hemiptera > Reduviidae > Triatoma > Triatoma infestans. The sequence continues at coordinate 40,093 of JAAEAF010000661.1, read as the reverse complement.
TTTGTCAGACAGTGTGATAACTCAGACTTGCACAGAGTGTATAAATTGAATTTGCTCTGTGCAAGTCTGTTATCACACTGCCTGACAAACGCATCCTGAAAATGGGCGAACGCCCGAAACCGGTCGATGACCAAAAAATGGCTACCACGGAAAATGTCTCTGATAAATAATATCTGTACTAATTTGTACGACATGACCAGTTTAAACTAAATTTAAATGCTAAAAAATCTACATTCTTTAAATCTGGTTTGAAAACCCTAATGATCTTCACTTGCTACATTTTCCTCAGAATTTTAATGATGAATTTTAAGAGAAGAATATAATGTTTTAGCTTGTTGTTTTTTCTTTTTATTATGTTTTCACAACTGCAGGGGATCTCAAAACATTTATTTCCTATGAAAACTCAATTATAGCATCAATAGAAAATTAAAATATACCTTTTTTTAGGATCAGAGAAAAAGAAATGCATGTGTAGTTTACGGTTAGAGGACACAGAATCAACTTATATTGGTCGTATAAGATCTTTAGTGTTTCCTTTATAAACAGGGTTTTTATTCACTAAATAAAATATACAGTTTATTTTATTTTTACTAGACTCACAAATCACTAGAAAATCTTTCACACAAAATAAGCGACTAACATTGTAGTAGAAGAAGTATGTTATTACTATTCTACTTACTAACTTCCTTGTACCTCCCTTCTAACTTGATTAGATGAAAATGCACATAATCGATTTATAGAGGGGTAATCAACCAAAATGAAAAGGCAAAACTATAAAAATTATTTTAATTTCAATTCTAATGAAGATAAAATGCAAATCCACAAATACAACAATTATGTTCCTACAGATCCTTAGTTTTCGCGGACTTGCATTCTCTCAGCCAATGACGAAAAAATCTCCAGTGCAACTTGAAGTTTTTATGCCCGGAAGTATTGAGCCTAGCTATGTCAGTGTGGAAGTAAAAAACGAAAAATATGCACATAAGATTTGAGAATGGTTTCTATGGTTAGTTAAAGTTGCATCGTATTAAAAACAATATCAATAAATTATTTAGAATTAGCTAGTGATTACAAAATCTTACAGAAGTAGGATAAAATTTATGTATATTGTTGAGGGCTTATCTAATAAGAAATTGTTTAATATATATATATATATATTCTTCCACCAATTAACATATAAAAAAACACCGAAAGATGTAGTGAGAGAGAAAGTAAGTGATAGATATATCGAGCGAGAGTGAGAGAAACATATACCCCTCTCATCGCCCCCTCCACCACATTTCACAAAAACCTGTTTTATAATATAAGAACTCCCAACTCCAACTGCTATTAAGCGGCAAAAAACTTGCGTCTTGCCCAAAGTCGAGATATAGGCTGGGGGTGGTCAGAGTGGCCTGGTTCCTACAGAAATACGCTACTCATAGCTTTCAAATATTTTCTAAAACTGACCATAACTTTAATTGAGATCAGAAGTAAAAATATCTGGAAGTTTGTCCTTTTTAATAGTAAAAAATCACCTCAATTCGTTTTTTGCCTTATTTCAATACTGACCTAACTATTGCTTCAATTTGTTAAGTCATAACAATGTTAGACCTGTATCTCTAACTAATAACATGAGACTAACAACATGAAAAAGCAAGGTTTCATCAGATTGATAATTTTACCAGATGATACACTCACTGGGTGAATGAGTTAAAGTAGTTCTGAGTTTATTAAATCTAGTATATCCTAGAAACTAAATGTATAATGAAATAACTACAATTTACAAGCAATCTTCTCATTAGAATAGTAAGTAAGTTCTGACTTCTGAGTGTACAAAAATTTACACAGACTTGATAAAATTCCAATTAACTTCTGTGATAAAAACATGTTTGTATTGTGAAAACTTTAATTGGCTGAAAATCACTTCTGTTTATGTTTATATTACATGTAACTTTAAAAACTATAGGTAAGGCTTGAGTAAATGTAATTCTATGTAATTAAAAAATTTTTCGAGTAAAATTGATTCTTTGTAAAGTTCTTGAGACGCTACAACGTTAACCTTGGCACTAATGAGCCAATTTTGGTTTTACCACCATATTAAATTATAAGGAAATTAAAAGCAATTATATTAAGAGCAAATTTTTGTTCCAAATTTGAAGAAATTCGATCAATAGGAACTGCAATTTTTGCAGAGTTGGTTTATGAGTGTTTTGCAAATATAACGGAAATATTCAGTTTTATTTGAACTTGCAATACTAACCGCAGATATAAACCTGTTACTTGTAATATTTGAAATATTTTCCCATAATTAATATAGTTTTTTTCCGGAATTTTTAGTACCTAACAGGAAGTTTGTATTTTTTATATAAATCTTTATATAAATACTAGGGGGTTCCGCCCCCTGCGCGGTATTGCGTGAATGCATTTAACTCAATTATTCAATATTAATTTTTCCTTCAAACATTTCATTTAGCTATGTTTGATCATTTCATTTGCTCATTAGAGCCAAGGTTAACGTTGTAGCGTCTCAAGAACTTTACAAAGAATCAATTTTACTCGAAAAATGTTTTAATTACATAGAATTACATTTACTGCGGGAATTTTTTGTTTCTCTCAAGCCTTACCTTTACTTTTTAAAGTTATAAATGTAGTATAAACATGAACAGAAGTGATTTCGCCTATTACAGTTTTCACAATACAAACATGTTTTTATCACAGAAGTTAATTGAAATTTTATCAAGTCTGTGTAAATGTTTGTATACTCAGAACTTACTTACTATTCTAATGAGAAGATTGCTTGTAAATTGTAGTTATTTCATTATAGATTTAATTTCTAGAATATACTAGATTTAATAAACTCAGAATTAATTTTTCCTTCAAAGATTTCATTTAGCTATGTTTAGTATCTGTTACTACCATTACCATGGCTACTATAAGTGGTATAATAAAAATGGTTTGGAATATGGACTAACCTCTTATTTCACATCATTTTAAAGATCATTCCATTTTCGAACACTGCGCGCTATTTTAATAGTAACAGATCTAAACCTACCTTTTAGTTTGTCTGTTAATAAGCATACGACTGATCACATTCGAGTGTCATGGTTTTATTTTATGCTGTTAAAGCATACAGACGCACACATATGTATATACATATATATATGAATATAATTATATGGTGACGCGGTAATATTTTGAAATAAATTATTATATATATATATATACCTACATCTACATTTCAACCTTGGTGTAATTGTGACCAGAGATAGCAGCACAGCTAATTGCTGATTACTTATGCACTACTAGGGTCAGTGTTGCCGTAAGTGACTTTCCAATTTCTTTCTTTTTTTTTCAATTTGATTTATGCATACTTGGATTTTCAACAGCATGGCGCCCATTTTTCATTTCCCTTTATTTATATTAATTTGATTCATTTTTTGCTATATATTTTTTGTCCTATTATTCCTTTTCAGCAAACTTTTATTTATTTATTTGGAAAACATTCCGAGGCACTTAAGTATGTGTGCACTAGATGAGAAAATTTAGTGTAACAATGATATCAGGAAATGTAACAAATCATCCTTATCAAAAATACATAATGAGCAACAATTTTCAGAAAAATCGTAATTTATACCTTTACCTTTTTATTATACCTAATAAAATTAGTCTCATCTGGCTGGCGACTCAGATTTATGTACGTATATACAAGTAACAGTTTATTTGAAATTTCTACAAAAAAGAAAAACAACTCTGATATCAAACACTCTCAGGGCTTTCTTATACTGCAATTATAATAATTATAACATCTTCTCCAAATATGGAATTTGCACACATAATTAGACTAAAGCGGCCTCTATACGGTCAATATTATTGTCAATACCAGTATTGACAATACTCGTGCTAACCAATCACAAACTTCGTTACTTCAATAATTTTGATCGTGTAAGCTAATGAAGTATTGTGATTGGTTAGCACGAGTATGGTCAATACTGGTATTGACAATAATATTGACCGTGTAGAGGCCGCTTAACAACAACAAATAAGAGCGGTGGGAAGGTTGTCTCTCTGCGCATGTGCAGGTAGAATATTATTATACTGTATTCCACAAAGAGATGTAGATTGTTGTAGGAGATTAGCACTGCTAAATTGAAAGAACTATTATGCTTCCGGAGGCTTCTCGAATGCACAGCCGGCCTCCAAGTAGTGTTCTCTATCTATAGACAACACTGCCCATCGCCGGGCAGTAGGTTGTAGAGGCTCCTAGGAAGAGAAAAGCAAAGGGCAGCATGCTGAATTTCGAGACCTCCGCGTTGCTAGCTCTGCGGGCTACCATTGAGCTAATCCCCTCCTTCTCCTATGGCTTTCGCAAATTAACTAGAGACGGAAACCCTAGTCTGTGTACTGTGTTTGTCCTTGTCTGTATAGTGTAGAGTGTATGTAGTTTAAGTGTATTATTTACTGTTCTGCCAAAGTGCATGGAGTACTGAGCTGAGGTAACCCGATATTCCACAAAACAGCGCTTTCATCAAACCTTAATAACACTAGAATCTAACGTCATATATTCTTCAGAATCCCCCTCTACAAATCTATTTTTCTTGATAAATGTTTCAAATATAAGTAACAGATTTATATCTGCGGTGGTAGTATTACAAGTTTGAAGAAAATCGTAGGAGCCATTTTCCTGAATTTTCCCGTTATATTTTGCAAAACATTCAGAGAAATATACGGTAAAACTGCAGTTCCTGTCGATCGAATTCCTACAAATTAGGAATAATAACAATTTGCTATTAATGTGCCCTTGGTGGTAAAATCAAAATTGCCACATTAGTGTCAAGCTTAACGTCAATCTTTAGTAAAATATTAGTATGCGGTGTTAAAAAAATAATAGTTGACGCTTCATGAACATTGCGTAAAACTGAAAATACTCTTGAATAAAGTGGCAATTTCGGTTGACGGATTTTCACCGAAACCTTAGAGACGGATGCGGGTGCGGTGTTGTTATCTGAACAGAATATCAAATTTGAGATTCCAACATTTTTCATTTTTTAAATATATTGATCTTCGGATTTTTATCTTTGAAATTTTTACAAATACACACATATCTAGGCCAAAGGCTAGAAAAAATGGTAACTCATTGTAGTTTCGATTACAGTCTGTAGGAAAATTTAATTATTCCATATTTCCATCCATTTTATCTCTAGTATGAAGTCCAGCCCAAAATTGCATACGATCTGGCAGAAATTTGCTATGATGCAGTACCCCACTATTTTCAAAACTGATGAAGTTCTGCTGTTGATTATCCCATTGCGGCCACATAAAATCAGTTCCTGAATGGGTCGGATCTCTGTGAAATAAGTGAACTATTAATGTATAAATAATTTTTATATATATATATTTCATAATGTGTTCTCCACCCCCCCAAATAGTTGAACAATTTACCCAAAAGTTGCAAAGTTGACAAACAATTTCACTAATAAACGAGATAAATTTAAATCTGAATTAGTTGTAGGAGGCGGGATTTCTGCCGGATTATTGATTTTCCAAATGTAGATGGTGTCATCTAAATGAATGGCACCTGTAAAATAATATACAGCTGGATAATGCACAAATTATATGTCAATGGGAAGGGGCATCACAGTTCTGAGCAATCCAAAGTCTGTTCTGGGCTCATAAAACTAGACCAAAAGAAAATCTGATAACTGCTTTCTCTTACTGCAGTCAAATACGTTAAAAAAAATGATAGATTTTCTTTATACTTAAAAATTTTCACTTAGTTGCTGTAACATGAGCATAGAGTTAGTGGAGTTGGTAGCAAGAAATTGAATGTGTTTTACACTGTAATCCAGTAGAGAGCGCCGAAAGATTGCACAAACTCAACTAACATTTGAAATGTAACGACACAGAACACAGATTTCCCAGAACACTCTAAAATCATTTTCTCCGGAAAAAATGTTTCAATTAACTGTGATCTGTGTAGTTAGCATTCTAAATTTTAAGAAAATCGTAACCGTTTTGAGAAAATAAAAAAAAAAACTCAGAAGCCTATTCTGTAGAATCGCATTTCTGGATAATAGAATGACTTCAAATTTGGAATCTGTCGATGCTTCTGCAGTAAAGCAATATTATATAGGTATATATAGGCAATGTATATAGGACCGTACATTGTACTGAAGTGGAACTTTAGAGGAAAGCTTATCATTGTTCTTCCCCCAGAATCCCCCAAAAATAAATTTTCCCGGGAAAAATCGTTTAAATAAAAGTGATAGGCATTTATCTGTTTAGACAATATACGAAGTTTAAAGAAAATCATTTGGAGCCATTATTGAGAAAACAGTCAACATTGAAAAAAAAATCCAGTAAACATCCAGCGATTCTTCTTTTTTGAGATATTTTGTTCACAATAACACATATGCAGATCATTCGTTAAAAACCGTTTTTTCTAAGGGGACCTCAAAATAGGTACTTCCGTTGAAAATTCACACGATCATAATATCATCTCCTCCTATTAGGAGTGAGAGAAAATAAATAACAATCAGTCGGGTTTTGTACAAAAGTCCAGATCTGGGTCTAAAACCACTTAGGATTTACAGTATCTCGAACATATCGAATAATATCAAACTGAGCTCCTCCATAGACATCCTATACTCCGGCCCTAATCTGATCCCAAAACCCAAACAATCTTCTGTTGTCACGATTTACAAAAAAGAATTCAAAGTAAACTGCTAAAGTATCCACCTAAAAGAATTATGTGAAAGATATAGCAACATTTCACTATCAGCTGTGTCCGGACCGCAGAGCATAAGTTGGACTACCGACAATCTACTAGGATCATCCAATGGGAATTATACTGTGAAGTTTTCCCTGCTTCTGGAAGCTTGATAGAGACAGGCACGCCTGCAACAGGTTCGGGACTGATGAATTAGAAGAAAGGCGCCTAATTTGGTCAGCCTTCCATTTCCTGAAATCCCCAAATTTATGATTTGGATTACTCGGACCATATGAGTATTTTTAAACGTTAGATAACTTCTTCAGTCTTCTAAAACATTCTGGTTCCTTGAAATGAAGACAAAAGTATTGCATATAAATGGGTCTGCTGTAGTTCATCGAGATAATTAACATATCTCATACCAAACGGAGCCAAACATAGCCAGTCTTCCCTGTTAGGTAACTTCTTAATACTTAATAGTGATTATAAGACAATATTCTTTTAGAAAATCATCATGTATGGCAAATATTGATTTCTTTTTACTTCCTCTGCTGAAGAGGCAGTATTACGACTGTGTCAAATTTTCGAAATTCTGTTTTCACCTGAAGGACTTGTTTTGCAGGACATACAGTACTATTTAATACCAAAAAGTTCACGTTTCTTTCAACTATTTGATACTTCATTCCATTTGAATTTTGGGGGAGATGCAAAAGTTCAGCTTCCTCGGATGTATCATTTCGAAGCAATGTATAGTTCTAACCATTTACATTAATATTTCGACAGAGGACTTGGTCTATTGTCAAGTATTGTTTGCTTGTATTACTTTTATATTAATATCGATTTATAATAAAAATTATTATTATTATTACTAATATTAATATGAATTAAAAGCATTACTAGAATTCCATATTTGAAAAAATTGGTTAATCGGAAGTCATTTTACAGATCCGGTTTCTGAGATTTTTTTTATAGAATTTTCTCGAAAACTGCTACAACGGCTTTACTTAAACGGAAAAGTTGATTTTAATGGATTCTGGAGGACCTTTGAAGGATTAGCTTAAATGTAAATTGACTTTTTGAAGCTTTTCTAAAGGGTTGAGTAAGAGGCGCTGTCAGGTAAATGTCAGGTAAGTGTAGCCCAAACCATTTGTATAATGCAATGTAAACCCAATAGAAGTAAACATAGTTTGAAAATAATTTGGTCAAATAAATTGTGATATTTGCAGTAAGAGAAAATCGTGTGTTTATTTCACAATAGGTTTTATAATTATTAGTTTGTCTTACCATTTAGAACTCTTTCACCGTCGACACGCATTTCTTGATAACTGTTTTTGCCAACATAATTGAAATTATAGAAATAACCTCGTCCTTTATACTGTTTTAATGCTTCAATTGAAGGCCACAAAACGCCATTATCGCTAAACATCTGTGAAACAAAAAGTTCAATGTTAATTTATTGGAGTCCGTCCAAAATTTCTTGAACATCGGCTGAATGAACTACAGCCCCCTTGGGCAGAAAGTTTACGAATGCGATCGAGTGCATGCACGTTCAAAATAGTACTGGAAGGTTACATACACTAAGATCGTTATAGGAAATCATTGCACTGCGACCTGAAAGATCTACTGAACCCCCGGAATCTTCTAGTGCATTGCCAGCCTCCAAGCAGTGTTCTCTATCTATAGACAACACTGCCCATCACCGGGCAGAGAAGAGGAAGAGAAAAATCTAAGGGCAGATGCTGGATTCTAATCCCCTCCTTCTCCCTTGGCTTGCGCCAATTAACTATGGACGGAGACCCTAGTTTGTGTACTGCGTTTGTCCTTGTCGATAAAGTGTGGTGTGTATTGTGTACGGTTTTAAGTGCATGGAGTACTGAGCTGTGGTAATCCGTGGGATCGCTACTCCCCAAGTAACAGCATGCAACAGATAGCCCTTACGGACATCATAAACTAAGTACTTAAAAGTTTAAACATTGTTTACAAAACACATTTCTTTCTTTAAAGGATTTTTAATATAAAATAAATTAAACCAATTAGGAATAAACATTAACCTCGCGCCAAATTAATAAGGTAAACAAACAACTTGCCTATCTCGATGTTCAAGATATTTTGGTCGAACTATAGCAAGTTCTACAGTGACTGAAGATGTAATTAAAAGGAACATACATACATCTGTTAAATTTTTAACTTCTTGTTTTGATATTGGTTGACCATCAAAATAGAATTCTTTAATTTTCTTTGATATCTCGTCAGGATTTAGCGCAGTATTGTCATAATATAATATCTTGGGTGCTTCTTCATAGAAATTTCGGTCAAGCTCATTAAATTTACTAGAATTGAGAATATATCCTGAAATACAGAAATGTCATTTTTAAAGACAAAAAGTCATTTTTTTTTAACAGAAATTCTTCTATTTGTGACCAGAATCCCTTTATGGGCAATAAATATCATCTTGTCAATGATTATTTTGGTTATGCGTTATTTGTTAAGAAACTTGGAATACTAAATTATATACAAATTAAAATTCTTATCTTTTTTTTATTGATAACAATAATGTTCGCAATACAACTTAACGTGGCCGAATAGAATGGCATGAAACATGACATTAATTAATAACTGGAAATACAACCTTAGAACGAATATTCTTTCTTTCTCTGAAGTCGTTTTCGAAACATTGCATCCACCAGAAACTTCTGGTCAAAATCCGAAAATCGGGAAATGCGACTTTATTGAAATTTTTACTGTCACTTACTCCTTAGTAATTGGAATTATCGATATCAATTTTCGAAATCGAGTTTTCACTGGTAATACATGTGTTGCGGTCCCCTGAGTGATGAAACAATGTTGTTAGGCAATGGCTTCTATGTGGTGAGAGAGTATGTGTGAGGAAATATCTAAAAAACGAAAAATAATAGGAAGCTGAAACTTGGTATTCTGTTTTGACACGAAGATTTCTGGCAAAGCATCAGAGATATTTTCCGTGATAGACTGTTTCTTTTTGTGGTCATCGACCGTTTCGGGCGTTCGCCCATCTTGAGGATGCGTTTGTCAAACAGTGTGATAACACAGACTTGCACAGAGCACACTCAATTGAGTGTGTGAACTGAATTTGCTCTGTGCAAGTCTACGTTATCACACTGACAAACGCATCCTGAAGATGGGCGAACGCCCGAAACCGTTGGATGACCACAAAAAGAAGCAGGCTATCACGGAAAATATCTCTGATGCTTTCCAGCTCTGCGGAACCAACAACAATTTCGGGCAAAATTCATCACCCGCAAGTACAACTTTGCTGAGTGGTTTTTTCCATCAGTTTTACGTTATTTCCTAGATAACGATTCTTTATATTTCTTATACTATCTATTCACAATTCGTTTATTTGAAACAGCTTCCCAGGAAAATTAATTTTTTGGTTGGTCCTATGGGAACTGGAACATTAAGCTTTTATCTTCAGCATCGTTTTTAGTAAAATGAACGGTTCTTCCACCTATATAATATTAATATACATTAGAAGCATGAGCTGAGTTATAACTTTGATAGAGTGAATATCTAAAAAAAGTTTTAATGACTTTGAGTAATAAATTTTGGTGTGAAGATAATGCTCGGTTTTTTGAGTAATCTGGTTAAGATTTTATGCAATTTTATTAATTTTTTTTATGTAATTTGAGAGAGAAGAACTATTGAATTATTAGTATATTACTGTACTACTTTAGTGCTTTTTGATAAGGCTTGGATTGTGGGCGGGGATACATTGTTGTGTATCATCAGTTGTATTTATTTGCCTGTTGAACGGTAGTGAAATTTTAATATTTAGTCTAGTTACTAGTACCTGACTGACTTTGTTATTCAGCTACTATTATTTTTTTTTTTTCTAAATTTAAGGCGCGTCAATATCTACGGTCATTGGCGCCCGGAGTCTTCTCAGGGCATTGCCGGCATTGTTCTCTCGTTACAGACAACACTGTCCATCATCATTCAGGGAGCTATAGAGGCTCCTAGGAAAAAAATCTAAGGGTAGCACAGCTGGATCGAATCCGGGTCCTCCGCATGGGAGTCCAGTACGCTATTGTACTCAGCTCAGCGTACTATTGTTTTATAAAATAAAACAAAGTCGTACGTACTTTTTAAATATACTCGTTGGGTTAATCAGTAATTAGGTCTAGTCTGAAACGATATTAAACACGGAAAAATTCTTGAGGCAATAAACTCATTAAAGATGAAAATTCAAATAAATCTGTTGAGATAAAAAATTTGGTTACAAATACAAATAATAAAATTGAAGTAATGTAAAGTGAAATTAAATTACTAAAGAAAGATAACTCTGAATTAAGAAACACTATAAACGGCTGATTAGAGACTTAAGAATGTAGGAGAGAGAGGAACTTAGTACTTCTTGGCATATGGTCACTGATGATAAGAATTTTGCCTTACTGGAAATTTTGAAAATATTTAAAACTAAATTAGAATTAACTGCGTGGATTAAGATATTACATATATACGTATGCTTGGTAATAATCCTAACAAACAGGTCTTTTTTAATTCGGTTCGAATCAGAGGAAAAGAGAAATGCAATTTTTTTTGAGTTCGAACTTAAAAGGAGAAAATTTGTTTCTTTCTGAAGATTGTCCAAAATTAAACTAGGTAACTCTCTTAGATTGGGAGAAAGGGTAAGTCTATCTCTCGAATTTTCCCCTGTTATCAACTCTAGGGCTGTCTAACTCCTTAGAAGCGTTGCTAGAATTCCAGATTTGAAGAAAATTGATTCTTTCTTGAAAGAAAGAAGAAAACCGTTTTTTTTGGGGGCATTTACTCGAAAAAGACTATATTTCCTTAAACTTGGAAAGCTGGCTGCACAAATAAAAACCTGTATCAATTCAGTTTGGACATTTTTCCAAAAAAAATTCTTTTAGGTACTTCTGAGAAATCTGCGACGTTAAATTTCAAATTTGTTTGATCGATATTATTGGCAATTTCTTCTGGACTACAGTATAATCATTACCCCTGTTTGTCACCCCCTTTCACTGCCTGTATATTTATGTCAGGACAAACGAGTAAAATTTGAAGTTTAATGAAAATTTGCCATTTTGTATATATAGTTTATATTAACAGCAATGAGAGAAAGTGGTGTGAGTGTTCGACAAATATTTTTTGGGGGGATTTTGGAAATTTCTCTAAATGGCGCCAACGATTTTCCTTTAAACTTTGCACACTAAGAATATTGCACCTGAAGGCCTACCAATTTTATTTGCGGGATTTTTTCCTGAAAAGATTCTCTAGTGAAGCACTCGCACGACCCATTTTCTCCAATTCCGGTTGATGGATTTTGACTAAAACCTTATCGTTAGGAGCGAGTAATGGTGCCTTTACGCAATAACAAGTTTGAGCTTCCCGCCATGTTTCGTTTTTGAGATATTCTTTTCACATACATATACGCACACCGAAATCATACACATACAGATCATTCTAAATAATAAGCTAACTCGAAGAAGACAAAGACATGCGTAACTGTGATGTTGGAACAAGTATTTCCGCTTATTGGTTTGATGGAAGCTCTTTAGAGCTAAATGATGCCAATCTGATTCATAATGGTTCGAAATTGTTTGAAATAATAAAAATTGTAAATTATAATTCTATTATAAATAAATTATAATAATAGTAAATAATTATTATATTATTATTATATAATAATAATTATTATAATATACTTATAATATAAGTATATTATAAATTATTTACCTGCCGTTTGAACAAGACCATCAAATGTCACAGTTCCTACAATCCATGGAATTGACACTGGTTCCACTTTATGTGGATCGAATGGTAAAAATGGATTGGTTGAGTATTTATCTATAACTTGTACAATGTAATGACCGGTGTTTTGTTTCTATAAATAAACATGACTTATTAGTAAATAAGCATACTTATGTATGTGTGGATATATATATATAGCCTTAAACCTTTGCCTGCTTCGTATATAAATTTGGCATTTGACATTTGGTGTATATATATGTATATATATATATACGAAGCAGGAAAAGGCTTAAGGCTTCCTGTACAGCTAGGGCGATTGTATCATATTCGTGAGGTTAAGGGTGTTCAGATTTGAATATCAAGCTTTTTTTTTTTAATCTATTTGTATAGTTTTTAAAAATGTATATGATTCTGACCAAACATATCTTCAGTTTGAGGTAGGTAGCAAACCTTCTCCCTCTTTCCCTCGCTCGCTGGTAGGCAGAGCCTTGCGCGGATTGCGATAACGAAGCGAAGCCAGAATGTAGACGGCTTGGAAGCGACAGAGCGATGTTATCACTCCCCGCTGCTTGAGTATTTTATATAAAGATTTTATAAATATACATCACATCAAATCCGTTGTTACTTGTGTATGTAGGAGTAATTCATTTAAATATATCTATTAGCGAAGGAAAAACCAACCAGTGACCACATACAGACGGACCATATGTAGCTTTCAGACGAAAGTTTTTAGCTTTCAGCGGAGCCGAGAATGTCAGAAACTGAGGTACACAGTATCCTCGAAGCGGTTGGAGCCAAATGGTTTGAGGGAGTATTTTTAGTCAATAGGCTGAAAACTTCCCTATGTTTCTCAGAAGATTTTCTTTGTTGGCCGTTAGTTGTAATATGAAAACAAAAATTAGTTGGCTTCTCGACCAATTCAAGGTAAAAAAACAAAAACCAAAAAAGTAATTTTGTAATTGTTTACTTATTATTTTGTAATTAATTTAATTATAATTAATTAATAATATTAAAAAACAATTACAAAATTACTTTTTTGGTTTTTGTTTTTTTACCTTGAATTGGACGAGAAGCCAACTAATTCTTGTTTTCATATTCCCTATGTTTCTAGAGACGGATATTCTGTCGCAGAACTCATTCAAGTCCAACCAGCGCGTCCTCGTCGCGGCTCTGGAAACACCTGCGCTCCACTTTTGTGGAAGCGTGGATGGCCAAGGCCAAGCTGGTGGGCGAACGCAGAGGGTAGCCTTCGCTCTCCCACGTACCTCAGCTACAATTATAGACTAACAAGTGCAGCGGTGCCCCGTCAGGAGTGTGAGTTGGTAGAAACTTTTCTGCCCTCTGTTTGGGTCGCCATAATTTATGTGGGGCCTGAATCTCTTGCAGCGAATTCTTTTGCTGCGGAGCGTCTGTGGGGGTTCATGCTGCATCACTTACACCTAAACGCCTTAATATCGTACACCTGCACAATTACATTCCTACACGCAGTGGCAAGTGCTGGTGCCACCCCCACCATGTTTGCCGTTTGTGGATTTCTGTGTCGTGAGGAAGGGAAGTCCTGGTGGTTAAATACGCAGGTTCTCGCTGGAGGCAAGTTCCCTCGGCGTGCCTTGCAGTCCAACACACCACTTTGATTCCTGACTCCACTAAACAGGCTGCCAGAGCCTAACCCAGCACTGGTCAATCGGTTAGCGAAAAGAACGCAAGGGTGAGCGGATTTATTATATGTTTTTAACTTTAAATTCGTCAGCCGGGGGACCCTTAGAGGAGGGGGCATCGGTGGTGGGGGTAATTTCTCTGTACATCCAGAGTCGGGTGACCAGGGCCTGGATGCACTAATGGGTGGGAATCTGGAAAAATATCCAGAGACAGGGAAGGCTTGCTTCTGAAGGAGAACGTGTCAGGAGGACTTGTCCTCCTGCGGCGATTTCTGAAACGTGGTCAAAGGAAAAAGGAGAAATATGTAAGGCAGGTATTTTTATATTTATTCATTATTTTATTATTATTTATTTATTTTTGTTCCTGCCTGCTATCAAGTATATCCGAAGTTCCACTTCTTACATTAGTTGACTTATCACTATGATTGACAGGTTAGAAATGGTTCAGGTTAACTTGAAGCATAGCAAAGATGCCACGGCTAATTTGTGCCGCTCCATTGCTGGGTTGCATACATATTTTACACTTATCCAAGATCCCTATGCTTATAAAGGATTGGTTCGAGGTTTGAGTGCGGTCAATGGCAGGCTGTTTATTGCGGATGGCGGGGACACTCCTAGAGCATGTATTGGTTAGTAGATGTCGGCGCCGTTCTGCTCAGACAATTTTGCTCTAGGGATCTGGTGGCGGTGAGGGTTGCTCTGGGGATTGGTGGCCGATGTCTTGATGTGGTGGTGGCCTCGGCCTATTTCCCCTATGACCATCCCTCTCCCCCTCCGCAGGAATTAGTAGATTTGGTACGGTTTACGGAGTCCAGCACCACACCTATAATATAGGTTGTGATGCAAATGCATATCATGTTGTCTGGGGCAGCAGCGACATCAATACTGGAGGTCGTGCGGTCATGGAATTCTTGATGGGTACTGAGCTGAATCTTGTGATTAGTGGTTCTGAACCCACTTTTATAACTAGGATTAGAAGACAAGTTATTGACATTACTCTTGCTTCTAGGAATACTAGAAAACTGATTAGAGATTGGAGGGTAAGTTCGAAGCTTCTATTTCTAATCACAGGATTATTAGGTTTAGTCTGGGGATTGATCCAATCACTATCGCTACCTATAGGAACCCCAGAAGAGCGGATTGGGATTCTTATTCTAGACTTCTAGGAGACAGAATGATTTTCCAGTCAAGTGCTCTTGGTGATATTACTGAATTGGAAAGAGAGGCTGATATTCTACATGAACACATTAAGTCTTCATTCGAAGAGACCTGTCCTCCCAAGTTGGTTAGTGGTAGTAGAAACCTCTGGTAGTCATCTTCGTTAGAAAAGCTAAGAAGACAAGTTGGGGCTCTTACAGGATGGCTGTTCTAACCGATTCTTCGGAATCATGGGATAGTTACAATAGTCTTAAAAAAGCATATAAATATGCTTTAGGGAAAGCTAAGAGAAATTCTTGGAGATCGTTTTGCGAAGATCTAAATACGACTCAAGAGACATCTAGGCTGATACGGATTCTTGGTAAGGATAAGGATTGTCAGTTGGGTACTTTAAGATATCCTGACGGTTCCTTTACAGGAGGAGAAATGGAGACATTACAGCTCTTGCTTAATACCCATTTCCCGGATAACATAAACATAAACAGCACTGCTTCGCCTGCGGTTGGTGGAAGGAAGCTAGAACCTAGTGACCTGGCTACCGTGGACGAGGTAGTTACTATGGATAGAGTGGTTTGGGCAGTGCAAATTTTCTCACCATTTAAGTCCCCTGGTCCTGATGGAGTTTATCCCTGTCAGCTACAAAATGGTGGAGATTACTGATGAAGGTGTTGATAAGGATTTTTAAAGGAGACCGGAGATCATTTGGCATTATCTCTCTGTGAATGGACCACGGTCTTCCAGACTGAGGTTTATGCTATTCTTTGTTGTGTTTTGGATGAGAGGGTACGTAACACTAACTTAAAAGGTGTTGTATCTGCTCGGACAGCCAGGCTGGGCTGAAGGCGCTGAGTTCATGTGTCTTCACTTCCAGATTGGTGTTAGAATGTTCTAAAAGGCTAGAAGAGCTTTCTTCTCTGAAGGATGCGCTTCTAGTCTGGGTGCCAGGTCACATGGGAATTTTTGGGATTGAGGAGCTGGATAGGTTTGCCAAATTAGGCGCTCTCTTCCTTTCATTGGTCCCGAGCCTGCTGTTGGCGAGCCTTCTGGCACATGTCTGTAGGCTTCCAGAGATAAACAGCATCACAGCATTCAACTTATGGATGAGCTCAGTTGGTTTTCGGCAGTCCAAAATGCTCATGGGAATCCATTATTGAGACGTTGCTGTGTTTTTCACGGCTCTCAGGCATCTGGTTGGATCTCTTACTAGACACTGTGGTTTAGGGAGACATCTCTACATAATGGGGCTCATGCCGGATCCATTTTGTAGAGTCTATGAGACAGAGGAGGAAACACCCATCCATCTTATGACTGATTGCTTGGGTTGTGAGGAAATTAGGTTCAGGACCTTTGGTCGGAATAGGATTTCTGTGGAAGAGCTTAGGCAATTTCCGCTTAAGGTTACTGTCCGATTTATTCGGACTGCGGTGAATCTTAGATGGATTAGATCCGGGTCTGGATTTTTGTTATAGATCCGGTTTGTTGTTGTTTTTCTTGGGGTAGCTATACGAGCCCAGTGAGGCTTTGGATAGCGTAGGGTTTCCCTCCCCACAGACAAATAATAAATAATAATAATCCTCGAAGCGGTTTGTATTGGGTCCCCTTGGTTCTCCCTCCGTGATTGCTTCCACACTCTCGGCCGCAACAGAAGAGGAGCACATATGCGAGAGGAACAAGCAGTGTGAGGTGAGCCTTGAACCTCGTCATCCAACAGCCCTAACAGTGCAAGCGTGAAAGCGGTGGATAAATTAAGCAATATCCACTACCTACTTGTAGCCATTAATTTACAAGATGTGAGGGAAATTTGGTTTGCCCCTATGTTGCTTTAATTTACAATCATCCTTTAACTGTTCTTTCCAATACCAACAACTACAATATGTTAGACAAAGCCCATTGCAAGCAATATGGACAAATGTCGCTTTTTACTAAACGACTGATTGAGCAATCTTCATCAAGCAAATACACTTATTAATGCTCTACTGATGATTTAATTACTTGGAATAATATTTAAAAGTAAACGATTAAACTTGGAAAAGCTTTCTGGTTTTCCCCGGAAACATCATTTTGAGATTTCTTCGCTACGAAAAATTCTGTTGTGAAACAACACACCAATTTCTCTTACTCCTCTTAATACAGTTATATACAATTATTTAAGTTAAATAATTTCAAATTTTGCTCATTTGTCTCTGTACAAGTGGTGGTTTGGGGGCAAGTGCCAATCTACCAACCGAGGCAGGCAGAGAATGATTACGTAGTAGAGAGCGCTAATATTACTGAACAAACACATTTGAATTTCAACGTATCAGATTCCTCAGAACTACCTAAATACCACTTTTTTAAAGGTTTTTTAAGTTTTAGGCTTATTTACATATGTGCAGTTAGTATTGTATGTTTGAGGTAAATCGCTATAATCCTTTTCGAAAAAATTTAAAAAAACTCTACACTCAACAACGTATTCTGCGAAATCTCACATCAAATTGGTAGGTTGGTACTTGGAGTAAGAGAAAGTATTGTGAGTGATACACCATATACTGCTATAATAATAATAGTGAAATGAAAAAACTTCCAACTTACCATTAAATTTGAATATGCTTCTGCGATATCAAAAGCATTTTTAGTTCTTAAACAATCTCGGATTCCTCTACTTGATTCTACAGAACAGTTAAACAGCTGCGCTAACACTATAGCTCTACTCCGAGCAATTCCTGGTGGGTTACTTCCCCAAGGAGTTAATGCTGTACCCGACTGACTGATACCTCTATGAAATAGACCTGAGATATTGAAGCAAAATTAATATTAAACCATTTTGTGGTCCGTATTTTTTATTTCAGTATATTTGTTGAGGTTCTTTTTTAAAAAAGTCATTACCTCTGCTCATCGGAGAATACATGTGACAGTGTACGCTTACACCTCCGGCACTCTCCCCGATCAGAGTCACTTGGCCAGGATCTCCGCCGAAATTGGCAATATTATTACGTACCCATACAAGTGCCATAACTTGATCTTTCAGTCCCATATTACCACCAATTATATCATCTTCCAGGCTTAGAAATCCTAGTATATGACATCAGACTGAGAATTAGTAGCATTGAACATATAAACATGTCATATTACTCTTATGTGAATTATGAGATTAATGCATAAACCCTAGATAATGTAGCTCCACTATTTGTCCACCAGATAATGCACCCACATTGCCATTTTCAAAAACTGAACATGATTGCACTGGTAAAAAGTCAACTGCCCCTAAGGACTTTTGGTCATCCACTCCTTTTTTTTATGAGACTGATTTTATTACCTTGACGTACTCTAGAGGAACTATTGCGCTCGTATCAAATTATCGACATTGATTTTTCACCTCGAAATCGTAATAGATCGCGCCTTACCACTTGCTCTCAGATGGGGCAATCTAAGGAGCATATCTAGGCATTGGAAGGAGAAGTTAAAGGGAGAAGAAGCTAGTCCAGCCGCCCTCTTAAAAAGGCTGTCTGTCCGCCAATTCACTCTTATTTAAACGTTATTCGAACAAACATTAACGTTCAAAGACCATCGCTGTGCCAGTCAGTCTATCACTCTTTCTCACGCTACCATACTCTCATTCTAACAGTGTAAATTCATACCAGTGCTTGCATTCTTATACAATATAAATAGTGCTCAACAAGTCCAACTTATTCTCAACTCAAATATGTATATATATACATGAGTATGGGAACAAAAAATCTCACTTGGCTTTTCCCTAGTTACTGTCCCAGGCAAGGCCTCTCTCTATCAACCTCTGTCCTGCCAATCTTGGCCCCCCAGACCATGATTCGCCATTTCCCTCTTCTAGTCCGTCACTCTAGTGCTACTTCGCCAGTCCTCTTCTCTTTTGTTATGGGGGATCCAATCTAATCTCATACCAGGCCATTTCGTTAAGCACGGCTCGTTCTACGAGTATTAACATGGCTCAAATAGATCAATTTTCTCTTCATTTGTTTATCATCTTTGACTACTCTCGTTTCCTTCACTGTCTCATTCCTTTAACCTGTCCATTCTTATCTTACGGATGGACCTACGCCAGAAAATCATTTCTACCGTCTTTAATTTCTTCCGTGTATTTGGTGTTAGATCTACGTTTCTGAGGCAAAAAAAGGGGATTTCCTCAATGACTGAATAAAAAATTCTCCTTTTATTTTCTTTCGATAGTGCCGAACTCCAGGTGCAACATTCTTGTGATCTTTCTTGTTTCTGAATTTCCAACTTTGATCCGAGAAATTTGATAACCAAACCAACCCTGCTCTTTCTCTTCCAATCGCTAAACCTCCAAACATCACACCTCGGCAATGTACTTTGTTTTGTCGAAATTTATAGTCAAGCCCCACACAGTGTCACTCTTTACTAAGCTTCCGCATCATAAATTCCAAATCTTCTTCTTTTGCGGGCTCGTCCTGACCATCGGCAAAACATATAGACAACATTCGTCATCAACCGGGAATCCCAATCATTTATATTTCCTGTTCATAAAATATCTCAAAAACGACAATTCGAAGAAAAACTCAACAACCGGAAGAACGATATTTCTGAATTTGGTGTTTTTTCCATTTTTTTTTTTCGCATTATCCCCAAAAAATATCTGTTTTCTTTCGAATATATAACTACATGTCAGAATAGGTTTCGGATTGCGAGCTGCACTGGTACAAACTTGTTAAATTTAACTGGAATTTTTTTGGGGGAAAAATTAATTTCAGTTTTTTTTTGCGGGGAAGGGGATCTGTATTAAATAACAAATTGTTATCGACATTTTTTAATCTATCTTGCTGTATGCTACTAACATGCACCCCACCCTACCAACATTATGTGTTTTTTCCGTTGTCCTTGTATCTTTTCTAATATTGTGATACGTTTAATTAATTTTAGCATTAATTAATTAAAATAAATAATTAAAGGAGCATTAACAAAAGGAACAGGTTGGCCACTATCAAGAGTTCTCGTTTGTGTGTTATTTGTTCGATTTCTTAAAAAAATAGAAATTGACGTTTGAATTATTACCAAATATATTTGATTTGACTAAAACTATTTATCAGTACTTGAAGAAATCCAGTATTGGTGACTCAGCCACATATTAAAAAATAGAAATGTGGATAGGCTTTGTACATAAGTCTTTTCTTTGCATGACTAAAGTGGGTTTACCCGCGACATAGGTGAAACAAGCCCCTACCACTTCGTCATCGTCCAAAAATCAGCTTAATCTTCTGGGTACCCCAATGGAAACCGTACCAGACATTAACCCGATGAGAACAGATACAACACTTTGATCTTAGCCAGAGGCCAAGAAGCGAAAACTTAACATTAGTATGAGTATATCAAGTAAGAGCCTGCTAACCTACCTTCCGAGACGGAACAATTGGAAAACTGTTAAAATCGAAAATAATGAGTGAATTATCGATCAAAATTCAATTGTACTTCAAAGATGTTAGTAATTAATACAAGTAAGTGTTATAATTTTTTGAAAATAATAAAAATTTAATGAAATATTACAAATTAACTGCTAACTACCACTGATTTGGGAAAATTGTATGTTTTATTGAAATCAAATTTGTTCAAATCTCGTTGATCAACTGATTTACTTAAATAATTTTACTTCTAAAAATATACTTAAAATTCGTTCATTTTAATAAAAACAAAGAATTTTATGAGCATCATAAAAAATATTCACTAACAGATGGCAATAGGGTCAGTATGTATCATATCTAGTGTTTTGCACTCGGTTGATAGGATTTTGTTTTTTGTATTGTTATTATTATTAGTGAATATTATAATAAATTATGGAATTTAAAAGAATATTACAAATTGTACTGATCAAACAAAAAGATCTTGGCTAATTACTAACATTAAACACTCTCACGACTTTCTCCGATTGTGATAATAAAATTATATAGAAAAATGACGAATTTTTTTAAACTTGTATTTTCTAACCCCTTGGAAACAGTATTTCTCTCCTCCTGCCAACATTAATGATATTTAGTTTAATTTAGATAGCAGCTGAAATGATACTTTAGGGGATGAACTAAACTTGTAGCTTCCCCGGAACTTTGCTTAAATTTACTGATTATTTTGTAACAAGATGTGTTGCTCTGAATGAAGTTTAAAGAACATTGCTGGAGACGGTTACGAGAAAATTGTGAAAAACTGACAGAAAAAATTGAGTAAGGTCACAATTTTGGTTTTGACCGAAATATTCTTGAGAAGAAAACGGAATATAAAGTTTAGTTTCCTGTGATTTGTTTTTTGTTTTTTAAAAGATTGTGTATAACACAATCATTGTGTAAACAAACATAGAATACACATAAACAACCGAAGCTAAAAACTCTTTTCGTTTGTACAACCGTTCAATAATGTGAGAATTATTAAATCAAAAGTAGTGAGTGAAGTAATACTTTTAATCACAAATGGGAGAAAGCAAAAGCACCCATTACTTTTTCTCACAAGTGATATAAAGTAATATTATTCAACTCTAACTAGCCCAACTTCTAGCGGCAATACACAGAAACAAGAAAATGTATTACGAAACAAATCCCTTCACAAGTATCGCAACGTAATTCAAATTATACCTTGAATTAAAAAGTTTTTTGTCGTATGCTAAGAATTTAAGTAATTTTATTTTATTTAAGTAATCTGAAGACAAATATTCGAATATATAAAACTATTTATAAATAGTTGTAACATTTATTACTAAATAGTTGTTGGCATTTGCCAACAGTGTCATTAATTAGTTATTACTAGATATCTGCATATATAATAAGATTGTTACTTATATTAGTTATATATTAAAATAGTTATTGTAATATAATAAACAATTTCCCTTTAATAGTATAGTCTATATTTACTTATCTATAAAGTCAGATTCATTTATCTCTTTTATTTTTACGCTCTCCCGTCTCCCTTTTACCTAGTTTCTTTGTTATTCAATTAATAGTTTTATGCATTTTTTTTTCTATATTGTCTCTTATATTGTATAGTTTTTTGTTTGTTGTATTTGTATCTATATTTCATAATGTTTATATCTCTAAATACTATTACTTTTATATTCACACTTTTTATATATTCTAATTTTTATTTTATATGTTCTATTTTTTCTTTTATATCTGCAGTTCCTCTATGTTTCTTATGTTTGTTGTGTTTGATAACGAGATAATTAATTATAAATGGGGTACAATCCCGTATTTATAAATAAATAAACTTCAAATTTTAATCAATTTCCTAACATAAATATTGGTATTGAGAGCGCGGAAAGCACCAACCTACCAACCAGCCAAATTTACCAACCTACCAACCAGCAAAATTTACCAACCTACCAACCAGCCAAATTTACCAACCTACCAACCAGCCAAATTTACCAACCTACCAACCAGCCAGGTAAAGTGATTACATAGTTCCAATAACAGTGAACCAAATCAAATAAAAATTAATTTATTGCAGTATGATACACTTTAGAGGAAAGCTTAACCTTACTGCTTCCCCAGAACTTTCCAAAAAAAATTTTCTTTCTTCTTTTTTTTTTGGGTGGGGAAAAATGTTTTATATGGAACTGATTGGCTTTTTTGCGTGTAATTAGTATACAAGTTTAAAGGAAATCGTTGGACCCATTTTCGAAAAAAATCCCAAAATAATGAAGAAAAAAGAGATCATACAATTAAGTCGCATTTATAGTTGACGAATTTTGTCCGAAACCTTCTTGTCAAATAAGCTCTTGGCACCTAAAACCGAATATCATATTTGAACTTCCTGCGATTTTTCGTTTTTTCAGATATGTTGTCCCCTCTATCTCTTTTTCTCTCTCCCATAAACAGACATTCACTAAAAACATTTTTTATTTCGAACTGGAGGGTCCTTGAAATATGGATTCCAGTGAAATACTTAATTTCGAAAAGTTGACACAAATGCAATACTTCCTTCCCTTTACAGTACATTATCTTTATCAAGGCATAAAGGAAAAATATAATAATACTTAACACATGATACTTAACACTGAAGAAATTAATAATAAACTAATAAGACATCATTATTATTTTAATTACTTACCTAATGGGCCGACCCTATAATTTGGCATAACCATAACAACGTCATGATCCATGAAATATTCTGGTGATTTATCAACTTCACCAGATCCAAAAGCAAATCTGCCACCATAAAAGTATACTAAAACTGGAAGTAACTTGCTTGGTTTTGTCTAGAAAAAGTCAATAGCATTTTATTTATTTTTCACAGTTGAAATGAATGTTATCAGTATATATTTATTTAGTAAATAAATGGATACCTTAGGAGTGTACACTGATAGGTAGAGGCAGTCTTCATTGCCCAACTTAGTAGGGTTTATTGCAGAAATAAGGTATACTGTCTGTACACAGACACTGCCAAAATTGTATGCATCTCTTATACCAGACCATGGTTCTGGTGGTTGAGGGTCCTAAAAAAATACATAATAATATATTAACGACATCAGGTTTTGAAATCGTTAATCTAATCTGGAATCCGGGGCCCCCAAAGAGGTTCAGCACTTAGACTCTCTTAATCGCGTAACTAACTTGTCACCATACAGTTTATCAAAATTCTGCCCTCTCTATTAATATACTTGTTTCCCAATTCTGAAAAACATTGTTGATATAAATTTGGGAAATACTTGTTTTAAAACGCCGAAAAATAGTTGTTTTTGAGGTCCCCGAATAGTTATTTATCAAACAGTGAGTGAAGCAATGCTTTTTTACACTCGAGTTCAGGTACTGACCAACTAAACGAAAGTATATAAATTCTCTAATTACTTGTTGAATAGTATTTTTTTTTTTTTAGCAACTGCGTTAAATTGGTTCTTAACGTAAATGGTCATAAAAATATGAAAAAGTGCAAATAATCAAAATTTGTAACAATTAGTAACAAATATTAACAAATTATTCTTCAAGATAATTTTATATTAAAAAGAACTATTTAGTAATAAATGTTACAACTATTTATAAATACTTTTATATATTCGAATATTTGTCTTCAGATTACTTAAATAAAATAAAATTACTTAAATTCTTAGCATACGACAAAAAACTTTTTAATTCAAGGTATAATTTGAATTACGTTGCGATACTTGTGAAGGGATTTGTTTCGTAATACATTTTCTTGTTTCTGTGTATTGCCGCTAGAAGTTGGGCTAGTTAGAGTTGAATAATATTACTTTATATCACTTGTGAGAAAAAGTAATGGGTGCTTTTGCTTTCTCCCATTTGTGATTAAAAGTATTACTTCACTCACTACTTTTGATTTAATAATTCTCACATTATTGAACGGTTGTACAAACGAAAAGAGTTTTTAGCTTCTGGTTGTTTATGTGTATTCTATGTTTGTTTACACAATGATTGTGTTATACACAATCTTTTAAAAAACAAAAAACAAATCACAGGAAACTAAACTTTATATTCCGTTTTCTTCTCAAGAATATTTCGGTCAAAACCAAAATTGTGACCTTACTCAATTTTTTCTGTCAGTTTTTCACAATTTTCTCGTAACCGTCTCCAGCAATGTTCTTTAAACTTCATTCAGAACAACACATCTTGTTACAAAATATTCAGGAAATTTAAGCAAAGTTCCGGGGAAGCTACAAGTTTAGCTCATCCCCTAAAGTATCATTTCAGCTGCTATCTAAATTTTCACTGCAATAGGCATTTAACCTTGTAGCTCTTGCACAACACTCCAAAAACATCTATTTTCCTAGAAAAACCTGTTTCAAATAAAAGCCCTGATGAGAAGCGTTAGTATGAAAAGATTAATGAAAATCGTTGGAACCATTTTCAACAAAATCTCGAAAAATTGGAAAAAAGAAACATTTAGTAAAGTCGCATTTGCCCTGACGATTTTCACCGAAACCGTCGTGTTAGATACAGTGGCCGCAGCTAACAGGATATCAATGAGGTACTTCTCATTTTCAAGGAAGTTTATTCACACAAAGTTACAGATATTTTGCTAAATACTTATGCAAATGTTCCATGAAACATGTATTTCCGATTAATAAATCAATTTCGAAAATTTTTCATGTCTTTATCGCGTATTGCCGCTAGATGTTGAGCTAATTAGAGTTAAGTAATGTTACTTTTTTATTAAGTAAAGTTGTTTTTTTACGCGCTAGTGAGAAAAATTAGAACTTAAGCTACTGATTTTAGCGAAATAATTGTAACATTATTCATCTGTTGTAGAAACAAACAATTTCTTAATGGGAAAACAAGGCTTTCTCAACGAAAAAAAAGTTGACTTTCTCTTACTGCAATATTAAAAGTTTAATTGATAATATTTTTAAAAGGTGCTGTGTTTATTAAATGTTTAGCTGGGCTTGCATTAGTACAAACGGTGTGGATTACAGTCGTTTACCTGAATGGACTATCATGTATTGCAGCACCTTCTGTCACAACCTTTTAGTAAGTTTTAACGGCAGTTTCAATTTGTCTGACTCCCTGGTGCCTAAGAGAAATCATTAATTTTTTCTGTAAAAATGTTTCAAATCACTGTTCAGTAAGGACAGTAAATTGTCTTTTCCGGTGTCTAGTGTGAATTGTATGCGTGGGTGATAAGAGTTGAAGGTATGAAGGGTATTGGAAATGAGGTCTGTATTGATGGAGAGATGGAAGGACAGAGTCTGAGGTCTGTATTAATGGGGAGATGGAAGGACAGAGTCTGAGGTCTGTATTGATGGAGAGATGGAAGGACAGAGTCATTCTCAAAGTCATATTCTCTCCACAACTCTATTTCTTCCATCTTCAAATACATACAGGATTCTCACCATTAATCCAGTCAATATTTCCACTATCCTTCAAACCTTTAACTCTTATCACCCACGGATACAATTCACATTGGACACTGAAAAATGCAATAAAACAGATGTTCTTGACACATTCATCATTCGCAACCATGACAATACATTCACACACAACTGGTACACTAAACCCACTTAATCTGAAGACTACTACACTTTTTTTAAACTATCCATTACACCAAAAAATAAACACCATAAAAACCCTATATAACCGTGCAGTCCATTTATATGACATCATCGTTCCACTTGCACAATACCAAAAAAATAAAAGAAAAAGTACTGTTAAAAATGACTACCAGATTCATTTAAATCTCAAAACTACGCAAACAAACCTCCAACATAGAACCCTGAAAACATTCCACCTAACAGGAACATTGAACCTCCCATTTACCAATCGCTCACCTTCATTAGTCCTATTTCCAATAGAATCAATAACATCCTCAAAAAGTTTATCCCCAATCTCCGAACAGGCTTCTCCCTCCCCAACAAACTAAATGAAATCTTCTCAAAATTAAAAACCGTATTGAAAAAGCTAGCAAACACATACTGTATAATGTATATAAACTTCAATGTATTGCATCCAACTGTAACGCTTGCTACGGGGAATCCAAACGGTTTTTACAAAAAACACTCAGACATCATGAACTAGATATTAGCAACGAACAAATTGACGGCACTATACTCTCTAAACATAAATTGACTTCTAATCATACCATTAATTTTTTTAACCCTTCCATTTTAATCACTTGCCCCAACCATTCAAAATGTCTTCTATCCGAGTCCTTAGAAATTCCCCTCCATCCGAACTCTGCCAAGTTTAAACAAAATAAAGAAATCATTACGTCAAGTTATAATAATATTTTTCCAACGCTAAACAAAGACATAAGCCAGCAATTTGTTCTTCTAAATTTGAAATTGCCGCGCCTCACTATAAACAATCCCTCCTACCTTTTAACCGTTTTTTAAGTTTAAAAAATACTCTCCATTCATTTCACTTTAAACGTTCTCAACGACATGCATTCCTCTCCTACTCTAAAGGTATCTTTATCTTTTTACTTTCTCTATTGGTCATCTCATTTAATTAACTGTTACTTCTGAGTTATAATTTCTTCTTTTTAATATCTTATGTCCAACCCGATCAGTATTTATCAATATTTCTTTAATTTAAATTTTTTTCGTTTCCTTTTTACTTTTATTGTTGTAAATCTATGTACTTTTTTTTTAAATACAATACTTGATAATAATGTATCTTTTCTTTAATAAATTTTACAGAGCTCCTGAAGAAGCCCTTCAGGGCCCACCAATGGTACCCGAAATCTAGAGCAATAAGAATTCTTCTTTCTTTAAAGAACTCCTTTGGCCATTGCCATAATCACATGTCGTTATCATTTTAAGCCTGACGATTTGAAAACCATTTCATTTAAAGAAATTTAGGCTGTGAGGGGGAGGTGTGTTTCCTCAAACAAGTCAGTTTATTAAATTTAGATTCTCCCATTTATATAAAATTGAAGACCAGAGAGATTTTGTAAAATTAGTCAATTTTAACTCTATAAATTTCAGTAATAGAAAGTCGTGTGAGTGTTTCATATCAGATTTTAATTCTGTTCTAACCGTTTCGTAAAATAATTCCAAAAAAAAAAACGGTAACAAGAAGTAAAAATGTTTTTTAGCAATACTTTGAGTATGTTGCACATTGTGTTTATATGTATATGTGTTTGTCGAGAATGTAAATTTTCTCGAAAAAGAAAAGTCACGGCAAGCTGAAACTTGATATTCTGTATAGATACTTAACCACGAATCACAGACACAAATTTTCTGTCAATATCCTTCAAAGAGAAATACGATTTTACTCGTAAGCAAAATTTATTTTTTCGTGATCATCGCTGATGATTTTTTTTGTTTAACGCTACTCACATACTAAGTACAAACAATTAGGCTATTATTTTTATGAGAATAAAAGATGCTTTTTACCAGGAACTTTTTTTTTTATAAGTTCTGGGGCGGGATAAAACGTTAAGGTTTCCTCTAATGTGCCATTTCAGTAGAATTTGCAGTCTTTACTACCTAAACAATATTAAAATATATTGAAAGCCTTGCTCAAGTTTAAATTTTGAAGAAAATCGGTTAGCCTGAATTGCTGCCTTACAAAAATTGGTTTCTAAGATTTTCAGAATATTCTCAAAAAATTTGCACCGAAGATAAAGTCGTGTGAATCACTCCAGATTTTTCTCTACAATGAAAATACCTAACAGCTATTATTATAGCTGTGTGTGTATAATTTTGTTGTTGGATTATTAATCATGCTATGTATTGCTTTCTCTATTATTAAGGGGTTAGTATAATATTTATTTTTGACCGTGTTCAGATTGTTCTGAACATGCTTGGTTGTTACATGGGTGTGTATAATTTTGTTGTTGGATTATTGATCATGCTATGTATTCTAATATGTTTTAGAATATACTATTTAGTATGATCATCCTAAAGAGTGAAGGAAAAACAATATCCATTGATAAGTTAAAAAAAAGATATATATTACCATTATTGATTAAGAGTGACTACCTGAAATCTAAGTTCACCAATTGGTGGTTTCGCAAATGGAATACCAGAAAATGCTGCAACCATTCGACCATTTCTTGATTTAAATTCCCTGCCACACAGCAAACCATGCGTTGTGTTTGCAATTAATTCACTACATTGCGTAAACACGATTTGTATAAAAAATAATTTGATGACTATTACAAAGTGAATCATTCTTTTTTCCTTTTCTATTTTAAACTGGAATAATAAACGTTCAAACAGGTGGCTTATCGCGCTGACACACTTACAACTTTTCGGGGACTGTTATGATTAGGCCAGTCACTATAATGAAGGGCGTGGTGGGGGGACTTGTATTGTTTACAGTGACAGATGAGTAGATATTGTCCCTTACCTTAAGAAAGTGATAGAAGCATGCTGGTATACGATTTTGGTGTTGAGCAACAGTAGATGATAAAATATTTGCTCATATTTACCGTTTTCCAATCAGTTAGAAAACACTACATCCCAACTAGAGGGGAGTGGTGGTTTGAATTTAATACCTAAGAGTCTCCTAAGACAGTAATTAATATTTTCTTTCACTTAGAAATCGAAAAATAATTTATTATATGGTAAAAAGGTTTTTTTGAATTAGAGAACAGGAGGATTAGTGATAGAAGCAAATCAAATCCTCTCCCGCGAAGAGGCAATTCTCAAATTAAAAAAAAAACTGGCGTGAAGCAATTACATGACTTTCCCTTACCACAGATTTAAGGGACAAATTTTCTTCAAACTCATATGAACTTTGTAATTCATAGTTAGTGTAACACATTTAATGAAACCCGTTGGTGTGTTTATGGTAAAACCGTAGAAAACTGTAATAAGTTCAGTAAAAACGCACTTCCGGTCAACCGATTTTCTTCAAACTCGGAATATTGGCAACATATTTAATTCTATTTAATATTTTTTATATGATACAATTATATAATAAATTGAAACCGCACTTTAGAGGAAAACATAACTTCCCTCCTCCCCCTGAAGCTCTCTTAAATGAATTTACCCAGTAAAATGTTTCAAATAATAGTGTTAGCTCTTTATATGTGTAGTTAATCATTGGAGCCCTTTGCGAGAAATTGCGTTTGCATTCCAGAGAAATAAGGTGAGGGTATGCTGGGTAAGGGCCACTAAGGAGCGAGTTTAGGAAGGAACGAAACTGCTGACCACAGATATTAGTGGTGTAATGAGGGATTTGAAATCGTTCAAAACTGAACTGCGAAGAGAGGTGTGGGATGAAGCACGAGCGGGAGTCGGAACTTGTGGCGGCTAGGGACCCGCGATTATCTGCGAAAGAGACAGATTATTGTAGAAGTTTGTTGTATGCTGCTGCCAGAGTTGGGAAAATCGCTTGGATGTTGTTGGTGAAGTTGAGTGGTTGGCCGGTAGTCTGAGTTCTTCTCTGGGCAGATGGGTGTTTATAGACGGGACGCACAAGTCTTGACCACTGTAGTTCCTTATGAACTCCACAGTATTGTAGGTAGCAGATTGCGGACCTAGACATAGAACTCACCTAGACGTGTCGGAGTCCTTAACTCAGGAGTTAAGTGGTCACCTGCACATTTTATACATCTCGGATGATGATGATGATAATAGCACTTTGTGTGGCCGTACTTTTGACAACGTTTTCTCTGCATGAGATTTCGTTGCTTGTGCGGTTACTCTTTTTTTTATATTGCTATAGCATAAGGTATCTATAACAAGGACTTCTTTGTTATTTGGAGCTGGTTCTAGATCCACGAAGAAAAATGGCACCCTGTTTGATAATAGGGTGAATTACCGGAGCAACACTCGGCACGGTATGTCCAAGTTTGGTCAGCTCTACTTTATTAGTTCCAGTGGAATACTTTGATGGACGTATCTTATACCAACTCTATAGGCTTTGTCTTCTTCCAACTGAAAAATGTGGTAGTTTGCTTTATTCTCTTTGAGGTACCTGATGAAGACGCGATAACTGTCGGTAGTCTTGGCATTAACTATATGATCCGTAATCCTCGCTTTGCATGTAAAATTCTCTTTAGTTGTTGTGGTGGTTGGTTCCACAGAGCTGGAAAGCATTAGAGACATTTTCCGTGATAGCCTGCTTCTTTTTGTGGTCATCGACCGGTTTCGGGCGTTCGCCCATCATCAGGATGTTTTTTTTAAACAGTGTAATAACATAGACTTGCACAGAGCAAATACAGTTGATACACTCAGCATAATAATCCTATCTGAAGAGTTGGTAGAGATGAAGCTTCTATTTGGATATGGCATGTGTATGCCATCTCTGGTAAACTCCAGCTCAGCCTCAATCACATTTGCCCTATAACCCAAAAAATAATAACTGTTACAATATAAGCATTGTTTTCCATCGTGGTTGTTATATGATATAACCATCATTGACCTGTAACTTACTATGTTGTTCTGCATCAGTTGTGAATCTACTTGAAAATTGATCCAGGTTGTAAGCTCGTTTAATTTGTATAATAAACTTTTTTATACCACAAAAATTGTGTTTTTTTTCATACAATACTTCTTAAACAGTATATTTTGTAACAATTACATTACAATTAATAAACAAACTAAAATTGTTAGTTTTGATAATTAGTTTGATAAACGATTTGAAATAGATATTTGCATATACTTGTAGTTATCATGTACCGACATCATTACTTTTATAAAAAAAAAAAATCAATGATCATCATTCATTTCCTTATTTCATATTTTTACTTTCTCTAATTTTTATTTTTGATAACTATTTCCTGATATCAAAAATTGTTAGGCAATTATTTTCCCTTAACATTGTAGCTATATCAATAATGTACTGTACATTAATCGTATACACATATAAATGTATATTGGTTGATCTCTTTAAAAAGGATAAACCGCCTCTAGACATAATAATAACAAATTTATTTCCTCTTGGTATTTTTTATTTCAAATTGATAGAAATTAAAAACCACTTACTCTTCTCAACGATGATACAGAAACATAAAATTTTTTTTTTTTTTCCAAATTTTACAAATATAAAAGTTATATGTTACATTAGTAGAATTTTCTGTTGTTTAAATTAGATTGCCAATTTTTCCACTGTATTTAGTTGTATTACGTTGATTACTTTTTGTGCAATTATTTATTTTCATAGATCCACTATATTTTATATATTTTGTCTTCTTCATTTTTTAATACTGGATAAAGATTTTTATATTTTATAATTCTATTTTCTAGGTTTTTTAATTTAAGCGAGTCAACCATCTATGGTCATTGACGTCTAGAGCTTTCTCAGTGCACTACCAGCCACTCGGACGCCGACAACACTGTCCATCACCGTACAGTGAGCTGTAGGGGCTACAAAGAGAAAATCCAAGGGCAGCATAGCTGGACTCGAACCCGGGACCTTCGCGTGGGGGTCTAGTGCGCTAACCACTGAGCTAATCCCTGCCCTCTGTTTTTTTATTCTTCTATACATATTTTAATTGTAATTTTTTAATTTATTTTTGTTATTATTCGTTCTGTTTGTTTAGTTTACACTATTTTCTTTAAAAAAAAAATAATTAGCCTGTTTATCTTATATAAATAAATATGGAGCATGTAAAAATATAAAATCTATTTTCTTGTTGATTTTATTTATTTATTGCTTATAAGTTTTACACTTATAGCAATGAGTTGCCCTCATTATATATTCAATATACAATTACAATATGCAGTATTAAAATGTAGTGCATATTGTATAGTGCATAATATTTCAAACAAAAATAATAATAATAAAATTAATAAATATTATTAACAGTAATATTACTTACTAATAGTAAAAAAATAAATAAATACAACTATATAAAACGAGTGAAATAAAAGACTCCAAAATAAAACTCAAATCAAATCTTGACAACTCTTTGTCTGAACAATATAGATAAAATACGAATACAAAATAATAATAACTACTCTGATGTAATAAACAAACTTCAACAGATATTTGCAATAAAGGCAAATACAAGTTAATATTATTACCTTCAGGTATAATAATGATAACAATAAATGTTGAAGATAATAAATTAACCTATAGATAGTGAAATAAACATGTATCTGAATTAATCTAATACTAAGGAGTTTCGAAGTTTTTTGACGTATATAGATAAATATTTTTTAGGAATCGATTGTTAATAAATTTGGTAGTATAGGTTTAGTGCAATTTGGTAGAAAAATTTGTCCTAAAGTGGTGTAATATACGACATGATTTTACACTAAATTTTCATCTAGTGCATACATACTGAAGTGCCCCGGCTGAACTACAGTGTAGACGGGTTGGGTTCACCGGGTTTTCCAAATAAATAAATAAAACTTTGCTGAAAAGAATTAATAGGACAAAAAAATATAAATAACAAACAAAATGAATCAAATTAATATAAATAAAGGGAAAAGTTAAACTGGGCGCTTTTTGATGAGCTCAAATTGATGAAAAAAGAAAGAAAAGAAATTGGAAAGTCACTTGCGGCAACAGTGAACCATTGTAGTGCTAAGTAATCAGTAATCTCTGGTCACAATTAGTACAACAAGGTTGAAGTGTAGGTACATACACATATTATGATTTATCAAAAAAAACATTTCATACATCAAAGAAAACCCCAGTCTAAATTTTTCCTAAAATCATATATATCCCTATTCTATATAAAATTTTACTAACAACATATATTCCCTGGAAAAAATATAGTGATAACACTAACAACATAATTGTATTAGTAAAAATAATTTCAAAGAACCCACTTGCTCTCCTCATTGCTGCCAGTCTGACTGTTCGTCTGAGAAGAAGACGTCCCGGATACCACAGAGAAGAAGGTGGATTTGGACACTCAAACGAAAAATAATAATAATAAAACAAACTGGTCACAGCAAGTAATTCTATAAAGTATCTATTTAATTAGCCATATACAAACAATAGTTGAAATAAGCCGGCGGCTACCTAAAATATGGAAAGGAATAGAAAAGATATTTTCCACTATAGTTTTTTTTATTATTATTAAATAGACTGGAATACTTTCTTTTATTTTAATGATAATTTTTAATATTTATTTGTGGTTACTTTCCGAGATAACTAAAAATGTAATTTTCTTGCACTTTTTACTTAGTTTGAATTCATTTCTTTGTAACTATCTTCATATTAATAAAATTATTTTGTTTTGTTATCACTATATATGTTCCAGGGCCTGGAATAGGGATATACTCGTATATTATTTTTGTAAAAATTTAGACTGGAGTTTTCTTTAAAGTATGAAATGTTCTTTTAAATAAACAATTATATATGTATGTATCTACACTTCAACCTTGGGTGTATTAATTGTGACCAGAGATTGCAGCACAGCTAATTGCTGATTACTTATGCACTAAGTGACTTCACAATTTCTTTCCTTTTTTTATTTTCAATTTGATTTATGCATAATTAGATTTTCAACAGCATGGCGCCCAGTTTTCCTTTTCCCTTTATTTATATTAATTTGATTCGTTATTTTGTTATATATTTTTTGTCCTATTATTCCTTTTCAGCAAACTTTTATTTATTTATTTGGAAAACATTCCGAGGCACTTAAGTATGTGTGCACTAGATGAGAAAATTTAGTGTAACAATGATATCAGGAAATGTAACAAATCATCCTCATCAAAACGGCATAAAGAGTAACAACTTTCAGAGGAAAACTTGTAATTTATACCTCTAGCTAATATTCTGGGGTGTTTTTTGAAATTAGTCTCATCTGGCTGGCGACTGAGATTTTTAAATATACTAGTAACAGTTTTCTTGGAATATCTACAAAAAAGAAAAGCAACTCTGATATCAAACACTCTCAGTGCTTTCTTATACTGCAATTATAATAATTATAACGTATTCTCCGAACATGGAATTTGCACACAAATTTAGACTAACAACAACAAATAGAGCGGTGGTTCCTTGTTG
This sequence comes from Triatoma infestans, assembly GCA_011037195.1. Classification (NCBI taxonomy): domain Eukaryota; kingdom Metazoa; phylum Arthropoda; class Insecta; order Hemiptera; family Reduviidae; genus Triatoma; species Triatoma infestans. The sequence continues at coordinate 5,522 of JAAEAF010000661.1, read as the reverse complement.
TTCTCTGCGCATGTGGAGATAGAATACTATCATACTATATTTCACAAAGAGATGTAGATTGTTGTAGGGGTTTATTGCATTGCGACCTGAAAGATCTATTGTAACCCCGGAGGCTTCTGCTATGCACATCCGGCCTCCAAGCAGTGTTCTCTAGCTCCAGACAACACTGCCCGTCGCAGGTCAGTGAGTTGTAGAGGCTCCTAGGAAGAGAAAAGCTAAGGGCAGCATGCTGGATTCGAACCCGGGACCTCCGCGTTGCTAACTCAGCGCGCTACCATTGAGCTAATCCCCTCCTTCTCCCATGGCTTTCGCCAATTAAGTAGTGACGGAGACCCTAGTTTGTGTACTGTGTTTGTCCTTGTATGTAAAGTGTAGAGTGTATGTAGTTTAAGTGTATTATATACTGTTCTGCCAAAGTGCATGGAGTTACTGAGCTGTTGTAACCCGATATTCCACAAAACAGCGCTTTCATCAAACCTTAATAACACTAGAATCTAACATCATATATACTTCAGAACCCCCCTCTACAAATCTATTTTTCTTGATAAATGCTTCAAATATAAGTAATAGATTTATATCTGCGGTGGTAGTATTACAAGTTTGAAGAAAATCGTAGGAGCCATTTTCCTAAATTTTCCCGTTATATTTTGCAAAACATTCATAAAAATATACGGTAAAACTGCAGTTCCTGTCGATCGAATTCCTACAAATTTGGAATAATAACAATTTGCTATTAATGTGCCCTTAGTATTATATGGTGGTAAAACCAAAATTGCCACATTAGTGTCGAGCTTAACGTCAATCTAGTTTACTCGAAAAATGTTTGAATTAAAAGTGCAAGATCTTTAGTAAAATATTAGTATGCGATGTTAAAAAAATAATAGTTGACGCTATTTTCATGAACATTGCGTAAAACTGAAAATACTATTGAATAAAGTGGCACTACTGGTTGACGGATTTTCACCGAAACCTTAGAGACGGATGCGGGTGCAGTGTTGTTATCTGAACAGAATATCAAATTTGAGATTCCAACAATTTTCATTTTTTAAATATATTGATCTTTGGATTTTTATCTTTGAAATTTTTACAAATACACACATATCTAGGCCAAGGGCTAAAAAAAATTGCAACTCATTATAGTTTCAATTACAGTTTCTAGAAAAATTTAATTATTCTATATTTTCATCCATTTTATCTCTAGTATGAAGTCCAGCCCAAAATTGCATACGATCTGGCAAAAATTTGCTATAATGCAGTACCCCACTATTTTCAAAACTGATGAAGTTCTGCTGCTGATTATCCCATTGTGGCCAGATAAAATCAGTTCCTGAATGGGTCGGATCTCTGTGAAATAAGTGAACTATTAGTGCACGAACATTATAGATATGCGTCAGTCTGCATACTGCATTTATATATATATTTATATACTTGATAAATGTTTCAAATATAAGTAATAGATTTATATTTGGAATATATATAAATAAAATAGTTTATAATGTGTCCCCCCCCAAATAGTTGAACAATTTACCCAAATGTTGCAAAGTTGACAAACAATTTCACTAATAAATGAGATAAATTTAAATCTGAACTGGTTGTAGGAGGCGGTATTTCTATCGGATTATTGATTTTCCAAATGTAGAGAATGTCATCTAAATGAGCGGCACCTGTAAAACAAAGTAAAAGTCCATACTATTTCCATTACGCTGCCACGCAAAGCATGGTAATGTCTATGGTAAGGGACTAATGATTGAGTGCTGTCTATAGTCACTCCTGGGCCCATAAAACTTTACCAAAAAGAAAATCCTATATAAAATTCTCTCACGACTTTCTCTTACTGCTGTTTATTACGTTAAAAAATGGACAAATTTTATTTAAACTTGAGACATTTTTATTCAGCTGCCCTACCATGAGTATAAAGATGGAGGGGTATATATTGGTAAGTATCGAATGGCAGGTAGAAATTGAATGTGTTTACACGATCATCCAAAGACAGCGTCAAAAGATTGCAGAAATCCAACATTTGAAATGTAACGTCATAGATTTCCACCCAAACACCCTAACTTCCCGGACACCCTAAAATCCATTTTTTCGGAAAAATGTTTGAATTAAAAAAGACACCTTTATATCTTTGCAGTTAGTATTCCTGATTCATAGAAAATCGCAGTCGTTTTGAGAAAATTCCAAAAGAAACTCAGAAGCTTATTCTGTAAAATCGCAATTCTGATTAAAAGAATGCTTTCAAATTTGGATCTTTTCCAGGCTTGTAATATAGATAGTAGAACCACCAATTGTACAGAAGTGGTACTTTAGAGAAAAGACTAATGATGCTGTTCCCCCGGAATCAGACTAATAATGCTGTTCCCCCGGAATCCCCCAAAAATAAATTTTTCCGGGAAAAATGCTCCAAAAAAAGTGATAGGCATTTATCTTTTTAGACAATATGAGAAGTTTAAAGAAGATCGTTTAGAGCCTTTTTTGAGAAAACAGTGAAAAACTGAAAACAAACATTTCCAGTTAACATCCTACGATTTTTCGTTTTTGAGATGTTTTGTTCATACACATACGACATACATACATACAGACCGTTCGCTAAAAATATTGTTTTCTTTCTGAGGGGCCTTCAAAACATGTATTTCCGGTGAGGACGCAATTTTGATAATTTCATACGATCGTAGTACTTACCAGAAGAGGAAGTAAAGAACAATAACAACAAGCTGGCTCTAGTACAAAAGTCCAGACCCGTGCCTAAACCACTTAGGATTAACTGTATCTTCAACATATCGAATAATAACTCATGGGCTTACAAAGAGAAAACAGCCTAATAGCTCTTTCACAGACATCCTGTTCCGACCAAACATCCTGAATCTAATCTTCTCAAAATCCAAACAATCTTCTGTGGTCACGATTTGTAAAAAAAAAAAATTCACTTGAGTGTCGTTACATAGAGAACCTTAAATCAAAGTAAACTGCTAAGGTATACAACTATGTGCCTTAAAGAATTTCGTGAAATAGACAGGAACATTTCTCTATCAGCTGTTCCGGACCCCAGGGCAAATGTTGGATTACCGATGCTCCACTAGGATCATCCAGTGAAGTTGTCCATGCTTCTGGAAGCTTGATAGATACAGGCACGTCTACAGCGCATTCAGGACCAATGAAGTGGAAGAATAGCGCCTAATTTGGCCAGCCTATCCATTTCCTGAAATTTCCATATTTATGACTTGGATTACTCCGACTATATGAGTATCCTCATAGGTTACTCGTATAGTGGGAATGTTCTCTAAAACATTCTAGTTCCCATTTGGAATGAAGACAAAAGTGCTTTCAAAGCAGTGTCCGAGCAAAAAAAAAAAGCTTTTAAATTGATTAGTTGGAAGAACGCTTCCAAAAACCACAGCCGAAAAAACAGTGGTCATCAAGATATATTGCCAAGGAATCTCCTTGACCACAGTTCCAGACCTGCCTTCCATTCTAGAGGTGTCTTTAAACATCTAAGGTAATTACATATCAAACCAGATCGACGTTGCTAGATCGACTTGACAGACTACTTAAGAATCATTATAAGTCTGTAGTTTTACAAAAAACTTCATTTCTATTTAAATACCAAAATACATATCACCTTTATTTGAAACTTCACCCCAATTGAATTTTGGAGGGGGCTGCAACATTAAGCTTTCTTCTGAAGTATCATTTCGAAGCATTTACAGTTCTATCATCTACATTATTAATATGAATTAAAAAAATTGCTAGAATCCACATTTGAAGAAAATTTGTTAATCGGAAGTCAGATTTTACTGATTTGGTTTCTAAGTTTTCTCGAAAACTGCTAGAAAGATTTAATTAAATGGGAAAATTTATTTCAGAGATAGATTCTGGGGAACCTTTGAAGTTTAGCTTAACTTTAGATTGCTTTTTTAAAGCTTTTCTAAGAAGTTGAGGAAGAGGCGCTGACAGGGAAAGAAATGTAGCCCAAACCATTTGTATAATGCAATGTAAACCCAATAGAAGTAAACATAGTTTGAAAATAATTTGGTCAAAGTAAATTGTGATATTTGCAGTTAGAGAAAATCGTGTGTTTATTTCACAATAGGTTTTATAATTATTAGTTTGTCTTACCATTTAGAACTCTTTCACCGTCGACACGCATTTCTTGATAACTGTTTTTGCCAACATAATTGAAATTATAGAAATAACCTCGTCCTTTGTGCAGTTTTAATGATTCAATTGAAGGCCATAAAACGCGATTATCGCTAAACATCTGTGAAAAAAAGTTTAATATTAATTTATTGGAGTCCGACCAAAATTTCTTGAACATCGGCAGCTGAATGAATTACAGCCGATTTAGGCCGAAAATATATGTAAGTTGTCGAGTAACATAAACGTTTAAAATATGGTGCTGGGAGGTTAGATTCACTAAGTTCTTGGAAGATAAAACATTGTTTACAAAACACATTTCTTTCTTTAAAGGACTATTAATATAAAATAAATTAAACCAATTAGGAATAAACATTAACCTCGCGCCAAATTAATAAGGTAAACAAACAACTTGCCTATCTCGATGTTCAAGATATTTTGGTCGAACTATTGCAAGTTCTACAGTGATTCAACATGTAATTATAAAGGAACACACATACATCTGTTAAATTTTTAACTACTTGTTTTGATATTGGTTGACCATCAAAATAGAATTCTTTAATTTTCTTTGATATCTCGTCAGGATTTAGCGCAGTATTGCCATAATATAATATCTTGGATGCTTCTTCATAGAAATTTTGGTCAAGCTCAATAAATTTACTATTGTTCTGAATGTATCCTGAAATACAGAAATGTCATTTAAGAAAATGACAAAAAGTCATTTTTTTTAAACAGTAATTCTTCTATTTGTGACCAGAATCCCTTTATGGGCAAAAAGTATCATCTTGTCAGTGATTATTTTGGCATGCGCTATATGTTAAGAAACTTGGAATACTAATTACAATTAAACTTCTTTTTTTTTTTATTGATAACAATAATGTTCGCCATACAACTTAACGTGGCCGAAAGAATGGCATGAAACATGACATTAATCATAACTGGAAATTCAAATTTAGAACGATATTCTGTCTTTGTCTGAAGTCGTTTTTCGAATCATTGCATCCAGCACGAAACTTCTGATCAAAATTCAAAAACCGGGAAGCGTGACTTTATTGAAGTTTGTCAGCAGAGTGGTGAGGAATAGATAAAATAAGTAAAACGTATCCAACTGCTGATTTTCAACAACTAACTCTATTTTAACATACATTCATTATTAGGTAGGGATGACTGGCAGAGCCCCGGCAATCTATTGAATTTTCTCTTAACTATTTATTTGTGTTGATAATATTCTATCGCCCTTTGTATCAACACAAATAATACTATAACTATAACAAAAAAATTTAAATCACTAGTTTTGTTTTAAATTTAACATTTCAATAGCTTTTATAAATTTATTTTTTGCTAGTGTAGTGGAAGAACAAAATCGAAAAATAATAGTTTAAAGTTTC
>JAAEAF010000660.1:38703-224886 GCA_011037195.1 Triatoma infestans | reverse complement strand
CGGCTGTAGGAGGAGGGATTGTGATCAAGGCAAATTTTCGATATGAAATTGTTTTTTTCTCTAGAAGTATGTTTTAGAAAAACAAATAAAAAAATCGCAAGAAGTTCAAACGATATGCCGTTTAGATTCCACCATCACGCCCTGGTAGTACGAAGGTTTCGAAAGTGCGACTTTAGTGAAATGAAAATGTTTCTTCACCTTCTCTTACTCCTAGTATGGAGGAAGTATTGTATCCGCATCAAATATTCTATAACGAATTTTCACCGGAAATACACGTTTTGAAGTTCCGCGTACAAAAAAGTTCCGCACGTTGAAGTTCCCTGAATACAAAAAAGTTGTTTATTTATTTTTTTTTAATTTAAGGCGCTCAGCATCCATGGTCATTGACGCCCGGAGCCTTCTCAGTACACTGCCGGCCTCCGGACAGTGTTCTCCCCTTAAGACACACTGTACCACTTAAAGTTGTTTCTTTCCCTTAACGTTGTTTTCAGAAAAATGGTCTCTGTGTCCGTGTGTATGTGTGTATGAATGCGATCAACATAGCTCAAAAACGAAAAATATCGCAGAAAGTTCAAACTTGATACGTTCAGGATCCACCATGGGATCCGAATTAAGTTATGTGCCAAAATCCCTCAACCGGAAGTGCCACTTTCGAAAACGATTCAGAACAATTTTCTTTAAACTCATATACTATACCTACACCTTATCAGTTTTGTGCTGGTCTGCAGAGCTGGAAAGCATCACAGATAGTTTCTGTGATAGCCTGCTTCATTTTGTGGTCATCGACTGGTTTCGGACGTTTGCTCATTATTACGATGTATTGATAAAACAGTGCGATAATACAGACTTGTCCAGAGCAAAATCTGTTTCAACAAAAATTATAGGTCCCCGTATTAATAGTTAATATGTCAAATTTAAAAAAATCCGTGTGTTTTTATGGAGAAAAACGCAGAAAACTGAAAACCCACTTCCGGTTAACCGACTTTCTTCGAACTTGGAATTTTGGCAAAATATTTAATTGTAATTAATATTATTTATATGATTAAATTGTATAATGTAGGGTCTTAATTATATGATTAATATCAATTTAATTACTTATATAAAATTATCTTGTATTTTACAAAGTAGCCATACACGCATGTTTTATTATTTCTTATTTATTATTATTATTATTGTTATTATATTTCCAAATTATTATGGGCCAGCTCGCTTAGAGCTTCACACATAGGGCTATTGAAAGATAAAGGAACAATAAAACAAAGATGAGTTTTGTCAGAGATCTTGGTAGAGTCTGGGTTTTAATCGTCTGGATGAAGTAGGCTCGCCTATGTGGTAATGTGAAGCTGAGGGTAGTGTGTAAAGCGTTAGGAAGAAATTGTCTGTAAGTTTAGTCATGTGTGTGTATATATCTGGCATGTCAAGTTCTCTGTGTGTTTGTGTGTTTCTGACAAACCAGGGAGCGTTGAGTGCAATTCGCAGTACCTTGTTTTGGAAAGTCTGCAATCGTTTTGTCAGTGTGTGGCCAGCTGTTATCCAAACTGGACAGGCGTATGTCAGGAGAGCTCTAAGGAGAGTTTTATAGAGTAGTGTGGTGCAGGAGTGTTTGAGTGGTGTGTTTCTGTTAATGAGTGGGTAGAGTTGTTTCAGTCGGGTGTATGCTTGTTGCAGTTTAGTGTTAATGTGTAGTCTCCAGGTGAGTCTTGTATCAAGGATTACGCCCAGATAACGCACTCCTTGGTCTTTTTGTTTCCAGGGAATTTGCTGGTTGTCAATTGTTAGTAGGCGAAGGTCTTCATTCCGAAACCGCCGGAGAGCGAAGATTTTCGCTTCAGTTTTAGATGGCTTTAACTTTAGCTTCCATCGGTGAAACCAGCCAGATATGCAGTCTATTGATGTTTGTAAGTCAGTAATGCTTTCGTTAATCTCTGTACTGGATGAGGCTAACATGGTATCGTCCGCGTAGGTAGCTAAGGTCGCTGTAGTAGGTTCAGGTATGTCTGAGCAGTAGAGGTTGAAGAGTATTGGGCTCATGATTGCCCCTTGTGGTAGTCCCGCTAGTATTTGTCTTTCTGTACTGAATGTATTGTTGAGTCTTACCTGGAATGTTCTGTCTTGTAAGAAGGATCCTATTATTCGAGTTAGGTATGTTGGTGCGTTTGTGTTTGTAAGTTTGTAAATTAGTCCAGAGTGCCAAACAGTATCAAATGCAGCAGCTACATCAAGAAATATTGCTGCCGTGTATTTTCTTTCCTCAAAATTGTGTACAATGTGTTCTGTGACTCTTTTTAGTTGGTGTAGTGGTGAGTGTTTTTGTCTGAATCCAGACTGATGAGGTGGGATTGTGTTAGAGGCTGTCAAGTGTTTTAAGAGTCGTTTGTATATTATTTTTTCTAATATTTTGGAGAGAGAGTTTAAGAGATGATAGGGCGATAGCTGTTAGGATCGCTTTTTGGTTTACCAGCTTTATGAAATACTATCACTATAGCATTCTTCCACTGTTTGGGAAAATATCCTAATCTAAGACAAGCATTGAAGATCCCAGTTAGGAATGCAAGACCTTTCTGAGGCAGGTTTTTTATGGCAATATTGGGTAATAATGGCAATATTGGGTAATTATGGCAATATTGGGAATTATGGCATTATTAAATTATTATATTTATGTAGCATGTGTTACCATATAAAAAAGTTATTCATATTATTCAGTCAAATATAGAATGTTGTATTGAAAACACAAAAAATATATTTGTCTCTTTGCAACAAATCTATATTCTGCTTTATATAACAAACGGAAATTGCACATTATTGGAAAACATAACTTGCCTCTCCCATGAGCCATCTTAAATGAATTTTCCCAGAGAAAAGTTTAAAATAAAAATTGTGTAGCTCTTGAATGTGTAATTGATATACCAAGTTTCAAAAAAATTGCAAAAAAAAATTCAGTAAAATGATACTTTTTGGTTAAGTAATTTTGACAGATAACTTACCATCGGATCCTATGGTGATACCTAAACGGAATATCAAGTTTGGACTTTTTACGCTTTTCATTTTTGGGCTATGCTGTTACATACACATACTCATACACACACACAGACCATTTTCTAAAAACCACTTTTTCCTGACTCAGGGGACCTTAAAACGTATATTTCCGGTGAAAACTGGATATGGACAATATGGCACGATTACAGTATTTTCTCTTGCTGCAATACGAGAAAGTCATGTAGGTTACACACCAAATTTTTTTTTGTTATAGAATTCGCTCAAGACGTCATAAGAAAATTTCATACGCGAAGAAAATACTGTATTGCAGTGTAATTGAACAGATTTCAGTGATTACAAAATTTTAAACTTAAACTGCAATCTATTATTAAGGCAGGTTATCTGCTCTTGATCGATTTAAATCCTTAGGTAAGACTGCAAATTATAAATTGGAGCACTAAAAAAAAAAAAATAAATACGATTGCAGTATCTTGTTTACAATTACTTGGTGATTATGATAAGTATGATGATAAATCGTCATACATAATATTGATAGCACTTATCCGTGTATAATTGTGGTTGCTTTTTATCTGTATTTCTAAACTGATAATAGAAATATCTCCAACTACAAAAAACTAACGTACACTATGTCGACCGTATCATTTCATTAATATTGCAGGCAGAAATATTTGTATTTTTCTTCTTATATTTTTCCCTATAATCTTGCCTTGTATTGTATAGATAAAAAAAAATATATGATGTGAAAACACTTAGATTTAAGCGACAAACCTATAATTTTCACTGAAGTTTATTAGTCTTCCATTTTATCTCAAAAGGGAGGATCTAAACTTAATAAAATGAGTTTATTTTTTTTTGGAGGAAAGCAACCACTTGCTCACTCCCACAAAACTTCTTCAAATGAATTTTCTAGGGAAAAAATGTTTCAAATAAAAGTGATAGATCTCTGTATTCATATTGGTGTAATTAATTTAATGAAAACCGTTGGTGTTTTTATGAATAAAATTGTAGAAAACTGAAACAACTGTTCTGTAAAAAAAAGCACTTCCGGGCAACTGATTTTGCTTCCAACTCTGAGAAATATTTCAAATAAAGTTGTAGCTCTTTATAATGTAGTATTGAAAAAAATCCATTGAGTAAAATGTTACTTCTGGTTGAAGAATTTTGTTCGATCCCTTGGTGATACTCACCACCAGAATGTGAAGTTTGAACTTTCTATGTTTTTTTTTTTGTCTTTGAGCTATGACACACACCCACACACACACACCATTTTCTAAAAACCACTTTTTCAGACTCAAAGGGAAAACGTGTATTTCCGGTGAAAATTCGATACCGACAATCTCACAAGATCGCAATACTTCCTCTTTATATATACATAAAAATGGAAAAATTGAGAATCTTAGACAATTTATATATTTTTCTCAAGAGAAAGTAAAAAAAAAAAAAAATTAGTGTGAACCAGTATACGACTTCCCTTTACTACTATTACAGTTTTATCCAACAAATAATGCGCCAACTTCCAGGAGGGAATACCTTACTGTCATTTTCTTCTAACGGCTGTTTAAATTTAAGCGAAAATCTCAGAACCTTAAATTAAATTAATTTTTTCACCATTTTCTTTTTTCTTCTATCTTTCAAATTTGGAATGAATTCTGGCAATGCCTCTAATGAAAATTACTATTATGTAGATGGTAAAACCATCCATTCTACTGAAGTGGTACTTTAGAGCAAAGCTTAAACCTACTGTTACCCTCATCCCCCCCTCCCAACAAACAATTTTCTTGGGAAAATGTTTCAAGAATACGGTTAGATATTTATATGTGTCGATAATATACGGAGTTCAGTGAAAATCGTTGGAACTGTTTTCAAGAAAAACGCGTAAAATTGGAAATAACCTTCAGTAAAGTCACACTTCCGGTTGAAGGTTCTTTAGGGTTATGGTTCTATGTGGGGATTAGTACTTGAACGGAATATCAGTTACGAGCTTTTTATATTCAGGGTGTATCGAATCATATATTTTTACCTTCTCTTACTCCTAGTAAGAGGAAGTATTGTAATCGAGTCAAATTTTCGATATCGAGTTTTCACCGGAAATATTTGTTTTGAGGTCCCTGAGCCCAATAAAGTGTTTTTTAGAAAAAGGTCTTTGTGTGTGTATGTATGTGTGTGTGTGTGCGTGTGCGCGAACAGCATAACTCGAAAACGAAAAATCGCAAAAAGTTCAAACTTGATATTTCGTTTAGGTATCATCATAGAATCAGACAGTAAGTTATGTGTCAAAAACCCTCAACCGGAAGTACCACATTACTACCGGTTTTCCGATTTTTTTTTTCACTTTCTCGGTTTTTCTCAAAAATGACTAGTACGATTTTCTTCAAATTTGGTATATCAACTAAATAAGATCTACAACTTTCATATAAAGCATTTCTCTGGGAAAATTCATTTAAGGGCCCTTTATTGTGGGAGGGTTGGGGTTATTTTTTTCTCTAAAGTGCTATTTCAGTTTGCTATACAATTCTGTCATCTAAATAATATTAATTTGAGTTAAATATGTTGTTGAAATTCCAAGTTTGAAAAAATCGAATGACCGGAAGTGCGTTTACTTTACCACTAATGCAGCTTCTTTACTTAATAATTTTTTCACTTTTTCGCGATTTTCTCAGAAATGGCTTCGACGATTTTTTTCAAACTTTATATATAAACTACACATATAAAGATTTACAACTTTAATTGAAAACATTTCTCTGGAAAAATTCATTTAAGGGCACATTTAGGAGAGGGGTGGGGTATGCTTTTCTCTAAAGAGCTATCATAGTTGATTATACAATTTTACCATCCAAACAAAATTAGAAATAAGTAGATGGCCAAAATTCCGAGTTTCAAGAAAATTAGTAAACCGGAAGAGCGCTTTTACTAAACAGTTCTTTCAATTTTTGATGAATTACATTAACATTGGTAAACTAACTATAACATTTGTCAATTACAATTTTTAGTAAGGGGGTAAGTAAGGAGTAAGAGAAAGTTGTGTGAGTGTTTCACACCAGATTTTTTTTTTTTTCATAAAAACTCAATTTCAGAAAAATGTGAGACACGATCACAACACTTCCTCCTTTCAGCAATTAGTAAATTAACAAAAAAAAATGTAAAATTGTGATTTAGATTTTATTGTGTAATATATAAAATTATCAGTAACAGGTTATCAGTTTGAAAATTATTGGCAAATAAAAGGGGCAAAAGTTAATTTACAATTGGAGGTTAGGAAATAGAAGGAAGGTTAAAATGTGTATATATATAAATATATAAAACTGTATCACTGTTATTTATATAATGTAAGAACTGGACCAGAACATCGATCCTGGTGCAGTGTTATAAATCATCGATTACAAAGTGCCTGTCAATCTCTCCCCTAACGTGTCGCCACTTTTCTTCACCTATTTTGTTTGCTCTCTCTCTCTCTCTCTAAAATATAATTATAAAATTAACACACTTGCTTTAACTTGTAATTTTTACTAAAATTGTGGTAGAGTGAGAATTTTTCAAATAAAATTGCTGTATATTTATATGCTTTGATTACATCTGGTGTTACACGGACTGTTCCAGGATGGATGGATTGATCGGTCTAAAGCTGTGGTTTGTTTTGAGACAGGAGATCACTCTGCAGTATCTCTCGGTGAATGGGCCACATTTCTCCACACTGCGATATATACAATTTTTTTTTTTGTATTTTGGATGAAGGATACGTAATACTAACTTGAAAAGTGTTTATATCTGTTCGGACAGACAAGCTCCATTCATGTGTCTTCACTTCCAAATTGGTACTAGAATGTTCTAAAAGACTGGAAGAGCTTTCTTCTTTGAAGAATGTTCTTCTAGTCTGCGTATCAGGTCATATAGGAATTTTCGGGAATAAGGAGGTGGATAGATTTGCCAAATTAGGCGCTCCTCTCTCTTTCGTTGGAGCTGAACTTGTTGGTGCCTTTAGGCACTTGTCTTTCAAGTTTCCAATCATAGATAGTTTCACAACATTCATCCCTAAGGACAAGTTCATGGCTTGTCAGTAGATGCTCATTGGGATGTGGTGTGGATTCGGCCAAGTCTAATGGAAGAGGGGTAGATGCTGCTGTGCCTTTCACGGATCTCTCTCAAGGAACTGGTCGGATTCCTAAATGGGTGTTATGGTCAAAGAAGATGGGGCTTATATACCAGAACCCTTTTCTAGAGAGTTTGTGAGACAGAGGAAGAAACCCCCGTTCATCTAATGTGGCGGGTGATGTAAGGAAATTAGGTTCAAAACTTTTATTCGGAATAGGATGTCTAACTTAGGCTATTTCTCAGTAAGGTTATAGTCCGATTTGTTCGGACTGTTGTTAATCTTAGATGGATTAGAAGTGGGTGTAGATTCAGTTCGGTTGTTGTAGTTATTGTACTTTGGGGTAGCTATGTGGTCCCAGAGAGGCTTTGGATAGCGTAGGATTTGGTTACCCAAAAACACATAACATAAACACCACAAGTGCCTAAAACACGAGTCAATTTCCAAATTCGTCCTCAGGAAGCTCCAAATTATATGAGATGAAGAAATTAGTTTCGAAAATTTGACAGTCGCCATGCTTTTTTTTATAGCAGTGAGAGAAAGTAAAAAATAAAAATATATAAATAAATATCAATACAAAAATCAGCTGATAAAATTGGAACAATATTTTAAATCCACAGCCTTCTACAAATTTGTATATTTAAAAAAATAATTATAGTAATAATTTATAAAACGCAAATGGTTTATTTGTATTTTAAAAAGTTAATTAATCCTTTTTATTAAAGTAAGGCAATAGCAATGAATTGCATTATGTAAATAAATATTAGACACTAGTAAGGAACTACTGTAGTAGTTTACAAATCTAATAGAGGTCATAAACCTTTATTATTTATGTATTTACAAACTGAATTATAAAATTTATCGATCTATTTATTGGGAAAGGGGCCGATTCCTTCATTAATAAATTAATTAAATTTATTTAGAAAAACACAAAAAAGTGTAAAAAAAAGTCTATCTTCTATTGCAATACTCAACAACAATTTGATAACTTGTATTCACACTTGAATTGTTTACAGTGCTCTATATTATATAAACGATAAACGATTATATAATACAATGTTAACGTGTATTGATAAAGCACTATAAAGGAGAGGTGACGGACCTCAAGTAGAAGTAATGGTCGATTGCACTGTGCATAATAATGCACATGAAGAGATAATTGTTTACTTCCTCTTTAATCCTAGTGACAAGGAAGTATTTACAATCAGTGTCAAATTTTCGGAATTGAGTTTTCACCGGAAATACATGTTTAAGGTCCCTCAACTGACAAAAAAATATTTTTAACCAACTTTATATATGTTTGTGTACAAAATAACTCGTTTAGGCACCATACAACTGCGTCAACCAGAAGTGTGACTTTGCTAAATGTTTTTTTCGCGATTTTCTCGAAAACGGTTCCAACGATTTTTCTTTTAACTATGCAAACTAATGCCAGTCACTTTTATTTTAAACAATTTTCTTGGGAAAATGGTTTTTTGGGGGGTTCTAATGGAACAATAACATTTAGTAAGCTTCCCTGTAAACTACTGATTCTATGTTTTATCTATGTAATATTAAGATACATTAGAAGCATTATTAGAATTTCAAATTTGAAGAAAATTGGGTGACCGGAAGTGCGGTTTTACGAATTGGTCATTGAGATTTTTGTAATTTTCTTGAAAACAGGGAACGATTTCCTTTAGTGCTTACTTCACACACATGTCATTCTTATTTGAAATATTTTTAGAGCTCGGAGTTTAGAGTTAGGTTTAAATTTAATCTGCCAAGCTTTATTGGTTTTGACAGAGAACGCTCTACACAAGTCCGCTCAGGTGTACAAGTATAACTCATATCGTGCTGTTGTGGTGGTTGGTTCCGCATTGCTGGAAAGCAACAGAGACATTTTCCGTGGTAGCCTGCCGGTCATCATTTTGTGGTCATTGAGCGGTTTCGGGCTTCGCCCATCTTCAGGATGCGTTTTTCAGACAGTGTGACAACACAGACTTGCACAGAGCAAATTCAGTTTTACACACTGACTCATATCACCTTTTTTTTTATGGCCAGCCCAACTAAACAGTTTTATAGAGAAATTGTTAATTACATTGTATTAATTGGAATAGGAGAAAGTCATTTGGGTGGTTCACATCACCGTAGATTTTATATTTTCGTGCAACATTGAAATAATATAAGAATATTCCACTGTTTTACTTTTCCTCTTATAACCCCCCCCCCCCCGTAAGAGGCAGTATTGCGATCGTGTTGAATTTTCGTAATTGAATTTTCACCGGAAATACGGGTCCCCCTCCTGGGTAAGAAAACAAATATTTTTAGCAAATGGTGTGTATGTTGTGTGGCCGAAATATCTCAAAAAGGAAAAATCACAGGAAGCCCAAAACTTGGTATTCCATTTAGGTATTACCACCGTATTTGCATGAAGGTTTCGGACAAACTCCAGAAACTGAAAGTATCGCATTACTGAGGTTTGCTTTTCGCGATTTGTTTCTAAAACGGCTCCAATGATTTTCCTCAAACTTCGTATGCGATCTACACAAATGAATCCCTATTACTGTTATTTGAAACATATATCCGGGAAAAATTAAATTTCGGGGGGGGGGGCAAGAACGTTCAACTTCCCTAGAAAGTACCACTTCAATAAATATGTGTTCTACCTTTAAAAAATATTAATATACTTTAGATTTATTGCCAAAATTCCGAATTTGAAGAAAATTGGTTACCGGAAGAGCACCTTTACAGAATAGGTTTTTGAATTTTTTGGAATTAGAAAATGGCTATAGCATTTCCTTTAAACAGGAATGCTGGCTGCATAGATGTAAACCTATCATTTCATTTATAACATTTACCTGAAAAAACTGATTTTAAAGGGGCTTTTTAGGTCTGTCAGTTACGTTTAATTTAAACAGGAATGCTGGCTGCATAGATGTAAACCTATCATTTCATTTATAACATTTACCTGAAAAAACTGATTTTAAAGGGGCTTTTTAGGTCTGTCAGTTACGTTTAATTTAAATTGGCACTAGACTTCTTGGTTTTAACATAGAGCGCTCCGCTTAAGGCCGCCCCCGTATATAAATAAAATCTCCACCATTTTTATGGCCAGCCCAAACAAACATTGCAACATTCAACATAACTTTTGAATTAACGTAACAGAATCCCCTAAAATTGATTTCGCCAAAAAGATGTTTCAAATAAAAGTGATAAATTTATGTCTGAGTTAATTAGTGTGAGCTATACCTATGGGATGTTCATGGCATGTTGAAGAAGAAAGCTAAAGGCAATTGTGCAGAAATGGAAGATCCACAATTTTTTTATTTGGCCTTTATAGTAATGGAACAAAGTAAAATTGTGGTTAAACACCACCTATAAAAATTTCTCCAAGGAATTCATAATATTTAATTTAAAAAACTTTTCTAAGACTTGGAGTTTTTAGCTAGTCATTGTATTGTGCTCCATTTTATTTTATGTGTGGTCTAAAATCTGGTTTGAAATACTCGCATGACTTTCTCTTACTGTGAAATGGCAAATTTTCTTCACTCTTAAAATTCTTATTAGTGTTCGAAACCGTCGGCATTTTTATGGAGATAATAATAATAATAAAAACTAAAAAACCTATTCAGTAAAGTCGCACTTCCGCTCAAACGATTTTTTTTGAAATTGGGAATTTTGGCAACTTATTTGATTCTAGTTGATATTATTTAATGGGCAGAATTGTATGGCTCATTAGAGGAAAACATAACCCCGCCCGTCTCCTCCAGTGTTCCCTTAAATGAATTTTTTTGGAGCAAAGTAGCAAATAAAAATTGTTTACATGTGTAGTTAATATTTAAAGTTTAAATAAAAGTCATCGTCGGAGCCATTTTTGAAAAAATTGCAGAAAACTGAAGACTCTCTCTCTCTCTCTGTCTCCTTTGGCTGTACGGTCCACGAAGGACCTCGGCCTCCTCTATCACCCCTTCCCACACCTCTCTCACCAAAGCAATCCTTCTCCATCTCCTTACTCCCAGCCTTCTGATGCCCTTTTCTAAATCATCCAGCCACCTAATCCTCAGTGTTCCTCTTTTTCTCGCCCCACCTGGGTGCCCATTCATTATTTTCCTGGGGAATCTGGAATCTTCCATTCTTATTATATGCCCTAGCCATCTCAATCTTCCCCTCTTAATCCATCCTACTAGAAGACTCTTTCAGTAAAACGCACTTTCGGTCATCCGATTTTTCTCCAAACTCGGAATTTCGAGAACATATTTAATTCTAAATTAATATTATTTAGATGATAGAATTCCATAATAAACTGAAATAGCACTCTAGAGAAAACCAAAACCTCAACCCACCCCCAAAAGTGGCGTTAAATAAATTTTCCTGGAACAATGTGCAAATAAAAGTTGTAGCTCGTTGTATGTGTAGTTGATATAGCGTTTAAAAAAAAAAACTCATTAAAACCGTTTCGACAAAAATTGTAAAAAAAAAAATATTCAGTAGAGTAGCATTTGCTGTTATTGGATTTAGCCAGTGACATTCGTGTCTGCTGCGGTGGTTGCACCTACCTGAACGGAATACCAAGTTTCAGTTTCCTGCAACTTTTCTTTTTTGAGATATTCTTTTCATATACATACTAGTTTATAAAAACCACTTTTTTGGACTCATGGACCTCAAAACGTGAATTTCCGGTGAAAACTGAATTTTGAAAATCTGGCACGAAACTCGCAATAATTCCTCTTATTGGTAACAGAATGCAGTAGTTAAAAAAAAAAAATTGTAGTCACGCTTCCGTTTTTAATGATTTTTTGCCCGGATTCTTCAATTTGGATTCGGTAATATTGGACACGCAATCTACTGTTTCCTGTTGCTTTTCTGAGCGTTTCTCGTTCATTACATAACTAAGAAGGTTTTTTATTAATTAACGGTTATAAAAATTATTTAATGATAAAAAAGGTTGATCATGATCAATTAAATAAACTAGCTGTTTTATGTTCAAAGGTTATGCAATTAAAAGTATTTAATATTTCTTCATTTTTTTCGTTGTTATTTGTTTCATACACTTGGAAATTATTGTGAAATAAAAGAAACAAAAAAAAACTGTAATCATATGATAAATCTAAAAGACATCACCTGATCTTTGTTCATCGAAATGTACAGTTAGTTTAGCGATCAGCTGATCGATATTGTAGACGTGGCTTGGCCGTGAACTCATATGCAATACAAACACCACTCGTAAAAGACTTGTTTTTATCGTATCTCAGGGCATTCCAGTTTTCATTGATTGAAACTTTCGTTATTGCACCTATAATTTCTAGTTTCTCTTACTGTTGAGGATCCTATCAAATTTTCGAAATATAATTTTCACCAGATATACATGTTTTGAGGTCCTCTGAGTCCGATAAAGTGTTTTTTAGAAATTGGTCTGCGAAGGTTAACATAACTAACAAAAAAAAAAACTCGCAAAATGTTCAAACATGATATTTAGTTTAAATGCTAGTGTGGGAATCGACAATATGATTTCGATTGAAATCGGTCAACCGGAAGTAACACTTTACGGCATGGATTTTTCAGTTTTTCACGGTTTTCTCCAAAATGGGTCCATCGATTTTCTCCAATACTTGGAAAATAAACTACACACATACAAAGGGCTGCAACTTTTATTGGATACATTTTTCCGGGGAAATTCATCTAAGAGGGATTTTTTGGAGTTGTATTTTTTTAAAGTATTATTTTAGTTTATTATATAATTATATCAACTAAATATTAATTAGAATTATATGTGTTGCGAAAATTCCCAGTTTGTAGAAGATCAGTTGACCGGAAATGCGTTTTTACCAAAAGTTTTTCTAGTTTTTTTTATGATTTTCTCTATAAAAACACGACGGATTAACTTTCAGTCATCCGATATTCTTCAATCACGAAATTTTGGCAACTATATTTCATTCTAATTAATATTATTTAGATGATAATATCATATAATAACTAAAATAGCACCTTAGAGGTACAGCTTAACCCCACTCCCCAACCTAAAACCACTTTGAATGTTCCCTGAGAAATATTATAATAAAAGTTGGACTTATTTTCGAGAAAAACGCAAAAAACTTTAAAATCCATACACCAGAATAGTTTAAGGAATTTTGGCAGATAACTTCCTGTCAGGTCGCATGATGATACACAAAACAGAATGTCAAGTTTGAAGTTTATACGATTTTTGTTTTGTTTTTGGGCTATGTTGTTCCCAACCACTTTTTCGATCTCAAGGGACTTCAAAACGTGTTTTTCCGCAGAAAACTCTATATCGAAAATTTGACGCGATGTACTTATCACTTTTTTGTCTTAGTAAAAAAAAAAAGAAAAAAGAAAAACTGCTGACCTTCCCCAAGAAATTACAAAAGACGTAATAATGTTGAGCTCGTAAATTATAAGTACAAAAAATCTTCTTTTTAATTTTGATTTCCTTTTTGTTTTATTTTTATTTAGATCTTTGTGATGAGACATTTATATTGTTTTGGCGGGTTTTCCAAATGCGCACAGTTTTAATGAAGTTTTAAGATAGGAATCTTGGGAAATTTCCAGGGAACGTTGAATTCATGAATTTTACTAAATTGATGTTATTAATAAAACAATATCTGGTGCATTTCTCAAACATCCAGTTTACAGTTTTTTTCGAAATCTCTTTCGCTTAGTTACGTGCAAATAGCCCGGATTCGAATCCCTTGTGGGCGTTTCTTTGTATCGGCAATTTCCAAAAATTACTACGTGTGCCTGGTGTTGATGTTGAAAGCGAAGTACGCCTTATAAAAGTCTAATTGTTTATTAGCGCTATGGGGGCTCCAATGAGAGTAAGAGTGAGCGGGAAATACATACTTTCTCTTACCTTTGTAAGAGACAGTATTGTGAAATATGACTCCTACGATTTACTTTAAACTTGATATACTATCTATGAAAATACCTACACTTTTATTTTCTCAGGAAAATGGATTGTTTTAGGGCTTCTGGGAAACAGTAGCGTGTTGTATGCCCCTAAAGTACCACTTCAGTGTATTATACGGTACCATCACTTAAATAATAATACAAATTAGAAGCCTTGCTAGAATTTCTCAAAGAAGTCGAAGAAAAACGGTCAACCGGAAGTATGACTTTACAGGAATAGGTTTTCGAGTTTTTCAAAATTTTCTCGAAATTTATTTCGAAAAAAAATTGATTTTTAGTGATCATCTAGGGGGGGGATATGTCGGTTGGGTTTAAATTTAAAGTGTTTTATTAGCTGTTGCAGAAGGCGTAGCCATACAATATGCACAGGTATACAGATTTATAATCGCTACTTAACACGTTTAGTAAATATTGGCACTTTAAAAAAAAATTGTCAATAAATCATATTAATTGCAGTAATACAAAAGTCATGCCATAGTTTCATATTAGATTTGTTTTTACTTTCTCTAATACCGAGAGACCCTGGGTTTAAGCAGGTATCAGATTTGTCTGATAACGGGCCTGTCCACAGGGCACGGTAGGTTCAAGAAACATCTGCACAAGGTGGGATTGGTTGCTTCGGAGACCTTGTGTAGACTGTGTCAGGAGGAGGAGGAGACGGCCTCTCACACCTGTATTGATTGCGTTGCGATCGGCAATTGCGGTACGAGATCTTCGGCACGTTGAGACCGGAGGAAATCGTACTTCAAGAAGGACTAGTGGGGAAGTTTCTGGACCTCATGAACAGGGGGGGCTTCCTCTACTAGATATTGAGGTGTTGGCGCAATAAGCCTCAACGGGTAGGTTGCAGTGCCTGGGTCTGAGTCCCCCCCCCGGTGTCAATCTAATCTAATCCAATCTACTTTCTCTAACTACTGCTTTAATCCTAATCAGCTGATTTCTTTCAGTGCAGCACGCTCTATTTAAATTTCTTTTTATTTATTTATCGTATTTTCACCTTGACATTCATACAAAGTCATTGAACTCTTATAAAAAGAAAAAGTTTCCTTGTCGAATTTTTATATTGACTTCATTTCTCTTTTTATACTGACTCACTATGGAAAATCCGTTACATTAAGAACGGATGATGTAATTGTTGCAGGCCCCTCCCCCAGGACTATAGAAAAAAATGTACTAAGATTTTATTTTTTTTACTGTTTCATGGCAACACTGCGACCAATTGAATGCACACTATTTCAGAGTATAATGTAAATGTTGTCCACTAGATTGGAGTACTTACCTACCTTGATCTAGTTCTTTAATTAAAAGAATAGTTTAACAAAAAAAAAAAATCTTATATCAAAGTAAACGTCAAAAAAATTGTTTTAAATAATTTCAATGACACACACTGCTTTTGCCAGAATTCCAAAATATATCAAGGATTTAAAAAAAAAAATTCTTTTTTTGTTCTCTAGGGAGAGATATTGAAAAAAAAAGTATATAAATATGTAAAACAAGGAAATTTGTGGTGTTTTACTACTTTATGGCAACACTGTAAAAACCTCTAATGTAGTGTTTCAAGTTTAATGTGATTGCCGTGCACTAGTTTACTACACACTTACACACCTTGAAACAGTTTTTTGTTTTTTTAATTGAGGAAAGATAAGTATGTTTTAAAAAATTCTTCTCCTTGGATAGTTGAAAAAATTATTACTTCCCAATATTTTTCAAAATAATATGTCAGTTTTTATAACATCAAAAAAATTTCTTTTTTTTTTTACATAATTTTAAGTAATTTTTATTTTAAATTATATGCTCTAATGGAAGTTATTAAACTGCTTGAATATGTCGCAATATGTTGAACTAAGCTGCGGTTTTCCCCTGACGTAATTTACAAAGAAAGATAAAAGAAAGTAAAAAATATAGATCCTTTTTACTTTTTCTTACTGTTAGTGTAATCGTGTCAAATTTTCGATTTCGAGTTTTCACCTGAAATATCCGTTTTGAGGTCCTCTTAGTCCAAAAAAGTGGTTTTTAGCTAATTGGTCTGCGGTGTGTGTGTGTGTATATATATATGTGTCTGTCTGCGTGGAATAGCACTCAAAAATGAAAAATCGCAGAATGTTCAAACTTATTATTTCATTAAAGTGCTACCAGGAAACCTGAAAATAAACTTTTCGTAAAAATCGTTCAACCGGAAGTGGAAGTGCCACTTTACTTGATATTTTTGCCCAGTTTTTAGTGATTTTCTCGATAAAGGCTGCAACTGATTTTCTTTAAACTTTATATATCAATAACACATACAAAGAGCAACATCTTTTATTTGTAACATTTCTCCGGGTAAAGTCATTTAAATGGCCTGGGGGTGAAACTGTTCGCATCCGAGATTGTTCTTACTTCCCTGGATATCCAACTACATGAATAACATCAATCGCCAGCGCAGCCTTTTTATACTAGGCTGCGCGATGTAGAGTAGTTTTCCTCTTAAGTCCTATTTCAGGACTTTAATATTAATTAGAATTAAATATGTTGTTAAAATTCCGAGTTTAAAGTAAATCGGAAGATAGGAGATGGTTTTTACCGAAAAATATTTTTCAGTTTTCTGCTATTTTCTCTAAAACGGCTCCAATGATTTTCATTAAACTAAGTATGTCAACTGCACATTTGAAACAGTATCTACAACTTTTAGTTGAAACATTTCTCCGGGTAAACACATTTAAGGAGGTTTGAGGGGGAGGAAGGGAAGGATAATTTTTTCTTAAGGGCTATCTTGGTCGAATTATACCATTCTATCATCTCAACAAAATTAATTAGAAATAAATAGATTGCCGAAATTCCGTGTTTCCAGAAAAATTAGTAAACCGGAAGTGCGTTTTTACTGAAAATTCCTGTGTTTTCGCGAATTTCTCCATATAATCACCGACAAATTTCATGAAATTTGGTGTACCAACTATAAAATTTGTCCATTACAATTTTGTAAACTGCAGTAAGAGAATTTCGTGCGAGTGTTTCACACCAGATTTTTTTTTTTTATGAACATTGGTCCATCAAATTATCATTGTGACCTACAAATTCTGTTTTTATTAAGATAAATATTTAAAAAACAAATCTAGTTTAAAACATTCACACGATTTTACTAAACTTCAGTTGGCCTTACTATAATTACCAGCATACAGTAATTACAGATGGAGGGGATAATAGTTGGTAACTGTAATATATGGTAGTACTATGAGTCAGCCTCCAGGAGAACGTAACTACAAAAATCCCACATCTCCCCAAAAATGAATTTTCCGGAAAGAGGTTTTTTTTTTTTAAAAAAAAGTGATACATATCTAGCCAATCAGTATTTCAAATCTAAAGATAGTCATCGAGATAAACAAAAAAAGGAACTCAGTAAACTATTCTGAAAAATTACCCTTTCAGGTCGGCCGAGAGGGAAATTGAAAGTTTTCGCAAAAATACTCCTAGGTTGAAGAAAATATATTACCTGGAAATCTCATTTTAGCGATTAATGTTTTCTTTACTTCTTCTTACTACAAGTAAGGAAAACATACCCTCCCTACTCCAGCTAAAACACTTTCAAAAAATGTTCTCGGTAGAAGTTTGAAACAAACGTAATTGGTCACTGTATGTATGGTTAGTATAATAAGGCTAATAAAATTCATTGGATGCAAGGTGGATTAGCCATCTCCTCAGGGAGTATAGCGAACATGCGAACATCCCAGCCATACATATTTACGCGGTGGTTACAGAACTATTACACGTACAACACAAACAACACTCATACACACGCATATATAGACGATTTGTTAAAGTAGGAACCAATAAAGGCGTTATGTGTTACGTGGCGAGGGATGAATGGCATAGGGCGTCCGCGAACGGAGCCTCCGGGGCACCGGGCGAATCCCCGCAGTATTTGGCCATGCCCGGCTATTGCAGGGCACTGGTCGGGTGGACAACCTAATTCCTCAGCTGCTCGAGGGAACTTTATGGGTATGAAGATAAAAAAAAATAATAAACTGGCTGCAGTGGTGCCACCAAATACCGATCCTAAAGGCTAAGGTAGCGGTAAGTGTCTGACCGGCAGCTGCCCAAGGCCTAAGGAGTGAGGCCTCTGGCTTCGCAGCCACTACGGCCGCGGTGGGAGCTTCCTCCAGCTTCAAGGCAGAATCGCTAGAAGCTATTGATAAAATGACGGAGGAAGAGGTGCGTTTCGCCCGCCTGTCAGGGTCAAGAAAGAGACTACCAACTCTCATAAAGGCAGTCAAGAGGCAGTCCAAGCTAAAAAGCAGATCATAAATGGAAATTTCATCCAATGGGCCGAACGCTCCTCAAAAGTGATTAAAAGGCCCAGGTCAGAGGGAGACTCGCCACCACAACAGCGACCTCTTAAGAAGGTTAGGGCCAAAACTGGTGAGTAATCCTACAGCGAAGCTCTCTCCTCGGCGAAGGTCGCTGATATGTAGGAAGGTTACCCTACCATCCAGTTAAGTAAAGAAAAGCTTACCGCTATCCAAAATGCTATACTGGAGGAATAGATAAAACCCTCCCTAGATGCGGGCAACAGACGTGTCTGGCCATAAGCCGAAATTTTTCGTAACACTTTTCCTGATAATAGCAAGTGTTGAGAGGATAAGGGAAATTGTTCCGAAGCTCAAACTTTGGGAGGCAGCGAACATCCTAACACTCTTACATCCCGGGTCAATGAAAGAGAAAAAAGACAGAGGTCGAAAGAGCATTCACTCGTTTACAAGAGAGTAACCCAGGATTAAATATCGGGCTGTGGAAAACCTGGGGATGTCTACCCGTGGAGGGTGGGTATCTGTGGACATTTTCAATGGACAGGGCATCATTAGAGGAGCTGAAAAGACTAAATTACCACTTCAGTAAAATATATTATAATATTAATACACATGGGAAACAATAATTGAAGAAAATCGACTTTATAGAGTAGGTTTTTCAGTTTTGAAATTTTCTCGAAAACGACTATAACGATTAAGAGTAAGAGAAAGTAAAAAGAATAAATCAAATCATAACAATTAAATTCTCATTTAATGATAAATAAATGGTGATAACCTTTTAACAATTTTGTAAAAAATGTTATCAGTTTATTGGTATTTTAGTTAGTATTGATAAAGATGGCAGTGACATATAATTTGTATTACTTCTTTTATATATATATATATATCATACGTTATTTATTGTACTGTTATTTTCTGACATTCTCTCTCTTTTTCTCAATATATATAGAGAAAGAGAGAGATAATAGCAAATATACGTTACTGATTATTACTAATTTTTTTTTTTTGGGGGCGCATCAACTTCCAAGGTTATTAGCGCCCCTCAGTTTGATTCGTTCTCCACTCGGTCCGCACGAGCTTGGATGGTACATATTCAACCTTTGTGGCGTCCAGATCAGTGCCTTGTCTAGCAAGGCATGAGGAGCCCAAGGTTATTGAATAGGGTACCACACATCCCCTCTTATTTCATCGATCATGTCGACGAGGGGGAGTGTGGATCATCTCTTGTTGTGCCATCCCTTTTTTAATTAAATCTTTTTTAACTATCTTATTTAAATATAAATATTATATATTAACAATTATACATATAAAATTTAATATGAAAATTCTGGATCTATTTGCATCATTTAAATGTGGAACTTTTGCATGCAGATAAATTTTTATGTAATATAAGCAAGAAACTATCCTGAAATATCTACATAACCTATCCTAAAGAGGCTATTTGCTCACTGTAAACTATTCTATTTTGGGTGTGCAGTACTTTTAACAAATATTCCTGCACACCCTTAAATGAACTAATCCTAATGTTAATCTAAACCTAATAGGGTTGAAATACTTTTATAAAATTTCTTTCAACCCCGAAATAAAAACCTAAACTAAACATTCACCCTAACATTCTCGCCAATAAATACATTCACACATAAAAGCATTCTCACCAATAAATACATTCTCGCTAATAAAT
Source organism: Triatoma infestans (assembly GCA_011037195.1). Lineage (NCBI taxonomy): Eukaryota > Metazoa > Arthropoda > Insecta > Hemiptera > Reduviidae > Triatoma > Triatoma infestans. The sequence goes on along the minus strand of JAAEAF010000660.1, from coordinate 204,935 downwards.
ACATTCACACTAATAAATACATTCTCGCTAATAAATACATTCACACTAATAAATACATTCTCGCTAATAAATACAATCGTACTAATAAATACATTCTCACCAATATATACATTCTCGCTAATAAATACATTCACGCCAATAAATACATTCTCGCTAATAAATACAATCGCACTATAAATACATTCACACTAATATATACATTCATACGAGGGGAAAGTACTCGATATTCCTTTCCCCTAACATAAAAAAGAACTAACCTAATTGGGTGAAGTACTCGATATTCCTTCACCCAAGTTTAATTAACCTAACCTAACCTAGCTACTAACTTAGATATTTCTATACAAATTAACATCCTTTAAAAAATCAAATAGCCTCTTTATATAAGGAGAACCCTCTTGTAGAATAGCGCGCTTGTCACGTGGCAGGCCTGCCCTTTCTCTCTGAGTACGCAGAGCCTGACACCCTTCCAACACGTGCGCCACCGATAGCCTTTCTTGGCATCGAGTGCACCTCGGCCTTCTTCCGCCAATAAGGAGGTGCCCATGGGTCACACGTGTATGACCAATCCTCAGCCTCGTCAAAATCACAGGTCATTCCGCGGGAAATTCTCGATTGTAATACTTCGCACACGTGGTTTAATATCTTTAAGCTTTTCGCTTATCCTGTCCCACTGACTTTGCCATTTCTGTTAATAATGTGTTTCATATATATTTGTAGGTCAGTGTGGCGAACGGGTCTGATTTCTTCTGTTTGTGTAGAGGCAGCTCGCTTGGCTGCCTCGTCCGCCCTTTCATTACCGGACATGTCAATGTGGCCCGGCACCCAGGCAAACGTTACCCCTTGACCACGTGTGCTTAACTGCAGCAGAAAGCTGTAAATATCTAAGACCATTGGATCTGTCGAGAATCGATTCCGGAGAGCCATTAATGCACTTAATGAGTCCGTCAATATTAGCGCTTTTTTGTAGTTGTTATTCTTGATTAATTCTATGGCCTGGCATATAGTAAACATTTCCGCCGTGTACACGGTTGCATAATGCGGAAGTGTCCAACTAAGGGTAACTCCTTCCGTGTACACAGCGCTACCCACACCGTCGCCTATCTTCGACCCATCTGTAAAGATAGGTCGGAAGTCATAATAAATATTTAGAATTTCTAGTAATTTTTGTCTATAGACGACAGGAGGGGTTTCCTCTTTTTTATGGAATGCCAGGTCCATGCGGACGCTTGCAGAGGGTAATGACCAGGGAGGAGAAGGCGCAAAGCCCCAACCTACCACCGGCCCAAGTTCAATTCCCTCCGCTGCCAATAATTCCTTAGCTCTGACTCCAAGCGGTCGCGTCCGCGAGCGCTGTTGATAGAACTCTTCATTATGTGGGCTCTCGAATATGACGGGAAATAAGTTATGGAAACTCTTTCCCCATATTCCAGCGATGTATGTCAGGGTGAGCCGTTCTCTCCTAAGTTGAGGAGGCAGCATCCCCGACTCTACATAGAGGCTCTGTAGAGGACTAGTTCGGAAGGCGCCTGTGAACAGTCTAATACCTTCATTGTAAACCTTGTCTAGTAGTTTCAGGCGTGACTTGCGCGCAGAACTATAAACTGGGGCTCCATATTCAAGTTTGGAACGGGTAAGTGTAATAAATATACGTTTTAAATATACGTTCCGTTCCCCATCTATAGCTTCCTAGAAATTTCAAGACGTCGAGGGTTTTCCTTGCTTTTGTGTAGGTATAATCTATATGATCCTGCCAGGTTAATTTAGTATCGAATACGAGGCCAAGGAAACGGATACATTCTTTATACTGAATAGGTGTGCCACTTAGAAACAATGTGGGAGGACTATGCTCCTGTCTTAAACGACAAAAATGTAGGCACCCGTCTTGTTTTCAAAGAATCTAAATCCGCTCCTAGAAGCTCGTCAGCCACTCTGTCTATTGCTTGTTGTAGGGTTTCTCCAACCTCGCCTAGATCGGTTCCTGATAAATAAATTGCGAGATCGTCTACATATAAAGATACTTGAAGAGGATTGCCTACAACTTCTGCTAGACTATTTACCGCTATCGTGAATAAAGTTACGCTTAACACCGATCCCTTGGAATACCATTTTGCAAGATATATGGGTCCGAAAAGACCGACCCAAGACGCACTCGGAACCTTCGCGACTCTAAAAAGCCGCGGAGGAACCTTGGCAGTTTCCCTCTCAATCCCCACTCGTGACACTTCCGCAGAATCGTATATCTCCACGTTGTATCATAAGCCTTCTCGAGATCAAAGAACATGTACTAATTATTAACTAGATAATTTTATGGCTTATATACCTCGTCTCATCATCGAATGATTCTAGCCTTTTTAATTTCTTTATTGCTTCACGAGAAGTATAGCGGTCCTGCCAATTGTTGGAAAGTTCTATTTTTATCAGAAACACATATTTGGTGCTCTCCTGAGTATGTAACTTCTTCGTGTGTGTGTGTGTGTGAACAAAATATCACTTAAACCAAATATTAGAGGAAGCTCAATTCGTTTAGATACTACTGCCGTTGGTACCACATTGGTTTATCAGATACGAAAGCTGTAGCTACTTCTGTTTGACCAGAAGTATAATTTTACTGGTCTATCGCTTTTCAAATAAAATATTTTTTTTTCTGCAGAAAAATGAAGGGTTCTTACTGCATTATACTGGATGAAGCATTTTCCCTACCTTGCGGGCTAATTCACTTTTTCTTCTTTGTTCTTCTTCTTCACAGACTTCCGCATTTCATTATTTTTCAGAAATCCTATTCGCCAAACAAATCCCGTCTTTGATTTGCTGTAAATTAATCTTAATTTAAACCCCAATACTACAATTGAAAGTAATCTTTCAACTTCCACAATATCATCTCAAAATCCTTTTTATCTTGGACTCTCTCAGCTTAATCATCCACGAAAAATAAATTGAAAAAAAAAGAATGTAGTAAATGTGAATAGGTAATCATTTTGTAACTGTCAGCCCCCACTCCTTTATTCTTTCCTCGCATATGTTTTTTCTATTGCTAGTACATAGCTCGGCAATTTAGTTGTGGTAGCTAAACAACGGCTGTTTAGCTCTACCCAATGCTAAAAGTTTTCTAGTAGCCGTGACGTCATTAACCCCGCCCACAGGTTTCACAACTAAATTGCCTAGCTATATCACAGACTTTTATCTATATTTAATTTTCGCTTCGCCGATCACATTCTTTCTCTGATGATTTCATTGTATGTCTTCTCCAAAAAAGCTCCAACGATTTTCTTTAAATTTGAATGCTAATTGTACTTATAAAAAGAAACCTACCTACTACTTTTTTTCTCAGAAAGACTGATTTAAAAGTGTTTTGAAGGGTTGTTTATATAAACAATATTGAAAAAGATATTCGCTAAATCTCCTACTATTAACGAGTGGCTCACGTATCATTTATTGCGAGAACTCTCCTAGCAACAATTACTCTCCCACATCTAACTAGGTTCTTCAATGGATTAACCTAATGTTTATGTTTTTGTTTAAACGTTATGGTAGAAAAAATCATAATTTATAGATTTTATGGTCAAGTGACACAATACTTAAGGATACATTAAAAAACAATAATAATTATAATAATAAATAAAAAAATAATATATTTCCGTCCTTGAACGTGAAGTGATTACATATTCTGCAATTCCATTATAACCTTCAATTAAATTAAAAAAAAAAAATACCAATTACTTTTTAAATGTAACTAACAATACAGACTTTTTTTACAAACTTATTAAATTGAAATAATTGCAGGTTGACTAAGTTTCTATTGGCGAGTGAAGATAATTAAAAAAAAAAATAATAATAATTAGTGTGAAACACTCATACGACTTTCTCATGCTGCAATTGTACGTACAATATCCTAGAAAAATTTCCATTAAAATGGGCTTGCCTTAAAAAAAGTTCCTAGCGGTTATCGTATATACCTGAATTTAACTATTTTTGGAGCGCTTTCTGTCGCAGCTAAAACTTATAGTGGCAGTGTAAATTTAAGGCAACTAATTTAAGTAATTTAAGGCCTAATTGACAGGTCGCCCGAACCCAAGTTAAAAACCTGTTTTTCCAGAAAGAAATCTCTTTAAATAAAAGTGACAAGAGTTGTATCAATGCAGTGAGCGTCAAGTTTAAAGAAAATCGTTACAACTTAAAATTACACTTCCGGACAGCCGAATTTCTTCAAATATGAAGTTCTAGTAATGCCTCTAATGTAAATTAATATTATATACGGTAATAAAACCATAAATTCTAATGAAATGGTATTTTGGAGGGTCTGTTTTCCACAGAACACTCCAAAAAAAAAAAATTCATTTCACCAAAAAAATGTTTCAAATAAAAGTGATAGGTATTTATTTATGTTTGTAGATAGTATAATTTGAAGAAAATCGCAAGACAGAACTAAAAATACCCAATCAGTAGAGTCGCATTTATAGTTGATGGATTTTGCCCGAAACCTTCGAGTCAGATGCGGTATAGCATCTGAACGGAATTCTTAGTTTCAGCTTCCTGCGATTTATATCAAAGCAGTCGCTAAAAATTGTTTTTACGTTTTTTGTAATCACAGGATCTTAAAACTTGTATTTCCGGTGAAAACTTAATTTCGAAAATTTAACACGATATCGTAATATTTCCTTTTACTACGGAATCAGAGAAAATAAATCCTCAACATAGAGAAACTAAACTAGGCGAGGGAAGCTTAATCTTTCAGTTCCCATAGAAACCCAATAAAAAAGTTCACTTATTCGAAAAATATATTAAACATAAGTAGTAGATGTTCTATAAATACGTAGTTTGTAAAACGAAGTTCAAAAAAAAAAAAAATCGTTTGTACCAGTATAGAGAAAATTGCAGAACTAATCGTTCAGTAAAGTCTCACTTCCGGTCAACCAGTTTTCCTTTAAACTCGGAATTTTGACAACCTATTCAATACTTATTGATATCTCATAGATGATAAGTTCATATAATATAAGGAAATGGAATTTTAGAGGAAAGCCTAACGTCACCCCCCTAAACCCCCTTAAAATGAAATTTTCTGGTGGGGGAGGAATCAAATAAAAATTATAGTTCTTTATATGTGTAGTTGAGATGCTAAATTTAAAGAAAATTGTTGGATCCTTTTTGGAGAACATTGCAGAAACTGAAAAAAAATAAAATCATCAGTAAAGTGGTATTTCCGGTTGACCTATTTTGGTCAATATCTTATTGTCGAGGGCCCCCCCCCCGGTTAGAAGTAAACGAAATATCTAGTTTGAACTTTCTGCGATTTAATAGTTTTTAGTTATGCTAACTGATCACATAGACCAATTTCTCAATAAATAAATAAAAGAAAAAAAAAACACTTTTTCCGAACCTCACGAGGTCTCGAAAATTTTTACATGATCGCAATACTTCTTTTTATAAGGGGAAGTAAACAAAATTGTATAAACTAGGCCCACAGAAAACATGTTTTATTTTAATGAGATGTTTATACGGAAATGGCAATATGGCAATGATTTATTTTGCTTAAAACAAAAAACAAAAAAAAATAGAATTACATATAAAAACGTCACAATAATACATATGTACATAACAATTACTATAAATCATCTGCTCCACTAAACTGTTTAGAAAATGACATGATTAGGTTATGTAATAATTAAAGGGTATTTATGTAACTTTTATCTTTTGTATAGCTTTATTTGAAAATAGCCTTTTTTCTTTTGGAGGGAGAGGAGGTGGATTGATTACGAAAAGAGGTATTATTTTTTCCTAGTTAATAAAAAGAAATCTGGTGAGAAACACTGACACCACGTTCTCTTACTGCGATTTATGATTTATTTTTTTATAGGGGCTTTTATTTATTTATAGGACTTATTTATAGGATTTATTTTTTTATAGGATACTTGACTGCAGACGATATAATACTGACGTTATAGTTACAAGTTTCACATATTTTCTTATCAATGTATAGTCGTATTCTTCCGTGAAAACCGATTTTCTCAAACTTCAGAATTATTACCGTACGTTTAAGTTTTTATTAATATTTATTAATATTATTTCCGGTGAAAACTTAATTTCGAAAATTTAACACGATATCGCATATTGGAAATAACGATATCATATCGGAAATATGATACTCTTTGATCAGAAATTAGATTTTAGCAATCGCATAAGAACTATAGTTAATAAACCCAATCAAACTTTAGGATTCATAAATAGAAATACAGTACATTTTAGTAATAGTTTCTCCTTAATTACCCTCTATAAGGCCTTGGTCCGACAAATATTGGAATATGGAACAATAATATGGAACCTCTATTTAAAAGTTCTTAAAGATGCGTTAGAATCAGTGCAAAGGAGATTTGTTCGTTTTTTGTAGTTCAGAGAATCAGGAATATACGGAGATACACCTTACGAACTGCTACTTGAAATGACTGGACTGAAAACACTTGACAGCAGACGATATAATACTGACGTTATATTTACCTACAAACTAATGCACAATCTAATAAACTGTCCCGAACTATTGTACTCACTCGACTTTCATATTCCCCAACGAAACAATTGACAACACCTAACGTATGCAAAGAGATCCTACCAGACTAACTACATTAAGTACTCCGGACTACCAAGACTAATGGAATCTTGTAATGCTTTACCTACTGATTGTGACTTATTTAATACTAACTTGCCAACACCAAACAAAGTATTGGAAAAATTAAAAATCTAAAATCTAACATCCGAAAATACTAGTCCTCTCTGTCCATTTTGGTACCTTCCTCCTTCTCTAGTTCCTTCTACCTTTCCCTGTTATATCTGTAGGTATTTTATGTTTATTTTGTTTGTTTTTTTATTTTTTATTATTATTATTTTTTTGGTCTATTAAGAAGTTACGTACTTTTCTGTTAAGTAGATTAAGAAGTTAATTTTCTGTTAAATAGATTATATTTTGTATTGTTAATTAATAGGCAGGTAATTATAAGTTGAATATAGTAATATCTTTAGAATTTTAATATATCTGATGTTTATTTTGTAGGAATTCTATTTTTGTACGATTTATTAAGGCAACTAATCTTGTAAGCGTAAATAAATAAATATTACATTATATAGACGATAGAATCGTATTCTGCACTGTAAATGAACAAAATATCTTTAAAAAATACAAAACAAAACAAAATCGCAGGAAGTTGAAACTTGGTATTCCGTTCAGGTACTATTATCGCATCAATACGCGGTTTCGGGCAAAATCCATTTAGATGGAAGTGTGACTTTATTGAATGCGTATTTTTAGTTGTTTTTTTTTGCGATTTTCTTCAAATTTCGTGTACTATCTACACACATAAATATTTATCACTTTTATTTGTAACATTTTTCTGGGAAAAATGGACTTTTTTGTGGGTTTTGGGGGTGGGGGGAATAGTAGTTTTTTCTCAATAGTTACCATTACACTAGAATTAATGGTTTTACAACTCAAATATCATTAATTTACATTAGAGGCATTGCTAGAACTCCAGAACTGAAGAAGAAGTGGGATTTTATAAGTTAGAACAATTTTCTTTTAAACTTGACGCTCACTGCATTGATACAACTCTTGTCACTTTTATTTTAAAGATTTTCTCCTGGACAGTCATGTGGACAGGGGACCTGTCAATTAGGCTTCATTTTTATTACTTTAAAATTTTTTAGTATACTTAATTTCAAAAATTGCTTAAGAGGCAGCAAAAACCAGCTAATTTTAGTTTTTGACCATTTTGCTTAGATTGAACTTAAGTAAGGTGCGGAATTGTGTCTATTGATGTTTATCAGCCATTCGATTTCCTTTTAGGAGAACTAATTGAAACCCAATTTTCCAGTCCAGCCAGCCAATGCTATACGATTTCATTATGAAACTGTGTTGATAATATTTGTGCAAACTTAATAATGGCTTACTCCGGGTTCATGTTATTCGATTATGTGTTAATGCAGGCGTGCTAGTTCTTAGGAAGTGGTCGTGTATTTACTGGTAATTTTCTCTTGTAACAGCAATATTGCGAGTAGTCATTTTTTTCTAGAAATACATGTTCTAAGGTAATATAAAAAAAAGGTTTTTAATCTGGAGTGAAACACTCACCCGACTTTCTCTTACTGCAGTCTACAATGTTGCAATTGATAAATGTTCTTCAAACTAATAAATTTTACTCAATATTTGCTTGTCTTCAATTTTATATCAATTGGAGAATATAAACTTAATAACATGACTTATTTGAGGGAAGCATAATCTCCCCTATCTCGTAAACTTCTTTAATGTTCCAATTATGGGAATAAGTTCCCAATAAAAGCGATAGGTTTCTGTTGGTGTAACAAATTTAATGAAATCCATCGGTGTTTTTGTGGACAAAATCACTGAAAATTGAAAAAAACCTTATCATTAAAAACATCCTTTCGGTCAATCAATTTCATGCAAACTAGGAATTTTGACAAAATATTTAATTCTATGATAGAATTATGTAATAAACTGAAATAGCACTTTAGAGGAAAACCTAAAACTATTCTTCCTCTAAGAATGAATTTGCCCGGAGAAATACATCAAAGATAACTTGCAGCTTTTTACTATGTGTAGTTGATATTCAAAGTTTAAAGAAAATTTGGAGCATTTTCGAAAAAAGTCGCATAAAAGTGGAAAAAAAAAAGAAACCATTCAGTCCAGTAGTATTTCCGGTTGAGGAATTTCGATAGATAACTTTCACGGTCATACCTAAATGGAATATCAAGTTTGAACATCCTGCAATTTTTCATTTCTGAGCTATGCTATTCACATACACACGCAGAGACCATTTTTTTAGAACCATCTTTTTGGACTCAGACGACTTCAGATCGTTTATTTCCGGTGAAAACTCGATATAGAAAATTTGACAAGTTTACCATACCTACTTCCTCTTACTATATATAAGAGATTGTAAAAATCACCGATATGAAGGAAGATAGAGATTGCACATAAAGACAGAGAGCGATATAGTTTTTTTAAGGTCATTAGATTTACCCGAATGCCTTGTCGTGATGGGCAGTGCTGCGCGTCTGTTAATTCCCAGCACAACTTTTTATGGCAGTTTAAAAAAAAAACCTATTCAGCCAAATCTATTGCGACGCTAAAAGATCTATTGTCGCTTCCTGGAATATAGTCGTATAATTTTTGGAATATTTTTAAATATCAGTTACAGGTATCTATCTATTGATGTCAAGGTAAACAGGAAATATACTGCTCAATTTGCTGTTGTCACTCAGAGTGCATAATTATAGGTCAGTTACTTCAGTATTTATATTTGTCGATTGCTAAAAAATAAAATAAAACTGATACGAAACACTCGCACGACTGTCTCCTACTACAGTCAATACAGTATAAGATTGGCAAATTTTCTTTCATTTAGAATCATTACTGAGATTCCCTAATATAAATACAGAAGTGATGGGATACACATAGTGGTTAGGATCTATGGTAGGTAGTACTTGTGGTGGTTACTTTGTAGTCTACAAACCTCAAAAACTTGATGATAGAAGACAGTAATGTAGGAAATTTTCCCACATTCCAAGAGCGGGGCTTAATTTTCCCTTCCATGCATGTGATTGGCATGCGGGTAAGGTGGTCTAAGTCTCTTTTTCCAATGCCCTTCTACCAAAGATGTACCCTTGTTTTGCCTCTGAAAACTTAATCATTTTTTATTTCTTTTTACTTTCTCTTACTCCTACTAAGAGGAAGTATTGTAATCGTGCCAACTTTTCGATATTGAGTTTTCACCGGAAATATCCGTTTTGAGGTCCCCTGAGTCCAAAAAAGTGGTTTTTAGCAAATGGTCTGTGTGGTGTGTGTGTGTGTGTGTCTTGTTCCTTTATTTATACTGCTCTCTTACGACACCTTCGTAACAATGTTTGTTTGGGCAGAGCTTTTGACTCCTCAAAATTTATTGCAGCCCACATGAGCATGAAAGTACGAATGTTCTCCAAGCACAGCTCAATGACGAAAAGAATGTTCGTATGTGAACAGCACAGCTCAAAACGAAAAACCGAGAAAGTTGAAACTTAATATTCCGTTTAAGTATCACCATGGGATCTGACACTACGTTATCTGTCAAAATTTCTCAACCGCTCGAAGTACCACTTTACTAGTTGGATTTTTTACTTTTTTGCGATTTTCTCAAAAATGGCTCCGACGATTTTCTTTAAACTTGAAACATCAACCACATATTCAAAGAGCTACTACTTTTATTTCAAACATTTCTCCGGGAATATGCAATGAAGGGCACTTTTGGGGGAAAGTGGGGTTAGGTTTCCATCTAAAGTGCTATTTCAGTTTATTAGACAATTCTGTCCTCTAAATAATGTTAATTAGAATTAAATATGTTGTTGAAATTCCGAATTTGAAAAAAATTGGATAACCGGAAGTGCGTTTACTTTACAACTTTACTAAATGATTTATTCTCTTTTTCGCAATTTTCTCAAAAATGGCTTCGACGATTTTTTTGAAACTTCATATATAAACTAAACATGCAAAGATCTACATCTTTTATTGAAAACATTTCTTTGGGAAAATTCTTTTAAAGGCACTTCTAGGGGAGGGGGTGGGGTTATGTTTTTCTCTAAACTGTTATCATAGTTGATTATACAATTCTGTCATCCAAATATAACTAATTAGAAATAAATAGATGGCTGAAATTCCGAGTTTCAAGAAAATTAGTAAACAGGAAGTGCGCTTTTACTGAAGTTTTTCCAGTTTTCGACGAATTTCATTAAATTTGGCATACAAACTATAAAATTTGTCAATTATAATTTTGAGAACTGGAGTAAGAGAAAGTTGTGTGAGTGTTTCACACCATATTTTTTCTCTTCTTTCCCTGAACAGAGGCTGCCAAGCCATGTTTTGTTCAAACGGAGTCCATCATCTCTATTCAAACAGAGTTTCTTGTTTCCTTATTTCTACTGCTTCTCTTACGACACCTTCGTAACAATTGTTTGTTTGGGCAAGAGCTTTTGACTCCTCAAAATTTATTGCATGCCCACATGAGCATGAAAAGTACGAATGTTCTCCAAGTTTAGACTTTTCCGCTTACTTACGTATAATTCAAAGTACTACACTTAAAGGCGCGTTGTAACTAACCTTGAGGGCTGTCCTATCGTATGTTTTCCACAATTGCAAGGAATCAAATAGAGTTCAGTTTTTTTGTAGTGAAATTTGTCTCAATTCTTTGAATTGAGGGAATATTTGGGGTATTTTTCATTCCGTTCCAGAATAGCCCGCGAGATAGGCCTCGTTTACTCTCTTCTTTCATGTTTTTCTTTTGGTTTCCTTAAACAAGGAGTCACTTTATCTTTATTGAACAGATTAGTTCTTTGTCGGCCCTTGAAGCCATTTCATTTCAAAGCTTGCCGAAGATGATTTTCTTCTTTGGGGAAAACTCCTGTCTTTGACCTGGCAATGCTGACGATCAACGTACTGATTAAACCTTTCTTCTGTGTAGGATGGTGTTGTGAGCTGTCATTCAAATATCAATGTTCAGTGTTAAGTTTGAGCTTCCTGTGATTTCTCTGTTTTCAGATATTTTGTTCATGGTTAATTTGAGTTTATTTAACTTTTAATAACCAATACAAAATTAAACTCTCTTTTTTTTTTAAAATGTGGATATTCCTCTAAGACGAATATTAGTTTTAGTTGTAAATAATCAATAACAATAAGAATAGTTTGTAATTATAGAGAAGTAAAGAACATCCATTAAAGTAAAATGGCAGTCAAAAAGCAACTTAGTCATTAATAATTAAAATTTATTCAAACAGTAATTATTGACGTCATGGAAAATCTCACATTTATTACGAAAAATATAATAAATTTAATTTCTATCTTCTTCTGAGAATCTTTTATTATTATTATTATTTATATTATCATTATTATTATTATTGCTATTATTATTAATATTCTTTTATTATTATTATTTTAATAATAGTGTAACTTATTTTTTTTTTTATTATTGTAAGAGGAAGTACTGCGATGTTAAATTTTCGAAATTGAGTGTTTACCGGAAACACATATTTTTAAGACTGGCATTTAAGACTGACATTACTCATTCCTTTTATTCAGTTTGACGCGATTTTATGTGTAAAATATTTCTAATGATTTCTCCTTTAAACGTCATACATATATATAGAAACTATCACATATGCATGAATAATATTGATTTATTTTTGGGGGGAGTAAGGAAGGATCCTGGGGAAAAGTGAAAGTTTAGATTTCCTCTGTAATATAATATAATGTAAGGTAATATTAAATGAATTGCGGAAATTGCATGTTCTCAAGGAAACTGGTTAAATAGCGACAATACTGTCTGTTGTGTTGTTAGTTTGTTCTCGTAAACGGATTCAAGATTTTCTTTAAACAAGACATGCTAATTGTGTATATATCTATATATATATATATATACACACATGTATGGAAATTACTCTTGTCTACTTGTCTTGGAAATCACGCCAGATAGGAAACAAAATTCTAAATGATACAACTTAATTTTTTCAAGAATTTCAAATATGTGATTAATTTTTTTTATTTTTTTTAGTGACAGAAATAAGAGCTAACTTTCCTATTTCAAGTTGGACCACATTATATATTTTTTTTTAACGAATTCTTGAAGTAGATTTTTTTTTTTTTTTGCTGAAAAATGGTTTTTGAACCAGGAAAATCCATTGAATATAATTTTGAAAGTATAATAATTTGAAAAATTCTTCAAATCTGGAATCTAACAATACTTCAATATTAATATCACCCATAACATAAATTTCCTTGGAAAAATGATTCTAATAAAAGTGATAGGCATGTATGTAAGTTGACAAAGTTTAAAGAAAATCGTTGTAGTAATTTATTAGGAAATCGTGAAAAGCTAAAAAAAAAACAACCTCCTATCAAGTCGCACTTTTTGCTTGATGGATTATCACCAAAAACTTCTTGTCTAGTTGCATTTGTAGTACATTCACGGAATGTCAAGTTCGTGCCTTGTTTTTTTTAAAAAATATTTTATTCGCGCACACATACGTCCGTTGACGTCACAATTTCCTTCTTCTACTTCCTCTTATATACTTCCTATTACGGTGCTACGTGAAAATAAAATCCGAATTCCTAAAAACTGGCCAGCCACTCTAGGTATTCTGTAGTTAAAATAAACTGCAATTAAAACGTATGTACGCACAAAGAACACAATTAAACATCGTAGTAGTATGTATGCTAAAAGAATTTGATAAAAAACTTATTTAATATATTTATACATTCAATCACGTGGCCATTGTTATTAAAAAGTTTTTTTTTTCTTTCTTTATATTTAATTAATCCATAATCAACTTTAATACATATTTAAAAAAAAAATTAATTGAAAAAGAGAAATTAAAGGAAGAGAAATAAAAATAAATAAAAAAAATCTGATGTGAAACACTCAACTGTCTAAGAAAAGTTTTCTCAGTGAATATTGCTGAATTCCTTAGAGAAATTTTTGTGGGTGTTTAACATCAATTTTATTTTGTTCCATTAGTATAAACGGTCCAATAAAAATAGCGGACTTAAATTGAATCTTGCATTTCTGCTTAATTCTCTTTTGGCTTCTTTTTCAACAATGAATTCAGAGTTATTTCTTTATAGCTTATATTAATATTATAAAACAGTAAATATTATGTTAGAAATAACTTGATTTTTGCATTTTTTTAATAAAAAATTGTTATTACACAATTTGATAATTTATCCTATGAAAGGAAAATCAGTAAAAAAATTCTAAACGAGTTTTTTCATAGAAATAATGAGGTAAAAATAATTAACCAATCACACTGTAGAAGTGAAGTTGTGGGTGTATATTAGGCCAATTAGAAATTTAGAATTATGATGTTGATCACGCCCACATTTGACTTTGATTGGGTAATATTTGTTATGAAAAAACTAGTTTGGAATTTTTTTTACTGATTTTTCCTTCTTAGGAATTTTATAAATGATCAAATTATGCAAAAAAAATGGTTTATAAAAAAAAAAAATAATAATAAAAACCAGTTATTTATAACATAATATATACTGTTTTATATATTTAGCGCAAGCTATAAAGAAAAAATTCAGAATTTTCATTCTATTGTTAAAAAAGCATGCAAAAGAGAATTGGGCAGAAATGCAAGATTAAATATAGATCCGCCATTTTGTATTTGGCCGTTTGTACAAATGGAACAAAATAAAATTGATGTTAAACACCCACAAAAATTTTTCAAGGAATTCATTATATTCAGCTGAAAAACTTTTGTTAGACCTGGAGTTTTTAGCTATTCATTATGTGGTCCTTAATTTTATGTATGTGGTAATTCTAGGAAGGATTAAAGATTGGAATCTACGTTTGAGCAAATTCAAAATCTAGTTTGTTGTAACAACATAAAAAAATGAAACGAACTAATTATTAGTGCAATTAAACAAATAAATTAAATGAGACGAAGCGTTATATATTAAGAGTTCGAAAGACAAAAGATTACTATGTAAATTGGAGAAGAGAAAGACTTGTGAGTGTTTAGGAAATATTTTATTTATGTGGAAGGCTTATAGATCTTTAAAAACAAAAAACTGAAGCAGTTGGAGAACCACCGCCGTAAACGTCGAGTACATCGACACAAATAAAACTTTACATCAAGATCGGACAATAATAACGCGGAGATGCTGTGGTTCTCTGTTGCCTGCTTCATTTTTTCTGACCTAGGAGACCTCAAACCGTGTATTTCTGGTGAAAATGCAATATCGACAATTTGACACGATCGTAATATACCACTTCCACTTACTAGGAGGAAGTAGTAGGAGTAAGTAAGAAGAGAAAAAAAAACTGGTGTGAATCACTCACGTGACTTTATTTTATTGCAGTTTTCTCACAGTTCTGATTGATAATTTTCTATTAAAACTCAGGAATTAGCAGCAGACGTTTAGTGGTCCTTAGTTCGCCTGGTGGAGGAATTTTAATTGTATTTTATTCTCATACAAAAATAAAAAGGGGGTGGGAGAGAAAGAGATTGGGCCCTATTGTCTAAAAAGTGTTTTTCATTTTAAAGGACCTCGACACATATGTTTCTGATGAAAACGCTATGAAAATTTAACATAATCGCAATGCTTCCTCTTAAAGGGCTCGGCTAAGTACCTCTTAAGAAAACAGGAAGCGATTAGTCATTACCTCTTATAGCAAGAAATGAAATTTATATTGTTTTGGTTAGACGATTGCTACTTTCAGAATATAGTTTCTAAGTTATTAATCACCTCTCTAATTGTGTTTACAAGGTGAACCTGTTTTATTATATATTAGGTAACAATAAAGATGAATTCTCCTAGTCATCCTGATTATGGGGGAGATAATCCTTCAGGAAACCATTTATATGGTTGATGATTCCTGTGTTATGGGATCAAGTAAGAAGAGTGAGCAGTTGCGGTATGACCCAGATGAGGTGAATCAATATTTCTGTCCCAACCTACATGCAGGCGCTGTTACGCCCTTGCATTCAGCCAGTCCGTCGGCGTGAAAATAGACTTTACTTTTTTCATTCATCCATACAGCTTTTCAACATTTGTTCCTTCCAATTTTTTAGGAATAAGGTTATGTTAATAATCGGATATTGTCCTTCATTTTTAGTTTTATATTTTTTCAAATGTTGGTATGACTAATTAGGTCACAATCATTCTTGTGACCTTCCTCTTGTTAAAGGTCCTTGCAAATATTTTATTCATTTATTTTCGTTAAACGTTAGTTGGTCTTAATGTTGGACAGAGATTTTTCTCCGGAGCAATCCTCTAAAAATCAATAAATCCGAAATTATTGATTATATATATATATGTGTTTGTGTGTGTGTTTTTGTGTTTGTGTGCAGTTAACATTTCATGGTTAAACGAAGTCTTAAAGCCGTTTTCGCAAAAAATCTATGAAACTAATATTTCAAGTTGCACTACCAATTCTATTTTATTTTAATTTTAATCAAATGTCTAGTTTTTTTAAATATCGAGTTTAAAATAGACGTTTATTTAAACATATATTTTATTCAAATATCGAGTTCCAAAAAGGAATTTCTTGTTCTAATTTTATATAAGTTTTAAAATCACATATTGTAATGAAGCAGCATGCAAAACACTTTGGTCATCGGGTTGAGACCACATCATTGCTTTGTTATAAACCCATTTTGTAAAAAAGCTTCATCATCATCATCACAATCTGATCCTCTTCTTCCCAATCCCTGGCCAACTTCTCCACTACTCCACTCTACCACTCTAGCTTGCAGACCTTCCCTCACGTGATGCTCCCTTGTTCTTCGGGTGGCTTCCTCGCCACCTTCTTCCTTCCACTCTAGCTTCAAGAACTACTCTGGCTTCCTGTTCTCGGACATTCTGGTTACATGACTGAACCAACGGAGCTAACCGAGTAAAATATCTTCTGTGGCGGCCTCTAGGTCTTTTCTTACTGTCTTATTCCTAACCCTATCACTTCTCAGATCACCAACCACCACAACACCACAACACAACCACACAACACCTATCACTTCTCTTTAGCCTATATCTTTGTTAGGTAGCATTTCCATGGTTTTTAGCTGACTTTACAATTTTGTAGTTAAGATCCAAGTCTCAGAAGAATAAGTGAAAATGGGGTTAAAATAAACTCTTGCAAACAGCTACCTTCGCGTGCGATGAGTCTTCCTTCTTTCCCAGAATGCTTCTTGATGACTACCTAGACCTGCTATTAAATACTGTTACAGTTAAAAAATAGGAGATAAAACTCACCTGTTTGAAATAAAGCAAAATTTTTATTTTGGAATGAACAGTAATTCCCGCAAGAATAATTAAGAAAAAATGATTCAAAATAGCTATCTCTAGCCTTAACGCATACTTTAGACCTGCTTGCCAATTATCGATCGAATTACGTAAAATTTGCAGTGGAAAATTGCGGACTGCCTGCATTAAAGCCTCCTTTCTTTTTAGCTGGAATGTCTGTGACAGGCAATTCTCTCAAGATGTCTGTATGCTGTAGATCAGAGGTCTGAGGTGTAAGCTTGCTTAGCTTACAGTCAGGACAGCATATCTTGCCTCATGAATCTTGCTGAAAACATACTAATGAGTAGTTTGAAAAAAGGTATTTGATTTAGATCCCTTGTGCCATTGTTCTAGTGGCACGCTTTTGTTTCGTGAATTCAGAGTTCGATTCCCGTGAAGGCAAAATTGTGTTGAACCATCATTGTGAAAAAAAAGTAAGGAGCCACAGTTAGTAGCGAACCTAGTGGTAGCGGCGCTAGAAGTAAACGGCGATAAAAAACACGCTCCCCAATAAAAATCCCGCCTGGTAAGCCTTCATGGCTAATGTGCCAATATTTATGGTTTTGTAAAGCGACGAGTTCAAAATATCCTCTTGTTAATTCTCGCGCAAGTTTTAGCATTTTTTTTTTCATATAAATGGATTTCTATTGTTCCATGATCACTCATCCTACATCAAACCATAAAGGAATTCGGATGATGCCTTTTTTCAACTCAGCTAATTATTTCCTATACTTCTCTAGAGCTTTGTGCATATACCCTATCATTTCTCCTCTATATGGTATTTTATTCGGCGTAGCAGGCATATTCCTTTTGTTCCTAACCAGTTTCGGATTTTCATCCATCGTCAAAGCAAATTCACCAAGTTCGTGTGGAGAGTTCACTTCAACGCAATGTTTCTATTGCACTCACACTTCTTGGTTTGCGTTGAATGAACTCTTTACACGAACTCAATAACTTTGCTCTGACGATGGATGAAAATCCGAAACCGGTCAGGAATAAAAGGAATATATATGCTACGACGGATAAAATACCAGATGTTATCCAGCATTGCGGATCCATCCACATATTCAACAATTTCTCCTCTATGCTGAAATTTTTTTCACAAGTAAACAAAAATTGCTTGGGAAGACTGCGTACCGCAATAGAACTTTAGAACTGGCCAATCAAATTTGATTTAGAGCAGGTGTAACTGTCTGAACTTGATTCTCCAGTAAATAGCCATCTTGAAATTGCTTTTAATCAGTCTCGACATAGATCTTTCTGAGATACCCACTCACACGATTTCCGTTTCCTAAGATTTCTTCTGATGGTGGCTGCCACAGCTTTAATCGCGTTTTCAGTACGGAATGTACGAGGATTGCTGAGCTAACGGCCATGCCTGAACGGCGGAGCCTGGCCATGAAAGAAAAATAATCATCAGTAAGCTTTGAAACAAAACTACACATTGGAAGCATTGATAGAATTCCAAATTTGAAGAAAATCAGTGAGTCAGAAGTGCGACTTTATAGAATAGATGTGGTTGGTTCCGCAGAGCTGGAAAGCATCAGAAATATTTTCCGTAATAGTCCGCTTCTTTTTGTGGTCATCGGCCGGTTTTGGGCGTTCGTCCATCATCAGGATGCTTTTTGTCAAAAGATGATGTGCGAACGCCCGAAACCGGTCGATAATCACAAAAAGAAGCAGGCTATCACGGAAAATATCTCTGATGATGATAGAATAGATTTTGAGTTTTTTGGAATTCTCACGAAAACGACTGAAACGATTTCCTTTAACCTAGGTTATGCTAACTTCATAGATAAAAACGTATTACTTTTATTTAGAAAAAAAATTATTTTGAATAATTGGGCGGAATTTGTGGCGTTAATTTCAAATGTTATATGTAGCTGTTTGTGTTTTTATAACGCTCTACTGGCCCATAGTGTAGGTGATGTACTAAACTTAAGTTTAAAAAAAAATTATCATTTTATATATTTATATAATTGTAAAGGATTTACTTAATAAAGGATTAAGTAAAAGTCGTGTGAGAGTTTTTCACACCAGATTTTTCCCCCCACTTTCCCTACGCCAGCGCCATGTCGGTGTTGGTTTCTTCGGCCATTGACCTTCTGGCTGCTCAGCAAAGGTTGGATGTTTTGATGTAAACATCGCCATTTAGTGTAAAGTTATTTCTTAATGAACTCTCTACTCGAAACTTTAATGCACTTGGGACATAAGTCCAACTGTTTTGCAGTCTTATCTGATCCTCTACGCAAAGTTCATAATGCATTGTCGATAACATTTATTCGAATAAGTAGTTTTGTATACGTAATCATGGCCGGCGTGTGCTTTGAAGCATGAAATAAATTTTGCCCATGGTAAATTTGAAGGAATTCTACCAGACCTTGCTGTCAGGGCCTCCCATTGTTTTATCTCCGCTCTTATATATATATATATATATGTATGTATGTATGTAATTGCTTTGCAGATGATTGACTGGGATGCGAAACGAACTATCAGGTTTCCTGAGACTACGTCTCATAAGATTATTTTGTTCACACACACTGACCATTCGTTAAAAACATACTTTCTTACTTAGCGGACCTAAACAATGTATTTCCAATGAAACATAACTTCCAAAATTAACACATCGCAACACTTCCTGTTATAGCAATAAGAGAAAAAACTTCTGTTTTTTTCCTTTTATTGATTTATTTACAACCTGTACATATGTATACATCATGTAAATGTGAAATTCATGTCACAGACTATGATGCACTGAATCCCCAAGGACTCAACGCCACAATTAGAGAGGCATGTTGAGAGGAGCCAACTAATGCTGGAACTCTCAGGGTATGAAAAGGGAGCTAGGTGGCCAACGTGGAGGATTGTCAGGCAGGATGGATGTTGATAGGGTTGTGCAGTGGGATCGGGATGAGTCGCAAGGTTATTGTGGAAATTAAGGAAGCTGTATGGATTAGCTCGTTAACGAAAGGGATATTGAGGTCTTTTTGGAGAGTTAATTTGAGACATAATAGGGAGCGTTGGCAATATGGCGAAGGGCTTTAGATAGAAAGGATTGGATTCTCTGGATGTGGTATTGTTTGGCGGAACCCCAAGTATAATTTATAGTTTTTCCCTATTATCTATTTAAAAATACAATACTTCCTCCTATGCAGTTAGAGAAAGTAATAAAGCATTCCATTTAATGTATATATATATATATATATATATATATATATAACAATATTAGGTCAACTACCTACAAACAAAAACGATGAGAAAAATTGCCAGTTTGAATTGTAATAAGTGAATTAAGAGAAAGCCGTGCGAGTGTGTCACAAAAGATTTTTACTTTCTCTTTTTAGTAAGAGAAAGTATTGTAAGCGTGTTAAATTTTCGATATCGAGTTTTTGCCGGAAATACACTTTTTGAAGACAACCGAGTCAGAAAAAATGGTTTTCAGAAAATAGTCTCTTGTGTGTGTGTGTGCGCGCGTTTGTATGTGGACATTATAGTTCTAAAATGAAAAATCGCGGGAAGTTCACACTTGACATTCCTGTTGGGTATAATCAAGGGAACCGACAGTAAGTTATCTGTCAAAATTCCTCAACTGGAATTACCACTTTTGGTGGGGTGAAGGGGCCTGTAGCACTGCGATTTACGCGGTCTATTGTGCTATGCACCTAATCCGCGTAAATCTTAGGAATCTTAGTAAACTGGAAGGCTTTAGGGAGGGTATATTCCTCTCCTGCTGCTTTCTGAATATTCTGTAAATGGCAGCATCGCAGCCCGTTGGGAGATGTATTGGAGTTTCCTCCATCTCCCCAATGAGGAAACCGTCAGAATGCGGAGCTTATTCTTACTAAGGCCGATGCATGCTTCCGATCTATTTTGGTTATAATTACCCAAGCAGATCTTTGCTTGCCTCAGTCCTGGGAGGGAGTTGCAGAGTTGAAAACTTCTTACTTCTACCTCCTTCTTAAATTCCTCTAAAAGAGACTGGTCGCCAATCCTACAAAAGTACCCCACTTTACTAAATAGATTTTTTCATTTTTTTTACTATTTTTCTCGAACATTGCCACAACGGTTTTCTTTAAACTTGGTACATCAACTATATGTATAAAGTGTTACAACTTCTATCTGTAACATTTCTCCGGGAAAATTAATTTAAGGGGGGGATTTTGAGAGAGTAATGTTTTACTCTAAAGTGCTACTTTACATGATTGTACAATTCCTTCACCCAAATAATATTAATTAATATTAAATAAGTTGCCCAAATGAATTTGAAACAAAAAACTCGGTTGACAGGAAGTGCGTTTTTACTAAAGTTTTTCAAATTTTCTGCGATTTTCACTATTAAAAACAGTGACGGATTTCTGAAATTTGGTTTACTAACTATAAATATATTGACCTATCACTTTTGTATGAAAGTTTTTACCGAGAAAGTTCATTTGGGGGGTTTTGAAGGTTAAGCTTTCCAAATATAACATTAAAGACAATTAAACATCTAATAAGAATTATAAGTTTGAAGAAAATGTTACATTTTTAACCTCTGTAAATTGCCGTAATGGAAAGTCGTGCGAGTGGTTTAAATGAATGTATAGCAAAGTTCTCATTTTTTTTTTTACATTTTTTTCCATTGAATACGGAGGATGTGCGTGTATAAATGGTGTAATCCGCTTTTTATTGAACCGACCCACCACCAGAGAAGTCTGTAGAATATTTTAACAACCGATACCAGCCTTAAACTGAGGAAGGCTTCACTCTTTAAAGAATAGGTTATAAAAAGTTCCTACGAATTCCATTAATGTGAATTAGGTTTCTTTTTTTTATATCGTGAATGAAAGTAATTTTAAACAATTACTAGTATTAATCATATACTTGAATGAATTTTGACAAACCTGTCATACCTTGTATGACAATGCATAACCTTCTCTGAATGACAAAATATTACATACTGTATCTAAAATAACGCATATTATTATATGATGGATAATAACATTTTTCTTTTAAATTAGTCACGCAAATGCCATTATTATACTAAGAGATATAACTAAAAGAGGATTAGACTGCCCAATGTGAACAAACTGCCCTGAGTATGTATTTAATTAAATTATTTTTATTGATTTCAAATATATTTAATTTTCATAGCGAGTTTTGTTGCTTGAGAATCGTTCAATGAATTTCTTTAATCTTCTCATACTACTGTTCACACATAATAGGCCTACATTATAAGAAATTTTTGCAGTGTTCAGAGGAACTGGCGACGGTTAGTTTTCTACGAACAACCGTACGGTTCATGGTTTAACCATCAATTTATGCATTACACATTAAATATATTGCCAGAATCATCAAATTTGTAGAAGAGCAACTTTACCGAACAAGTTTGGTATTTCGAAATTTTTTTGGAAAATGGACTCAAAGAATTGTTTTGAACTTGGAATGTTTTTCACTAAATTTATCATTTGTATTTGAAACATTTTTTTATGGAAAAATTGATTTTACGGCTGTTCTGTTGAATATGATTGAAGATGTCGGTATCATTATATTCACATTCCCGGCAGTTGCTGATATCCAATATGATTTAGTAAGTGCATCTAATTGTTGAGTTACAAATTCCATAATAAATTAGTCAGTTTAATACGATGTGTTAATGGTAGTAAGAGAAAGTCGTGAGTGCAATAACACAGGTATTTTTACTTTCTCTTGTTACGTTCTCTTAGGGGGAACTATTGCGATCGTGCCAGTTTTTCGAAATGGAGTTTTCAACGAAATTACATGATTTGGTGGTCCCCTGAATACGAAAAAATGTTTTTAGCAAATGGTGTTTGGATATTAACCGAATATCTCAAAACCGAAGAGTCGCGGAAAGTCCAAACTTGATATTCCGTTTAGGTACTACCACCGCATCAGACTCCATCAACCGGAAGTACAACTTTGCTGAATTATTTTTTTTTTTTTCAATTTCTCGTAATTTTCTCGAAAACGGCTCCAACAATAATATTCTGTAAACTTCGTATATTAGCTACAAATATAAATACCTATCACTTTTACACGAAACATTTTCTGGGAAAATTGATTTTTTTGGTTATTCTGGGGGAACAGTAGTGTTATTCTTTTCTCTAAAGTACTACTTCAGTGTAATATATAGTTTTACCACCTACACAAAATTAATTTACATAGGAAGCACTGATAAAATTCCAAATTTGAATATAATCGGAAGTGCGACTTTATAGAATAGGTTTTTGAGCATCTTGGAATTTTCACGAAAATGACAAAACGATTTCCTTTAATCTTGGTATGCAAAGTTCACTGATAAAAACGTATTATTTTGATTAGAAACATTTCTCCAAATAAAAATTATTTGTGGCGTTATTTTCAAATTGTGTGTATACAGTTGGTTCGTTGTTTTGTAGAGCGCTCCATGGGCCATAATATGCTCATCCCTTCTCTACTTGCCAAGATTAGTAGGGTGTTACTTATCCCCTACCACGTCTTTATTTATGTCAAGATAAACACGTAAAATTTGAGTTTAAAGAAAATTTTCATTTTATATAATTGTGTTAAAAGGAATAAGAGAAAGTCGTTGAGGGTTTCACACCAGATTTAAAAAAAGAACAACTTTTCAAATCAACAACAATTATTCTTTGACCACTACCAACCAACTTGTAAAATTAATTCCCGGACCAGCAGTGCAGTCCTTGAATTTTCTTAAGAGCCTCGACATTATGTTCAGTGATTGGCAGTAAGAGAGGACACTGCTCGCAGGCTGGCAGTGCACTGAGAAAGCTCCGGCCGCCAATAATGTTGCCCTGGAAAAAAAGAAAAAAAAATTAAATATACTTTATTGGAAAAGGTTCTAAAAATAAATAAATAAGTCATTTATTGAGCTATACACAAACACATACAGTGAAGAATTAAGATGGTATACATAATACAATTTTTCCATTTGAGTAAAATTCAACAATATAGTACTTAGGATAAAATCATTTAGCTCAATCAGCTGGCAGGGCTGAGGCCTCCTCTTAAAGAAGGTAAATCCGGTACATTTCTTTGTGAATAAATTAACCCATTTTTCCAAGTAATAGGAACTTTTTAAACGAAATTTTGCAAGCTTAAAGATATTATTAATTTTATTACTATTTACTTTTTATTACTTATTATTATTGTTTTAATGGATTACTCTTGGGAGTTGTCATAACTTTCACCTATTAATCTTTTCCACTCTTCTCTGTTTCCAGCATACTTCATCCAACTCACCATGCTCTACACGGATCTCTTTGGAAAGTGTCTCGTACATTATCAAAAAATAACGCTAAGTTCATCTGAGCTATTGATGTTGGGGCATAAACCTGTATAATATTAATATTTTGTTTTTGTTTTTAAGTAGATCAGCTATTATTTGGCACAATCTATTCGCGTAATGTCTGTTTTAATTGATTTTTGTTGATTAGGAATTGCCGCTTCTTAATTGTATACAGTTTTCTCCTTGCCTTCTGGTCTCCGTTAATCCCACTAAAGTTATTAACGTTTTCAGAAATCCTCAAAAATCAGCAAATCGTGAATACTGTTGACTAAGAGCGCAAATATTTGACACAATTATTTGTTATATTAGTTCATATATTTGCCTGTTACTTCTAAATATTTGTTCCTTAGTAATAATGGATGGTTAGAGAATATCGGTTTATTATTTTTCTAATTGTTCCACTTTGGATGATCTAAGTAACTGCAATAAAAAATTTTAAATTTCAAATATCGGTACTCGAATTTTTAATAAATTGACCTAATTAAATTATTTTTAATTTAATAACACCCCTTGGCTACGCTCCTGCATACACCCTCCACTGTGGGAAAGAAATTTTGTAAGTAGAAGTGAACTCCCTAAACGAACTTGGACTCTGACTATTGAGGAAAATTACAAACCGGATCGGAACTTGCGGAAAAAAGCATGGTTGTTAAAGTTAAAATTCCACATATTATCCAGCATTTCAACCTTATAGTCACCATTTACTGTAACCATGTATTTTTAACAGCATTCGTAACAAAAAATACCTAATTTGATATCATTTCTTCAACGTCCTGTATCTTCCATGTTTTGCTAATGAAAATAGTAATAATAACTCTGGCGAAAGAAACAAGAATATCATAGATTTCGAGATGAGAAAAATCTAAACATGAAAAGAAAATAATTAGTAGATAATATAATTTTTATATTGTAATACAATGCTAAATAAACCTCCAACAACCGTTACCATGTTTATTATTGTATTAAAAGTGTTTTAAAATGCTATTTATTTAATTCAACTTCAAAAGAAAAGTCTAGAAAAACAACACGACTTTGTCTTACTACAGTTTACTTAGTTTTTATTTATAATTTATTATTTAATTATACAGTTATCTAGTTACAAATTTCATATATAACTTAAAAAAGTATATTCCAATATATTATATGTCCATTCAAGGGACGGGTGTTGGTGTAGTGGTTATGAGGATGGACTTGTAAGTGGGAGGTCCCCAGTTCGAATCCCGTGTAAACTGCTATATTTTATATTCGTTTAAAAAATGTTAATGGTGAAGTGCTTCCGCCCCCGCCCATGACATCTAATTTGGTAGTTCGACGTTAAAAGCCCTCCTGACAAAATAGGCATTACTTTATTTTACTTTCTATATGCCCATCCGAAATGTAATATAAAGTCGTTCCGGTAAACCGATTTTCTTCAACTTTGAAATTTCGGTCTAACATTAAATTCTTATTAATATTATGTAGATAGATGCTAGAATTATATTGAAATGGCCTTGTAGAGAGAGGAAAGCGTAACGTCACTTAAATACCCCCATTCCCCAAAACACTTGAATGAATTTTCCCATATAAAATGGTCCAAACGGAAATTGTAGCTCTTAACATGATTATTGGATGTACCAAGTGGAAGAAGAATCCAATGCTTATTAGAACCGTTTTCGAGATAATTGTAAAAAAAAATATAAAAAAAAAATCTGGAAAATTTAGTTAGCAAAGTGGTATATCCGGTCGGCCTATTTTGGTCCAAAACTTATTGTAGCATTCCCTGATAGAACCTAAATGAAATACTAAGTTTCAGTTTTTTATTGTGCTGACCAGGCACACAGACCAACTTCTAAAAACCATCTTTGAGGACACAGGGGACCTCAAAAAATGTATTTCCGATGAAAACTCAGTTTCAGTAATTTGAAACGATCTTAATACTTATTCTTACAGCAGTAAGAGCAAGTAAAAAAAAAACTTTCAATAAAGTCGCTCTTTCGTTTGATGGATTTGACCCGAAACCTTTGCTAAGATGCGGTGGTATTTTCAAACGAAATATCAAGTTTGGGCTTCCTATTGTTTATTTTTTTTATTTATTTTAAGCGCGTCAACATCTATGGTCATAGTGGCACCGAGCCTTCTCAGAGCACTACCGGCCTCCGGGCAGTGAGCGTTCTCTTTTACATACAAACAACACAGCCTCTCACCGGGTAGTGAGCTGAAGCATCTCCTAGAAAGAAAAAATCTAAACACGCTGGACTCGAATCCAGGACCTCTTAAGCTTCCTCTACTTTTCTTTTTGAGATATTTAGTGCACACATATACTACTATTTCTTTCTAACGCAGGGAACTTCAAACCAAGTATTTCTAATGAAAACTCACTTTCAGTAATTTGAGATGATCGCAATACTTCCTGTTACAGCGAAGGAAAGTAGCTAAAAGGAGTTATTTGTCACTCACTAATTTTTCAACAAAAAGAGCCAAATATTGGAATATCCCAATCTTTCCTGAACAAAAATTTTTATGTAGCACTACTTAAAATAGTATCATTTAATTATTTTGTCAGTCACCATTACTGTTATATTATTTGCATAAGGAGGTCACAATAAGTTTTATTGCTATGATGTTTATTTTTTCCTTCTTTCATTAACATATGTTTATTAATACATTCAATTAATTGAATTAAAACAGCTGATAATTCGGTTAGGTTATATTTTTTATTTATTACAATACAATGTCCTTACAAAAACTGCAAGTTTAACAGTTTGAACAAACTTTAAGTATTGTATTATTTGAAAGTATTTGTATACATTCATTATGTCCCTGTTAAAGTAACATGAAACTTAATGTTTATTTAATACTAACTCATATGTTTTTTTGTTTTGTTTGAACAGGGAAGGCAACGATCCTGATGATTACAGTCGTTTAACATATAGAAAACTATTGGAAGAAGTATGCAGGTTTGCCAACGTATTAAAATCCAATGGTGTAGTAAAAGGAGATCGAGTTGCAATATATATGCCAATGATCTTGGAAACCGTTATTGCCATGCTGGCTTGCTCTAGGATAGGTGCCGTACACTCCATAGTGGTCAGTGTTCTTTTAAACCAGTGTGCTTAACAATAAGAAAGCGACTAGAGAAGGGAAGTGTGTTTCAAGTTTAGAGGTCGAGTAGTAAATGTTAAAATATATATATGTAGCTCTGAAGTAGCTAGTGTTCACAACACTTCCCACCCCCCTGTAAAAGCTTTAAACCCTGTTAAACAAAATAAGGTGATCTATGTTCCAACATTTCTAGTGAAGTTATAATATTTTGACTTGAGCTCTTGACAATGGAAGGCACTTCACTTTTAAAGAAATGCTACAGGAATCTTGTGAAGCTTTCGGATAACTCTGTTGTTTTTTACAATTGGATAGTTTACATCAGGGATATCCTTTATTCTATAGGGGTACAAGATGTTTGGTAGTGACAATATGCTGATATGGTGCAAAATAATCTAAAATTTTATAATTACTGCTAATAGAGACACCAATAATGTACTTAACTCTTATTAAAACCCATGTAGTAATATCCGGTGGGTAATAGTTATTCATATGTAAATTTAATTTGTGATAGTAATAAAATCAAATTGATAGCTCAAGTTACATTTTCTAGTAATAAATTTCCCAGGATCTTGCACAACGATATATGCCATTTATTTGACCCCAACAGGGCTTGCTTTATAGAAGGTAAAAGAGATAATATTACCCATTTTATGTGAAATGTCAATATATTGTAAAACATGAAAACAAAATTGTTAAAAAGTTACTTAAATTTAGTTGGTTCAGATGTATGCATTAACTTACTTGAAATAGATTGTAAGAAAAAACTAAATCAGTTATATTATTATTATTATTATTTTTATTATTCTTAATGTAAATCTCTTCTCCCTCGCGGTGTAGAGTTTGCCTTCAATAGTGCATTCAACTATTCTTATCCCTCCTCAATTTAACTTTCCTTGTTGACTTGTCAACAGAAATTCTGACAATAGAAGTAAAGTAAAAGCGGTTAGCCGTATGTCCACCATGTTGAACCCATCATAACACACTGATACCATTTTTTTTTTCAGTAGTCTTAGCGTCAAAATATAATCAGTATTTTTATTAACAAATAATTTTTGTATGCTTTTACAGTTTGCTGGTTTTTCATCCGATTCATTAGGTGAAAGAATGTGCGACTGTAAATGTAAAATATTGCTAACAGCTGATTATGTCTACAGAGGTGAAAAATTACTTACCCTAAAAGAGATCTGTGATCAAGGTAACATTATTTATTGATTCAGATCAGTTTATAATAATGTTATTGTCAAAAAATTATTGTTATAATATATTTATACAAACTAACCTGACTAAGCAAGTTCGTGTTTATCTTGCAAGATTGATCTTGGAAAAGTGGTGATCATGATAAGTGCACTTATCCTGACCTACATTGTTAACACTTTTCTATGGGTTACAAGTTCTTTTTATTTTTTATTTTAAAAACAAAACAAAATTAAATATGCTAATAGTGTTTATAACATTTTTCCATAAATCGATGTGGTTAATATTAAATAAGCTGAAGTTTACAGTCGTATTATTGCAGAGAGAAACACTTCATTATAAATTAGGCTTATCTTGATGAACTGAATGTACATTGTAAGAAATATATTTTAAATATATTAGAAAACGTTTTACTTTCTGTTACCGCTGTAAAGAAGAAGTATTGCGATCATGTCAAATTTGGAAATTTTAAGTCCGACAAATCTGTTGTGAAACACTCATACATATTTCTCTTATTGCAGTTTACTGAAATGGTAACGTTTCATCATATTTACAGTTCTTATTAGTGTTTAAAACCGTCGCAGGAGAAAACACAGAAAACTGAAAAACCAGTTCAGTAAATTCGCACTTCCTATATCCAATTTGCTTTAAATTCGGAATTTTGCTGTCACATTTCATTGTAATTAATATTACGTAGATGATAGAAGGGTATAATAAACAGAAATAATTAGTGGAAAATATAATCCCACCCTCTCTAGAACCCCTCTTAAATAAATTTTTCCGAAAAAATGTTTCAAATAAAAGTTGTAGCACTTTAGATGTGTAGTTAACATTCCAAGCTTGAAGAAAATCGTCGGAGCCATTTTCGATAAAAACGCAATTAATTTTAATTTCATCACTACAAAAACTTCACCATAGAGTGTGTACAGCCCTATATTATGCGTTATCCTCCAGAGTTCACCTTGCATGGATTTTTCTCAAGTCTTTCCTCTCAAATATATTAAACCGATATCCAGTCTTCTTATTAAGAACCAGTTTTCTGACGCATATATCAACACTGGCTTTATTAGTGTCTTATTGAGTAGGACTTGGATTTCTTTGGAGATCAGCTTACTTTGTAAATGCCGCAACAACCCATAAAAACTTCAGCTAGCGCCAGTATTCGCCGGTCTACATCCAAAAGAGTACCCGTCAATCACTGGAGGTGAATTAGTTCTGCTGGTGCCTAACAACATATACTTCGTTTTGTCCACGTTAATGATAAATATTTTACATTCTTTTAAGAATTTGATTCTGTTTTGACATTTTTTCAATTCTTTTTTTTTTTAGCTTTAAAAAAATGTCAGGACCTAGGACATAAAGTAGATAAATGTATAGTAGTGAGACATTTACCTAGGTTGAGCGCCCAGTTTCATTGTACAAATGGAGATTCAGCGAAAATAGATAATGTAAGTATCGAAAACAATAAAATTACGGTAATTTTTAAGTACAATTACAATTATTTAAAAAAAAAATGGAGTAAATAAATAAAAGTAAAGTTCATTCATCCTGTTATTATTTGTTTCATTTTTCCATTTTTTGTCTCATAAATAATTCATTCGTGTAGGTTGCCGTAATTCGTTGGTGTACTTTTTTTGTAACAGAAAGTGATAAAGTTGCAGCAAATTTTTTTTTTCCGTAGCAAGGATATAATTTCAATATTTGTTGTTGTATATTTATTAAATATTTATCGATTTCTTTTTGTTCTGTAACTAAATTTATAGATGTAGTGAATTTGATTCAATCCATCCTAATCTTCACTGATAAGAGCGTTATTATTCAATAGAGGGGAGAGTAACTAAGCCATAGGGCTTAGTTACTCATAGGCATAGATACAGCATAGGCTATCCAAAGCCTCTCTGAGCTCAAGAACTTCAGACCTGGCTCTAACCCACTTACGATTCACAACATCCAAACAAATTGGATCATAACCTTTAGGGAAGTAACCTAAAGTTCTTCCACTAAATCTATTCCGACCTGAACCCAATTTCCTAACAATCCAAGGGATCTGTCATGGGATGGATGGGTGTTTCTTTCTCCCCCTGTTTCACAAACTCTACAAAGTGGGCCAGGCATGTGTCCCAGAGATGTCTCCTTAAACAAAAAGCCCAGTAAGGGAAGCGACCAAATGCCTGAAAGAGGTCCGTGAAAGGCACAGTAACATCTCCCCATTAGCTCTGCCGGTACCCCCAATGAGAATCTTAGATTGGCGACAGCTGACTGAAGCCCTTCTATAGGATGAATGCAGTGATGTTGTCCCTGTCTGAAAGCTCGACAGAAACGTGCCCAAAGACACGCCAACAGCAAATTCAGGAAAAATGGAGGGAAGAGAATCGCCTAATTTAATCAATCTATCTACCTCATTTCTCGGGACACCCATGTGACCTGGTACCCAGATTAAAACAACATTCTTTGAAGAATATGCTTCTTCCAGTCTTTTGGAACATTCTAGTACTAGTTTAGAGATGAAGACATAAGAACTCAGTCCCTTCAACGCCAGATTAACCGGGCAAATACTGCTTCTTTCAAACTGATAAGAGCGAGTATTATGTCACTATTATGTACTCCATTGTCATTAAGAGCTGACCTTTTACCTGTTATCGTAGGCCAGCGGTCTTCATTTTCACTCTTTCACTTATAAGAGCTTTCTTTTGTCTCTTATAGTGATAGCCACCGACATTGGTATTGTGTTACACCCACTTATAAATACTAAAAAGAGTGTCAACACTTTAATTTCCTAGTGATTAAAGTTTCCCCACATTAAAATTGTCATGAAGAGTACTACATTTATACGCTGTCACTGACAAGAGTTAGCTTTTTTCTTGAAGAACTTATAAGCGCTCATGAATTTGTCTCTCTTACGGATAAACTCTACCCTCTTAGACTGCCGATAACCAACTGAGCTCATCCATAGGTCACTAATTAGAGTTCCCTACATTTGTTATGTCTCACTGATAAGATGTATCTCTCCTGTTAAAACTTAAATCATACAATCAGATCAGTAAAAAATTGGATCTTTCTAACTTGAGATGTTTCAGTTTGCATTTTTTTTATTTTTCAGTTACCATGGGATGATGATCGAGATTTATGGTGGCATGATGAAATGGAAGACGCTTCAACATCCTGTTATCCAGTTTGGGTCGGAGCAGAAGATCCATTGTTCATGTTATACACAAGGTATTCTGTTATATATCCATATTATCAATTTTCAGTTGTCATTCTTGAGTTGTTTTATTTAAATTAAGTGATTTTATTTTTATCCAGTGATTTAAGTGTTTAAATATTTTGCAATCGCATACTCAGTATACACAACTGATGAGTCATTTCCAGAACTGTCATGTGGAATGTAAACTTGTAGCAAATGCTTTTGTCCTGAACGAGTTATTTTCTACAAAAAGAAGTCATTCTTTAGTATTGTTCTTATTTATTTCAGCGGTAGTACAGGAAAACCAAAAGGAGTTCTACATACAACCGGTGGATATCTGATTTATGCAGCGACCACTTTTAAATATGTTTTCGACTATAAACCTAGTCAAGTGTATTGGTGTACGGCGGATATTGGCTGGATTACCGGGCATACTTATGTTGTTTATGGTCCATTGGCTAATGCTGCTACATCTGTTATGGTTAGTGACTTTGAGTTTTTTGTGGTTACTTTCTTAAAATTATAAAAAAAAATCAGATACAATATAATAGGTGTTGGGGAATATGTAAACTACTAGTAAAACAAAACTACATTTTTGACTGTCTATTTCAGGACTTGTCTGATATAGTTCGTTTATAATTTCGCTATATTAAATTAAATTTTATGAAAATATTACCTTTAATGAAAGCCGAAAGGTAAAAACTTGAACTTGAATATGCTCTTTTTTATAATAATTATAATTATTAACTTATGATATTATGTTATTTACTAATAATTATTTTCATATTTGAAAAATAGAAAAAAAAAAAACTTACATTTTTACGGCTGTTTTTCTTCTAAATAGTTATGTTCCACTAGGTTCTCACATGAAGAAAAGATATTGCAAATTCAAAACATTTTTGATCCACTTTATTCAAAACAAATAGTAATCCAAGATTCAGTTATTTTGCTGAATTATTTTTATGGTGTTTACTACCGGCTCTAGGATTTTTAAACCAATAGGACTTATTAATTTCTGGTGGGGTAATATTATTTTTATAACATCAAAATGAAATATATTTCAACTTTACAGTTTCTCTTTAATATACCATTGCCCCAAAAGTTTTTGTCACACTTAACAGTCGCCCATATTTTCTTGACCAAATTAAGTGTTTCTAACACCAGTTGATACTGCAGCAAATTATATTGTCTGCACAGAAAAATCTACTATCAATTTACTGTTTTCAATGTAATTCTCAAATTTAGCTGCATTTCCCATCCGTTTTTTAAGACAACTTTGTGGTAGAACCCGTGAGTGCTTAAACGAAAATATCATGTTTCTGGTTCCTGTAATTTTCCTTTTTTGTGATATTTTTTACTCTCACACGCAGAAAGAAAGAAAGAGAAAGAAGACCATTCGCTAAAAACACTTTTTCATAATCAAGGAACATCAAAACGTGTTTTTCCGGTGAAATCTCAATTTGGAAAACTTGATACGATCTTGGTCCACAATTATGAACAATTCGCTTATAATATTTGGTTGTTTAACGGCTGTTCGAGTATATATTATTAAAATTCGTGAATTTCGGCCAAAAATAAAAAAAAATCTTTTTATTTATTTATTTTTTTAAGTTTTTACTTCTGAAAATAACTCACGAATTATAATAATACAATAATTAGTGAATGTGTTTCAATGAAAAGGGGAAGGTTACCGTCACATTGGTTCTAGACCTGTGGTTAGAGACGTCAGATTGGTTTGTGGTTAGAGTTAAAGGTTTCCAGATATTTTATTTATTGATGTTGAGTTTAAAAACATAATTGACTTTAATACTATTTAACATATTTTAGCAGTTTTCCAAATCTTAAAATTTGTTTTTAAATAAAAAAATCTGGTGTGAAACACTTACATGATTTTCTCTTACTGCAGTTTACCTTAATAATTGACAAATTTTCTTCAAGCTTACGATGTTTACTAAACTTTTAGTTGTCTTCAATTTTGTATCGATAGTAGAATCTAAACTTGATATAACGATTGAGGAAAGCATAACCTCCCCTTCCCCATAAACTTCTTTAAATGAACTTTCTCAGAAAAAAAATTCTAACAAAATGATAGATTTCTGTTTGTATAGTTATTATACCACATTTAATGAAAAGTGTCGGTGTTTTCATAGAGAAAATCGAAGAAAACATAAAAAAATCAGTAAAACCGCACTTCCGGTCAACCTATTTTCTTTAAACTCGGAATTTTGTCAACATATTTAATTCTAATTAATATTATTTAAATAATAGAATTGTATAATAAACCATAATAACATTTTAGAGGAAAACATAACCCCACTCGTCCTCTAAAAGCCCCCTTAAATTTTCCCGGGGAAATGTTTCAAATAAAAGTTGTAGCTCTTTATATGTGTGTGTGTGTTAGATGTATTAAGCTTCTAGAAAATAGCAAAAAACTAAAATCTTCTAGTAGAGGAATTTTAACGATACCTTACTGTCGTCGGATTCCATGGTGTTACTCAAACGGAATGTCAAGTTTGAATGTACTACGATGTTTCATTTTTGAGCTAAGCTTAAAAGTCACACCATTACGTACACCATTTTCTAAAAATAAGCTTTTCGTCTTCAAAGGACCTGTGTATTTCCGTGAAAACTCGATATCGAAAATGTTACGATATCACAGTACTGCCTCTTAGTAAAACTAACCAGTACTCCGATTACTTTCAATTTCTAGTTAGCAAGAACGTTATTTACTCAGTAAAGATTAAAAGCACCTGTTTCTTTATTCACGAATCTTAATGGAATAATGTTTACTTTTTCTCATCTGTTTCTTTGTTTTAGAAAAATATTTTTGTTTTGTTTACAGTTTGAAGGAACACCTTTCTATCCGAACAACGATAGATTTTGGGCAATCGTAGAGAAATACAAAGTGAACCAGTTTTACACGGCGCCAACTGCACTTAGAGCTCTAATGAAATTCGGAGATGAACCGGTTAAAAAGTAAGTCGATTATGAATGGCTGTATGAAGATACCTTATTTTATCGTGTACATTTGATTTCACTTATATTTATTCTTATAAGAGACATCAAGTGTGTTGTCCGTCTAATCAGATTTAATTATTTAAATATGCTAATGCGTTCAGTTGTGACGGAAAAGCGGTGGTCCTAAATTCGAGTCCAGCCAGTGCTTTTTACTACAAACTATTTATAGATATCAATTCCTGTAAAACTTGTAATTGAAGTTAAAGCTAAAACCTAATATTCTAGTTCATAAAATCCCCCAGAAGTCAATTTTTCCGGAAAAATTTTATAAAATTGGATGTTTTTATATATATATATATATGCAGTAAGCATTCCAAGTTGAAAGAAAACCTCTGAATTATGTTCTGTAAAGTTGCACATCTGATTAACCGCTTTTCCGATTCAACCGATTAACCTTTGTGGTAAAAACAAACATTGTGTACTGAAGTGTCACTTTTACTGGAAAGCTTAATTTTTTGGGGGGTGCATCAACGGCGGTGTTTATTGGCGTCCCCGAGTCAGATTTCTTTCCTCGTATTGCGGCCACTCGAGCTTCGGCGGTACATATGCTAAAATTGGAAAGCTTTATGTTGCTGCTCTCTTAATAGAATCAGAGCCGGCTCAAGGGGGGACAATTAAACAAGAATTATAGATAAGAAACTGGCAAAACATACCAGAGAATTATGAAGAACAGTATTTTTTCTGTGTTTCGGAAATTAAAACTGCAGTTTTGACTGTCCATTTTATGACATTTGACTGACGTAGTTCATTTATTAATTTCGCTATATTAAATTAAATTTTATGAAATTATTCTTTTCAATGAAAGCCGAAAGGTAAAAAATTGAATAGTCCTTTTTTTTTATAATAATATAATAAATTTATTAACTTATCTTATTATGTTATTTAGTAATAATTATTTTCATATTTGAAAAATAGAAAAAACTTACATTTATACGGCTGTTTTTCTTCGAAATAGTTATGTTGAAGAAATAGTTTTTCTTGAAATAGGTTCTCACATGAAGAAAAGATATTGCAAATGCAAAACATTTTTGATCCACCTTATTCAAAACAAATAGTAATCCAAGATTCAGTTATTTTGCTGAATTATTTTTATGGTATTTACTACCAGCTCTAGGATTTTTAAACCAGTAGGAGTTATTAATTTCTGGTGAGGTAATATTATTTTTATAACATCAAAATGAAATATATTTCAAATTTACAGTTTCTCTTTAAAATTTTTGCCTCAAAAGTTTTTGTCTCACCTAACAGTCGCCTGTATATTGCGTATATTTTCTTTTCTCATTTCAAACGTTAAATAAATGGTTATGTTAATCGCAATATTACTCTTACAGAAAATAATAATATAATTAAGAAAATTATTATAATATAAATAAACAAAGTACTGAGAGAAGGAATTAGATCAATGTTTAGCGCACTGGAATAACCCGCGGAAGTCCCGGGTTCGAGTGCAGCTGTATTGCTCTTAGATTTTCTTTTTCTAGGAGCCTCTACAGCTCCGGTGATGGGCAGTGTTGTGTATAACAAGAGAACACTATCTGAAGGCTGGCAGTGCACTGAGAAGACTCAGGGCGCCAATGACCATAGATGTTGACCGCCTTAAATAAAAAGATAATAAAAATACTGAACATACATTAATTTTCAACAGGACAGAATTTTGCCTACGGGAACGCATTAAATCTTGGTACTCGAACAAAGTAATTTTGTGAGACGTGGAAATAAACAGTACAATATAGAAATATAGCTAGGATGCCGTGCAATGATAAAAGTTATGGAAATGATTGTCTAAACTATAATTCTATGTCAATCAATTTATTTACAATTTTCCTGGCCTTCAAAAGCTGAAAGATAGAAAATAATTACTGATTTTTATTCACTTCTCTCATTATTACTATGAATTTAATTTAATGAATTGTACCTTTATTATTTGTCGTTTAATTATTTAGGATATTCTTATTTAGATGTCAATGACCGTTTAATGTTGTACCAATAATTATATTAATATGACATGCGATTGAACCTGTGCGTTTATTTATTCATTTCTGACATTATATATATATATTTAGAACTATTTGAAATAAAGAGAAACAATTTTGTTGACTTCCTCTTATTGTTGTAAGAGGGAGTAATGAGAGCTGTTGATTTTTGAAATTGATTTTTTTCAACAGAAATACATTTTTACTTCCTCTTATTTTACAGTGCCTTGAATTCCAAAGAGTGGTTTTTAGAAATTAATCTCTCTTTTGACGTAGAATACGTCTTTCACTTCGATATATGAGGTACCTCTTTATGGGACAAAGCGTTACCATAATATAATTAATTTTTATTTAAACATTCACTGTTGCGTATTTCTATGGAAGTGAACTACTAGCTGTGGTAATTTTCAAATAAAAACTTATTTAAAAAAAAAAAAAAAAAATATCAAACATGCACTCAGTAGAGCAGCAATTCGAAAAATATACAGACAGTGTTTAAAGGAAAAGAAGCAAGACACTCGGAAGCAGTTAGCACTCCGTAGTGGATATTGTAAACTTATACAATATCTTTTAAAAAAAAAATGAAGCATGCAACGGAGAACCACAGCTGTCTCCGCGTTATTATTATTTGATCTTGATGTAAAGTTTTATTTGTGTCGACGTATTCTATGCCTTTAACGTTTACGGCTGAGGTTCTCTGCAGTCTGCTTCATTTTTTTACTTTCTCTTACTCTTAGTATGAGGAAGTATTGCCATCGTGCCAGATTTTCGACACTAAGTTTTCATCCCATCAAACACGAATTAATGGAAATCTTCGAAATAACAAAATCTCATGTTGAGTTTGGAGCTGATATAATCACAAGTTCCCAATAAACAGAAGACGTCTTGATTACAGGATCTGTTGTTCCTTTGTTGGAACAAATCCCCCGATTTTTATGGAAATCAATTGTGTATTTTTCATCACATATACAATATAATGAAGCACCTTTATCTGGGGTGGGTGGAAGAAAAAATGTTGTCTTTCTCTAAATTCCGTTATTTATTTATTTATTTATTATTATTTTTTTCTTTCTTTCCAGACACGATTTACGCAGCCTGATGGTATTAGGCTCAGTTGGTGAGCCTATCAATAAAGAAGCTTGGCTTTGGTATTATGAGGTAATTGGCGGTAGGAAGTGTTCAATTGTGGATACATTCTGGCAAACAGAGACAGGTGGACATGTTCTTACACCGTTACCCGGTTGTACACCAATGAAACCGGGTTCAGCTGTTAGTATGAAATATTTAATAGTATGATTTATGTATTTTAATGATCAACAACGATATGTTGGAATAAGTAATTTTTGTCTTCTTTTTTTTCTCCCTAGACGTTCCCATTTTTCGGTGTAGAACCAGTACTATTAACAGAGGAAGGTAATGTTATTGAAGGGCCAGGTGAAGGCTATCTGGTATTCAGACGACCATGGCCGGGTATGATGAGAACTCTATTTGGCAATCATCCAAGATTTGAACAAACTTACTTTTCCAAATTTCCTGGCTATTATGCAACTGGCGATGGTTAGTATTTAATATTTTTTAATTTTTTTAATCAGTCTTTAATGAAAACAATCACTAGTCTTCACTCAAAACTTATCAAAAAGGCCATGGAGCAATAGAAAATCATCCTTATTACAATCTGATGACATCAGCTACTTAAATTTCAGGAGCCCGTCGTGATGAAGACGGTTATCTTTGGGTAACTGGTCGTGTGGATGATATGTTGAACGTAAGCGGACATCTAATGTCTACTTCGGAAGTTGAATCAGTATTGGCTGAACATCCTTGTGTAGCGGAAGCTGCTGTAGTCTCTAGGCCGCATCCAGTCAAAGGCCAGTGTTTGTACTGCTTCATCACACCCAATCAGGGATCACTATTTGATGATAAACTTACCATGCAGTTGAAAAATAGAGGTAAAGCAAAATAATCTAGAGTGAAACAATCACCCAATTCTCCTATGCAATACGCTTAGTTATAATCAACAAATTTTCTTCAAACTAGCAATTTTTATTGAATATTTAGTGACTTCAATATTAAACAGATGGAAGAATCTAAATTATAACAATGCAATACTTGTGAGTGAAGCGTAACCGATCCATACCCCGCCTAAAATAATTTTTTTCGGAAAAAAGTTTCAGATGGCAGTGGTAGATAGGTCAATATATATGTAGTTAAAGAAAGTCGTTAGAGAAAATCGCTGAAAACTGAAGCAAATAAAAAGCGTTCAATAAAGTCCTAGTACTTCCGGTCAACAGGATTTCTTCGAACTCGGAATTTTTGTAACATACCTATTTATTTGTTATTTAAAGTAAAGTAAAGTAATGCCTATTTTTTCAGGGGCTTAACGTCCAACTACCAAATTAGGTGTCGTGGACGGGGGCGGAAGCACCTACTTTACTATTAACATTTTTTAAACAAATATAAAATTTAGCAGTTATACGCTGGACTCGAACTGGGGTCCTCCCACTTCAAGTCCACGCTCATAACCACTACACCAACACCCGCCCCTTGTTATTTATATTATATAGATGATAGAATTTTTTTTAATTTTGTTACTGCTGCTTTCTTGTAAGAGGAAGTATTGCGATCGTGCCAGATCTGCGAAATTGAGTTTGCACCGGAAATACATGTTCTCGGATCCCCTGAATACGGATAAAAATGTTTTTAGCGAGCGGTCTATATATATATATATGTGTGTGTGTGTGTGTGTGTGTGCGTGTGTGTGTGTGTGTGTGTGTGTGTGTGTGTGAGTTCAAAAGAATGTCTCAAAAACGAATAGATGCAGGCAGCTAAATTTTTAGGTACCTCCACCGCAACAGGCACGAATATTTCTAACAAAATTAATCAACCAGATTCTGAGGAGTTCTGGGGAAACACAAGCTTCTTCTAAAGTACCACTTCAGTATAATAAATGGTTTTAACGCTTACGTTATATTATACATTAGAAGTTTTGATAGAATTCCAAATTTGAAGAAAATCGGTCAACCAGAATTGTGAATTTTATTGTGAATTGTGGTCTTTGAGTTTTTTGGATTTTTTTCGAAAATGGTTACGATTTTCTTTAAACTTAAAATGCTTGCTGCATAGATAGAAACATATTATTTTTATTTGAAACATTTTCTGAAAAAAATGTTTTAGAGGAGTATTGGGGGGGGGTCAGTTAGCCTAAATTTAAATTATCACAAGCTTTCTTGGTTTTAAAATAGAGCGCTACGCATAAGGCCGCCAACATATATACGTAATATCCCCTTCACCATTTTTATGACCAGTCGGACTAAACTTTGTAACTGCTATTTTAAAGAAAATTTCTTGATTAAATTATATTAATGTCGTTAGAGTGAGAGAAAGTCATGAGAGTCTAGAAGCGTTGTACAGTAAATGTAATACATCCCAACCTCACAACTCCCTAAAATTATTTTTCCCGGAAAAATGTTTAAAATAAAAGTGATAGGTCTGTAATGTAGTTACTATATATACAAAATTTAAAGAAAATCGTTTGAGCCATTTGCGATAAAATTGTAAATAAGTGAAATATTCATTCAGGTAATATTCATTCCGGTTGACTGTTTTTAATCAAAATCTGATTCGTCAATTCTTTTGGTAGTACCTAAACAAAATATCAAGATATATCTGTGATTTTTTCGTATTTGAACTTATTTTAATGTAATTGTAAATATTTATATAGAGGAAAGGGATTAGCTCAGTGGTACGTTGCTCGACTAGCAACGTGGAGTCCCGGGTTCGAATCCAGCCTGCTGCTCTTAGATTTTCTCCTACTTTGCAGCTCACTGTTCAGTGATGGCCAATATTGTCTGGTACTGTGCACTGAGAAAACTTAGGGCGCCAATGACTATAGTTGTTGACGTGCCTTAAATACTTATTTATTTATTTATTTATTTTTTGCTTCTGGGATACAATCCATAGCAAGTAGTGGGACATACAATAAACAGTAATTACATACAAATATAAACTTACAAAAACAAAAAATAAAGATAGAAGCTAGAAATAGTATAAAATAAAATCTAACAGAAAATACATAGTATAAGATATACAAACAGAAAACACATCTTTTACATTGTACATGTATACTTTCTAATATATGTGCGCATATAAAGAAAGAGAAATTCAAAAAGAATTATAATGGTGCTAAAGACTTAGTTAAAATCTTTACCAATTATATGAAAAAATAATGTACAAAGAGAGGAATTTTCTTAATGAGACAGCTTTAATACAGAATAAATATATATCATTTATCTTGTGAGTATCGAGATTTGATAAAAAACATTCGAAATTATCACGGCTGCTTTTATTACTTAATATATATTTATTTAAATAAAGTTTTCTGTAGGTTAGGAAAGAGGGACAGTCAACCACACGTGAATTAAGTTATCAGGTCTCGATAAATCACAACATGTGCAATGCAAATCTTGCCTAAATTGGATTTTGTCTCCTTTAATAATAATTGTTGCCTATTTATCACATGCAAGTCTTAATTGTGACATCAATTTAATTTTAACAAAATGTACATTGCAATGCAGATAATCTTCACTTATCCCAAGTTCACTAATATTTCGGAAAGATAAATTATATCTAGCATTTATTAATAGTTCAATATCTTTACTCATACAATGATTTTTCATAGTTTCTACTAAGCTATTAATGTTACTTGATACAATGTCAGAATTTTGGCTATCCCAGATATCTAGCGCCAACTGAGCAAAGCATCTCTTTCAATTCAAACGCCCAATTAAACGGCACATTCTTGAGGTCTATGATT
The DNA here is from genome assembly GCA_011037195.1 of Triatoma infestans. Taxonomy (NCBI): domain Eukaryota; kingdom Metazoa; phylum Arthropoda; class Insecta; order Hemiptera; family Reduviidae; genus Triatoma; species Triatoma infestans. The sequence continues at coordinate 163,574 of JAAEAF010000660.1, read as the reverse complement.
TGTAATAACCTTTTATAGCATTGCTTGGGAAGTTGATTATCAGACATACTTAGGAGCTTACACCACCACCCTAACATTCTTTTAAAAATATTGCATATCACATGAATGCGTCCCGCTTCTATCCTAACAAAACTATCAGGAGTAGTTATTGAAAGACCTAATAGATATTTAAAAACTTTTAACTGACCTTTTTCAACTATGTTTACATAATGACCAGCCCATACATCCGACATATAGAGAACACTTTCATTTAACGAGTCATACATCTGGCATTTAGTGTGCCAAGAATCTGATTTTGATGCACATAACAATGAGAACACTCTAGAGTTGGCGACAGCGCTCCTGGCTAGAGAAGCAAAACAAGCTTGCCTAAACTTTCCAGAAGAAGTGAACCGAAACCTAAGTAGACATATGACTTACAGATTTCAATTTCAAAATTTTCATAATTAATCTTTCTATATTACCAAGCGTCTCTCCTTTATGAAAAATAACACTTTTAGTTTTACTGGCATTTGCGTGTAAGGAATGTTCTTTACAATAAGTAGAAAGCTTATCAAGCTTTAATTGAGTATCCCTCCAAGAATATGAGAGTATAACCATGTCATCCGCATATAACAAACATTGGAGATCTTTTTCTCCATCTATATCCAATCCCTTAAGATCAAGCCTCTCAAAATGACCTACTAACGTGGCTTAAATAAAAAATAAACAAAGTAAAATTTATTTACCAAAGAAATACCAGATGTAACTTCTTGAAACCTCCGCGTTGACTAGAATTATAGAACAGCTTTATTGAATGGCCTGTGAAGTCTGCATATATACGCGATGTAATTAATATATATTGAAACAAGTGTTGTTTCGGTTTTAGAGGCGACACTTGCTTGAACAAGCCTATTATAATACGGAGGAAACTTCGGTTTGTATAACAAACCATTGATACCGCAGACATAAGTGTTTTCTATACTTTTTTCATTCATGTACTTATTTTTGTTTTAGTTCGTGAAAAGATTGGACCATTCGCCATGCCAGATGTAATCCATCATGCGCCAAGTCTACCTAAGACTAGATCTGGTAAAATTATGAGGCGGATATTGAGAAAAATCGCTGTCAACGACCATGATATCGGCGATACATCAACATTAGCTGATGAAACAGTTATTGCAATGTTATTTAAAACAAGACCAGAAAATTTGAATATATAAGAAGTAAAATAAATTATATAATTCAGTTTTTTGTAGCAAAAAGAAAAAGAAAGAAAAAGACTTTATTAAAAAAATAATAATAATAATGAAGAAAGAAAAATAATTGATCATTGGTTCGCTATTCTGTTCGTTTTCTTTTCCTTTTTTAATTTTAATTTAGTTGTTCCTTCGTTACCGTTATTTTCTTTTTGTAATTTTTAATTAGTTTATGTAAATAATGTTGTAAAATATATATTTTTAATGAAATGTAACTTAAAATTACAGCTGAATGGATTTGTTATATAGTTTTATTTAATGTTAAAATAATAATAATAGCACATAGAAGGGGCTAATTTTGAATCTTGCATTTACATGTCACATTCGATATATACTATAGAAAATATTTATTAAAGATTGTTATTGAATATTGAATCATTTTTATGGTTTTAATGTGTCTTCACGAAACATTTAGAATAATCTTCTTTAAAAAAAAAGAAAAAAGAAAAAAAAAGTGCATTGCAAAAGAATATACCTGGATTAAATAGACTATCGGCCATAATTTTTTTTTTTTTTTTTTTAAGAAAACTGCAGTCAACCAATGAAATGCATTAGAAGAAGTGAGAATTACTGAATTTAAACAAACTTATAGGCGTTTGTAACCTTTTAGGTAACTTTTTTTTTAGTTTTTATTTTCTTTTATTCAAGAACAAATTATTCTAAGGAAATAAAGACAGCATTAGTTAATCACTAAAAAATTCTCTATTAATTTACAATATTTATAAATATTTAAAAAAAAAAAAACCTGGTAAAGCCTAGACATTTATTGCATCTAATCCTCATTTAGAAAAGTTTTTGAACTTGTGCCCGAAAATAATAATTTTTATTGAAAAACAATTGATTTAGAAAGCTCCATGTTTCGCTGTTAAGTTTTGTTTAGAGCATATTGGTTTAAATAATATTAACGTAAATTTAAATTAAAAATAGTAGGAATAAAAGTTTTAGTTTTTTTTTTTTCATTTGTATTCAACTTAATCAAATTCGTCTAAAAAAAAAAAAGAGAAACACAAAAACAGAAGTGCATCTTCTTTCTAAATTGCACACATTGAACATCACTTAGATATTGTATGGAATTTATCATTGATAAGATTGGTTAAATTCTAGACTCCAAATTTGTTTAGATTCCAATTACTACCAGTAAAAACACAGCACTGTCTATTGTGTGCCAATACTGTTTTATCGTTTCGTTTAAAACAAACAATTACAAAACGGATTTTATAAATCCAGCTTAAAAGAATTGCCCCTTCTCCGGTTTTGAATCCGGTGCGTTTATGATTGAATAATCCTTGCACAATATTAAGTTTGAAAAGTGATCATATATATAAATATAAAAGTGAAAAAAGGATATGGAATATAAATAATTTTATATGTTTAAAACAAACAGGATATATATATATATATATAAAACGTTTTGGTTCCTAAATAATATTCTGTCCAAAAAAATTTTTTTGTTTTGTTTTGTTGATAAAATAAAAAGAATTAAATTTGCTGAAATAAATATATAGAGAATATCTAAATATAGATTATATTGTACTTAGATTATTTAAATATGGTTGTAAATTTGTTAAAAATTATATTTATCATATTTTGTTCGGCCAAGGTTGCCAATATTGGTCGATAGCAAGGAAGGCTATAGGTATTTAAGTGTTGCATTATGAAAGCTAACCTGCAGAGCAGTGCTTCATAAAATTGTCATTAAATGACAAAAAAAAGGCGCTCAAAGTATTATATTCATGTGATTAAAGAATATCTATGACATGTATAGGCTCCTTTTTTAAAATATAGCTCGACAACTTTGTAAAAATACTTCTTTTTTTTAGAGGAATAATGGGGCTGAAAGCCACTTTAGGGATTCAGCGGTTTATATCGTAGCCTCAAATTTCTTAAAGTTCCCCTAACTTATTTTCATAGATCTTTTTAAAGTAAATGTTTAGATGACACTGGGAAAACGAAGACTACAGCAAAATGGCTTTATTGAAGAAACGTGGTGCCCAATTCCCACTAGAGCCCTATAAAATAACTTTGGCAAAGTTGTCAAGCTATAAGAGTGTTTAAGTGCAGTGAATATTGTATCAGTTTAATATTTACTTAAAATAAAAATAATACCATTTTTAATAACTTTTATCAGTTAATGACTAAATATAGACAATAATTCTCGAAGTATGTAGTCATATACGACAAATTATCGTATAGCAGTCATAAAAGTAAAATTTCAGTTAACACACAACGTTTGGAACAAATTTATTTGCTCAAAATATTAAAGAAAATATTAAACTTGATATTTGTTAAAATGTAAATGAATTAAGCATGAAAAACACTTGAGTTTCTGGGTTGAGATCGCGTCAGTGGTTTGCTAAAAGCCGACGTTTCCGCTTGACCTAGGAAGGAGCCACGTCCCTTCTATATTCATTGCCTTACTGGCTTTCAAGGTGGTCCTAAAGAGGCTCATTACAGCATAGGCGAAACGTCGGTTTTTAGCAAACTACAGATAGGGTCTCAACCCGGAAATTCAAGTGTTTTCCATGAAAATGACCGTGGAGATCTAAAAGATTAAATTAAACATATTATTTTAATAGAGAACTCAAAAAATAAAACCCGTAGATCGAGCAACTAGCTTTCACCTCCATTTGTTTTGACTTTTGAGTTTTCTATTTTTTTTATAACATGTTTGTTTCAATTTTAACAAAAACTTTTCAGTAATACCCAAAAAGAAGACAATAAGTTTGTACGAGACCTTAGTGATTGTCAAAAAATGATATTTTAATGACCATTCCTCGATAATTTCTTCAATGATTTATACGTAAATGTTGATAGTGTCGTATTAATTGTGTGTATTTTAACGTTTTCGTTGAAAGATTCAGCAAACAGAGGCACGTTTGGTAAAGTGGTAATCAGCATGGGTCAGCTCCCCTAGCTCGAGACTGACGGGTAAGTACTGAATTTAAGTTGTTCGTAAAATACTGTAAAGTAGGTGTTTCCGCCCTGACCACAACTAATTGGAGGTGACCAAAAACTCTTTCCCAATAATTCAATTTTTCTTTGATGCATTTGGTTCTTTGGCATTTTCTTCTACGGCTGAGTGGTTGTAGCAAGCTTATCAAACTCAGAATCTTAATCCCGTAATTATCAGAAGGTATTACTATCAAGGAAGTTGTTATAAAGCTAAATCTAATGAGACTAGAACATCTATTGTAGCTCGCTTGGGCGTCAGTGTTTTTTTTGCATAGAATATAACCATCGGTAAAGTGTACATTTGTGTGTATATGAGTTGAAGATGGCAAGTTTTTTCTTTGGGCATTACCTCTGCAAACCCTGTGAGCTCATTCATTTAAGGGTACCTATGGAAAAGGATTCTTTTAGGCTTTGATAGTTACTTTTGAAATTTCGAACAAATCGACCGATTATTTCTGTATCCTCCTAGAAACTAGGAAGCTTCGAATGAAAACTTGTCCATTGCCTCTGGTGATATGGCGCATATAGACCTTAGCTTCGGTTCCCTCGGGTATGGTTCGCGTTATGACATTTAATTATCTTAAGATTTTAGATATGAAAAGAGAGTGTTTTAAAGCCAAATTTAGTAAGACTAGAAGATCTATTGCAGCTTTTTTTTTGGTGTCTGTATTTTGAATCTTCTTGGAAAGATTGTCAGCTTTCTCTTTTTCTTGATATTTCTTGAGCCCGGCAACCATTGCAGATGTTTTGTTTCTCCTTATTAATCTACTTTTTTTACTTCTCTTTATAAAAAAAAAATTTTTTTTAGTCATTATTTTTTAGGACAGTTTTTTAAATAAGGCCTCCTCACCTTGCGCCTCATAGTAAATGCGGTCCTGATGTGCAGAATTTTAAAATAAGTAGGATTTTGCTGAATAGAGTTAAAAGCGAATTAATTCAATATTGAAACTTTATTCACTTGTCGACCATACCATGCTCGATCCGAGTATACCATGCTCGTAAGCGTCGAACCAGGGCTATTCTTAGATTTTCTCACCTTAATATCTTCTACTCCACGCTGGTGATAGTGTTGTCTACAACATGAAACCTGGCCAGTATATTAAAAAGACTCAGGGTGCCCTTGACCATAGTGCTGAAGCGCCTTTAAAAAAATGCTAATCAAAACAGTAAAAGTAAAAATGAACTGATTTTTATTCACTTCACCAAATGAAGCTTTAAGGGAATTCAACTCACTTAGCAGTGCTGATAAGGCTTAAAAGCTTTTGTAAAGCTTTCAAAAGGAGCTAGGAGAATGTTATTTATATAGAAATTATAATTGTATTAACCTAGAGGTAATAATTTACAGTTCTATTTTATTCTGTTTAAACTGTTTTTATTCAAATTTTATTGGTTTATACAATAAATAAAGTTTCTTTCTTTAATAAGTAAAAAATAAAATTTCCAAAAAAAGCAAAAGGAAGCTTCAATTATACAAAAATACATGTTTATGTGCATGTGTGTGTACAGTTGGTTCTATTTTATTTTTATGTTGTAAATTGCGAAAAAAGAAAATCAAAATTATGCAAGATTATATGTGATTCAATGCAACCGATACATATCATTGTTCGGGTGATTTAAGAAAAGAAAACAGCATATTTAAAAGAAAAAATACAGAGAAATAATTGATACTGTGTGACCATTTTTATATTAGCGTCCTGTTAAAAATAAAACAAAAAAATTAGAACAAATTATCGATTATATCGATTACAATCATCAAGTTTGCAATGGGAAAAAATAATCGTGAGTTCTCTCTCTAAAAAGTATCTTCTTAAAAATATCACTGAATTTTATTTTTATTGTTCAGTCAAGGAATTTTACATATGTTCTTTTTTATTTGGATCATAACTTTTAATTAAAAAAAAAAATGTTTTTTTAATATACATATATAACAGTAAGTCTAGTGTAATAAACAGTGAAGTCTCCAGAAAAAAATTAGTAATATTTAAGTTATTATTATTATTTTTTTAAATACACTTTTGATGTAGTGATTATCTTTGAAATAGTGATGTATTATGTCAATGCAAACGTCTTTGTCGACAAATTTAGGTCAGTATTTACATTATTTGATTTTAAAATATGCGCCCATAAAATCCTTATATTTATATATATGTTTAAATAAGTTACCTAAAATAGACGAAACTTTCGTAAAATTTAAAAAAAACGGTAAGTAAGATTTAACATTCTACTTCTTGCTCATTTTGTGGGCATTTTTCTAATTGTGTCAGTCTGCCCCGCCCTAAATGATGCGTTGACGAATTTTAAATTTGTTTTGCATAATATTATTCATGGAATTTGTATAAAATTACTTTCAGAACGGGAAATAAAAAGCAATAATAAAACGTAATTTTAAATAATTATTGGTTTATTGAAGGCTTCAATTTTCGGCAAACTTTGAATTTGTATTCAGTAAAACCAGTTGGTAACGTAAATTACAATATATTAGGACTTCAAAGCGTTGTCGAGAAAATTGAGGAGAATGAAAAAAAAAGTCCAAGAAATAAAGCAGTACTGGATCAACCAATTTTCTTCAAACCCTAAATTTTTGCAAAATTTCATTAAATTAGTAGGTTGCAGAATACTTAAGTTGTTTTTTTTTTGAGGAAACCTAACGTTACTTCTTCCCCCAGAATCCTTATTGTGAAGAAATATCATTCCGGGATGGATTAATAATGGAAAAAGTGTATGAGGATGGATATTCACTCAAACGTATCTCTATTGTGGTATTTTATATTTGCCGCAAACAACAAAAAAAGTACCTTCTATATGAATTCCAATCTTTCACAGTCCAAAATTTGTTCATAATCGCCCACCATTTTTTATTATTCCCCATATCGGCACGTCTAAAAAATTGGCGTTCGACGTTTTCATACATGCTAAACTGATACTAAGAGCATGAGTCTAAAAAAATCAGGCATATCGACTAAGTAAATCTGAACATAATTTAACGAGATTTTCTTCTTAAAAGGAAGGGCGAATATGAGAACATGAGGCAAGGGAAAATTTGTTTTCATAGTTTTCAATTTTTTTGAAAAACGGTTTAAGCTTCCAATTACAACTACACGTTAAGTTACAAGTTTGAAGAAAATTAGTCAAATAAAGTGGGGAAATTGATGCCAGATTTTTTAATTTTAATTATTAACATAATCTACTCTCTTTGATTTGTACAATGTACAAAATGTATTGCCTTTCGTCAGGTTTTAGTAGAGTTAAAACGGTGCCATCTTGTACAAGTTTCTGTACAATACTGGTTTAGACATACCAATTTGTAAATGAAATATATGAGGGGGCTACTGCATATTACCCATTGCTCGATTGGGAGCCATCCTGGATCACTGAAAAATTAACAAGTTTTGAAGTGTATGCGAGCGTGACGATTGAACGTGAATTATAAAAACACTTTACATTTTCGGGGTATGTAAAAACATATTGGAAATGTAAGGTTGGAGAATATTTTTTTAGTGAAAAGAGAATGGTTGTTGAATTTTAATAATTTTATTAACAGTATCCTGTGACGAAAAAAAAAATTTGTTTGCTAAAGTTAAATAAAATCTATGAATAAAGTAATCTACATGTAGAATACCAAGTTTTCTCGAATAAGCACAATATTGCCATTTACCATTGAACAAATTTGAAATTGATAAAAATGGTGAAATATATTAAATAAATTTAAACTATGCTTTTATGTGTTTTCACATTTTTAAATTCAATAAATAAAACATCAGCAAACATAAAATAATATTCTTTATTAATATTATCAATCTGAGTAATTATAACCTTCCCCTTATCATTAGACACATTTGCTAATAGTTCCTCCCTCTCTTTTTTGTCTTTACTTTTTTTCTTAAAAATGGTTATAATTTTGCAAGAAGATTTAATGCAGGTGTAGATTTTCAAACTCTAGTTAGTTTCCATACTGCTTTACCAAGTGGGTAAAAGTTATGTGATTCCTTTTCCAAGTGTGATTTTTTTTGTTTTAATAAGAGCTATGATAACATTTAGAGCATTGTATTTTGTCAGGTTAACACACAAAAAGATCAAAATCTAGGCGGAAATCTGTGGTAAATTTGAGAAAATATTGGGTTCATTGCAAGAAGTGAAAAAAAAGATAAGATTTCTAGACCATCCGATATAAAAATATCTGCTGAAGATAGGATGCAGAATGTAAAAGTAGGTATCTATCTTTTTGCCCATTTTTTTTTTTTATATTTTAATATAGCTCAATTAGAGCTGAAATGGTTTCTGTTTTGAAAAGTAAACATAAATACTCCATCTATTTTATTAAGGATGCCTTCTTAAAAATTCCGTAAAAGTATAATGTAGATTAGATAACTGTTGTTGGTTTCGCAGAGCTGAAAAGCGTCAAAGATATACCGTGATAGCCTGCTTCTTTTTGTGATCATTGAACAGTTTCGGGCGTTTGCCCATCATCATGATGTTTTTGTCAAAACAGTGTGATAACATAGTCTTGCACAGAGCAAATTTTGTTGACACACTGGTTTTAAAAGGTGTTTTTGTTAGGACCTAACTAGGTTAAGAGGGGGTTCGTTGATACTTAGGAGGGTAAACACTCGTTATTTTTCTCTTTTTAAAAGGCTGGTAGAGAAATGAGAGAAAATAAAAGTCATTAATGGCTTATTAACCTACTTTATATAAATTGTATGGCCTCTTTCAGTGAAATTCACTTATATAGATTTAAATTTTTGTTAAATCTTTAATTAGATACGGATTCTACGCCTAAATTAATGTAATGATTTATATATTTCTCAACTGAATTGGGTATTTCTTTTTTAATAATTACACTGCTGTTACAGTAAAGGGCCATTCCTCTTATCTTAGGCATTATCTCTTTCAACAGCCTCTGCCATATGTAATATATTACCACCCTATTTATATAGTGTTCCCTACCTTTTAAAACAATTTTGGAAATCGAGTAAGTACTAGAGTAAGGCCTTCAGTAATCTCTTTTACGGCGGAGCCCTCTGTATCCCCCCAAAAGCCCTTAGCCGGTCAACCTCGGAAAAATGGATCATTGGGACGACCATAAGTTAAATTCAATCGTGATAATACATGTTTCGGAAATGGTTTTAATTTTCCTGGTTGTATGCATATTATACCAGTATTATGATGGTAGAGCGCACACTACATCAGACCGCTGTTTCAGTATAACATCCCGGTGAGGGAAAAGAGAACACTTTTGTTAAAAAAAGTAAAAAATATTTGTCAATCAGAATTGCTGGAAGAGAATATTATGGCTAGTGCTTCACCCCACATTTGGTTGTCTCAACTTTGTGTCACGACTATCGGAAGTCATCTTTGACCGTTTGTAATGGGCAGCTCCAGGTAATGTCGCACAAAATTTCGTACTGGAGGAATGTTTTAGGAGACAGAAACCTACCTAGTTCAATAGCATAAAAACATTTTCCTTTAGTCTAAAGACTATTTCCGGATGAACTCAATATGTAGTACGAAATATAATTAAAGTGGTTTTCAAATCGTCAGGCCCTAAAATTATAATGAGATGTTTATACGGCAATAGCCAGAGCTGTTTTAAAGGAAAAAAGAATTCTTTGCTCCACGTTTCGGGTACCATTGGTACCCCACGCTTCTTCTGGAGCTCTTTAGGGTAGGAGAGCAGTGTTCTTGAGATTGGAAACTTTCACTAGTGCATCAACTAAATTTGCTCTGTGCAAGTCTATGTTATCACATTCATTTGTCAAAACATCCTGATGATAGGCGAATGGCTGAAACTGGTCGACTGCCACAAAAATAAGCAGATATCACGGAAAATATCTCTAATGCTTTCCAGCTCTGCGGAACCAACCACAAACATCGATAACCTTACATTAATTAATTATCGATAATATTTACAATACCCAATTTTCGAAAATTTGACGCTATCTCAGAAATAGTAAGAGATTAAACAAGGGCTATGGTGATTTTGAAAATAATTAATAATTTTAAAACACTAAATATTCCTAGTTGTCAGCTGATTTTTAAAAATTAATAACAAAAAAAAAAAATTAAATTTTTATACTGTGAATTGTTTCATTAATAATCCAGATGGTAGGGAAAATGGAGCTAAATTTTGTGTAATATTTTCTTGTTATTTCAAAGGTAAGTATTTACTTATTTATTAATTGAATGAATTTATAACATAATTTCACGTGGATTTATTTATATTGACAGGCTTATACCCAGTTACAAGTTACAAGAAATAAAACAGGATCAAAATTATTATGCGTCTTTATGAATGAGTCATAATTGTAATATTCATGGAAAATATAATATTTTGTCTGTAAAATCTCGTATAAGGTTATAGTAGTACAGGACCCCGCCGTCATCTTTATTACGCTTAGTGGAATAAAGTTTACTGGTCACATACATAATGTGTGCTCACTAAGATAACAATTTGAAAGGTCATTTTATATTGTTGATTTTCTAATAAAAAAAATGCACCAATCAAACTAGCTTTATAAAGATACCTTCCAAAGTTACTAATGTGGGCCGGAAATAATTACTGGGTATTATAAAAAAGATATAGGTATAAATATTATTCTCACAGACTTGAAATTTGTAGTTACCTCAAAGTTCAGATTTTTTTTTTTAAATAAAGAAAATATGTGTATAATACTTTCTCGCCCTCTTGTCAAATTTTGGAAAAAGGTTTTCACCGGAAATTTTGAGGTCCCCTAAGTTCGAAAAAAGTAGTTTCTAAAAAATTGACCATACGTGTGTATGTATGAACACTGAAAAATTGCAGAAAGTTCAAACTTGACATTCCTTTCCGGTTTCATCATGGAGTATTGCAGGAAAGTTAGCAGTCAAAAATGCCTCGACCTGAATTTCACTGATTGGATTTTCCAGTTTCTTGCCATTTTATAAAAATTGGTTCGATTTAGTTCATTTAAGTTCGTATACTATCTTACTCACATTAATCCGGTCATTTTTATTTGATTTTTTTTTTCTGGAAATTCCATAATAATACTAAGTTTATTTACATCTACATAATATGAAGTTATATTAAAAGAATTGCTACAATTCACGGTTGAAGAAAATGGTTAACCGGAAGTGCGATTTTACAGAAAAGGTTTTCTAGAATTATTTCGGCGAGCTATATTTATTTTCACAGATATTTTCCATGATTGCCTGCTTCATTTGGTGGTCATTGACCGGTTTCTGCGTTTGCCTATCAGCATGTCTTGAGACACAGAGTGAATGGAATTTTCTTTAAAGATGGAATTGTATGAACAATTTGCAGATCTTGAAGGGTGTAGATTTATAGGTAGTAGAGTAATGAACTTCCCTTTAGCTCAGTGAACTCTTGGCTTTGATATTTCTATAGGGCCTCATGCGATGTTCGCCTCATATCGTAAGTAAAAGTGGGAAAGCAGCAGTTAAGAGTCCAACCAAAATTATTTGAACATCGGCAACTGAAGGAACTACAGGCGACTTAGGTCGAAAGTATACGATGAGTTGTCTAGTACCTAAATGTTTAAATTACTTTGGGAGGTTATTTACAGAAATTACCAAGCAGGAGTAAACACTAACCGTACACCAAAAAGTAGGTAAACAAGCAACCTTATGTAATATAATGACTGCTTTGACCTGTAACTATACACCGGTGGCATCCCATTCATTATGTTGTTCAAGATATTTACGTCGACGTATATCCAATCCAGCGAACTTTAGTTATGAATGGCAGATACACGATGTTGGGAAGCGCAACATCATACTAACCAAATATCTACCAGTAAAAAAATCGCCATTGAATGACCGTGAGCCCTGAAAGGTTGTTGCAACATAGTCTGCTTTTTAAATCAAGCCGGAAGCAAAACATTCATTAAAATAATGACAACAGCTGCTATAAAAAACATAAAAGTTGGTTAAGCACAAAAGTTATTTACTAGCGGCTAATCGGAATGTGTATATTTAATAATTTTGTAAACAAATACTAAAAAAAAAAAAATCTGGAGTAAAACTTCACAGCTATCTCATTGCAGTTTACAATAGACAAATTTTATAGTTTCAAATTTATTGATTTCGTCGGTGTTTTTATGGAGGAAATCGCGAAAACTGAAAAAACTCTTTTGTAAAAACCCATTTTCGGATTTTCATGAAACTCGGAATTTTGGCAATCTATTTATTTCTAATTAATTTTGTTTAGATGGTAGAATTATGTAATCAACTATGATAGCACTTTAAAGGAAACATAACCCTACCCCTACCGCAAAAGCCTCTTAAATGAGTTTATCAGGAGAAATTTTTCAATAAAAGTTGTAGCTCTTTATATGTGAAGTTCACATACTTAGTTTAAAGCAAATTGTTGGAGCCATTTTCGAGAAAATCGCAAAAAAGTGAAAAAAAACCTCTCAGTAAAGTGGTACTTCCGTATACCGGAATCCTGCTTATTCCTGCTTGATAACCGGAATTTTGGCAGGTAACTTACTGTCAGATTCCATGGTGATAGGTATTGTGGTAGGTTGCGCAGAGCTAGAAAGTATCAGACATTTTCTGTGATAGCCTGCTTCTTTTTGTGGTCATCGGCCGGTTTCGGGCGTTCGCCCATCATCAGGATGTTTTTGTCAGTGTAATAACATAGACTTGCACAGAGCAAATACAATTAATACATTCGAGTTGATACCCCCAACTTTTCGGGGAGGGATGGGTCATGTTTTACTGTAAAGTGGTAATTTAGTTTATTATACGATTCTTACATCTAATATTATTAATTAGATTTAGCTTAGATTATGTGTGGGGTGAGCCCGCACGTACTAATTGAGAAGCCGCTGGGCAGGTACTCCACTATATTCCAAGCTGAAGTCTTGGCAATTAAGGTCTATGCCGAGGAGAAGTTGCGTAAAGCCTACCTTGGGGATAACCAGTGGAGCTGTCCGTGTGGCTATTGGAGAGTGGCTCCGAAGCAAGCATGAGGCACTTGGGAAAGGGGTGGAAGCTCTGGGGCTATACACAGTAAAAGGATGACTGGGATGCCAGGGAGGAACAAAGTGACCCTTACCTGAGTAGGTGAGTAGGAACCAGATTTCTCTGGTGACGAGGTTATTACGGGGTCATGGTAGGTTCAAAAAGCACCTGTACAATGTGGGGCTAATAAGCTCGGTATCCTTGTGCAGACTGTGTCAGGAGGAGGAGGAAACGGCCCCCACTGCTTTTGATTGCGTAGCAATAACCAAATTGCGATTGGTACATTGCAACCTGAAGAGATAAAGATCTAGTGGTGGAAGCCCTAAACTCCTTAGGAAGGGAGGGTTCTCTTACTAGAAAATCGGGAATGGCACAATAAGACTATGATGGCTGCGATGTCGGTGTATAGCCCACCCGAAGCTGAAATCTACCTAATCTAGATTAGATTAGATTGGACGGGGCGGTGAGACTCCAACCCGGACATCGCCCCCCATTCTACTTCCCGTCTTCATGGTTTCGCCACTAGTTCTTCTTGCTTTATGTTCTCCTCCGATCTTAACGTGCCAAAGATCTCATACCGCAATCTGGCGATTGCAACGCATTCGAGAACAGCAGATTAGAGGCCGTCCTGACACAGTCTGTAATCAGAGCTGATATATGTTGCAAAAATTTGGCCATAACCAAGTTTGAAAAAATCGATGAACGGTGAACTGAATTGATATAAGTGCGTCTTTACTGAATAATTCTGTTTTTTGTGATTTTCTCAAGAAGACCACCGATGGATTTCATTAAATTTGGTACAATTTGGTAATCTGACAGAAATCTATTACTTTTGTTTGAAACTTACTTCCAAGAAAGTTTATTTAATGGAACTTCTGGTGGAGAGATAAGGTGTACAAGTGGAGTATAAAAGGAAAAAGGGTAAAAGTGGGTTTATTAAGTTTAGATTCCATTGATGACAACTAAACTTGTAGTAAGAATTATATTCTTAGGCCAGACTAGAGTGGGAGAAACTATTTAAATACAGCTACGGGGATTCTACCGAGAGTCTTGCAGCAGAGTTCACACAGCAGTCACAGCGCGTCAACAACCTTTCTCTTTCTCACCCTAAATCTCTCACTACCATTTTAGTATAAAGTCCAGACAGCTTGTGCTACTTTTCTGTTATACAGTAGCTTTACTTTTAGTTCATTTATCTATCTCACCTTCTCAAACCTATTATATTGGGTTAGTTCAATGTTACTGACGTACTCTTCATTCACCTGTATGCTTGGGTTGGAGGGTTGGTGGTACTTGTCTGCTTATATCTTTAAATTTATGTTAGCACAAAATTTGAAATTTAATAAAATTTTAAATATATACTCGTATTTCAAAAGAGTTCAAAAACTGTTTTTAAAACAAAAAAATAGTCGAGTTTATAAATCAGTGCAATACTTGGCCGTTACTGCTGTGGATTTTGAGTTATAAAAAAATTCAGCTACTGATCCAAATTCATTCTAATATCCTATTGTAGTTTCCTTGTGTGCCCGTGTTTGTAGTGTGAAAGGATGTCGGAATGGAGTTAGCAATACGAGTAAATTCGCGAGTAGGTGAACTTAAAATACATTAAACGAGTACATTTGGTGTCACACTTAACCCATATAGTTGTACATACAAACTTGGCATCGGTCAAACTTGGAATGCTTGGTATCAGTCAAACTTGGAATGCTTGCTATCAGTCTAAGCATTGGGCATGTAATTAGTAAAACTGTAAAAAAATTCTTAAATATCCATCTTAGTATAAATTTAGTATATATTTTAGTTTAAACAAAAAATTTAGAGATATTTAGGATCGTTTGTTTAAATGTATTTTTTTTTTAGAAATCCCGACGAACGGGTGTAAAAAAAAACGACCAGCCTTTTGTTCGTCAAAATTACGAGTCGCCATACTTGCAACCCTTACATCATAAACAGGCAGCAACTAGAAAGAAGGTTAAAGTCAAAAGAAAATTACGTGGCGTCACTGGTGAATATCGGGAGATAGTCAGACCAGACAGCGATGATAGTGGTGTTCCAGTAGATCCTAAAGTTACTGAAGAGTTCATTGAACAGGTTGATAGTATATGTGAATCTTTAACTGAAAATAAAGGCAAATTACCTACTATACCAACCTGGGAGGAAACATTTATTGAAGCATTAATATCTACACAAGTAGGTAACTTTTTCATAACCTAATTTTCTTCCAAACATTTATTAGACTTTCCGTTTTTACTTTCATTAGTTATTTCCTAAGGAAAAATCAGTAGTTATAAATGTGTAATAAACAAATAATTTTCATTTTAAAGGGAGAGAATAACGAAACAGAAATGGAAGAAGAGAAGCCAAAAGAAGCTGAACCAGAAGGTAGTAAAAAATACTGGTTTAATAAATAGTATGTGAAACTATCGGCACATAATTCTTTAAACTTTCAAGTAACAATTTCCTTCTAATTCAGCAATACTTTTAAAAGTTTTGAGGTCCCATGAGCCCTATAAAGTGGTTTTCAGTAAATGGTGTGTGTGTATGTATATGTGAACAGCATAGCTCAAGAACGAAAAATCTCTGAAAATTCAAACTTGATATTCCGTTTAGGAATCCGACAGTAGGTCGTTCCTCAATCGGAAGTACCATTTTACTGATTTTGTTTTTCACTTTTTTGCGATTTTCTCAATAATGGCTCTCTCAATAATGAAACGTTTCCCTGGGAAAATTCATTGAAGGCGGTATTGGTGAAGGGGTGGAGTTATATTTACTTATAAAGTGCTAGCTTAGTTTATTATATAATTCCATCAGCTAATAATAGAAATTAGAATTAAATATTCGCCAGAATTCCGAGTTTGAAGAAAATTGGTTCACCGGAAGTGCGTTTTTATGTGCAGTTTTTTCTGCGTTTTTCACCATAAACACCCTCGGATTTCTTTAAATTTGGTGCACTAACCATGAATACAGAGACCTGTCACTTCTCCGAGCTAAATGAAACTTTTTTCCGAGAAAGTTCATTTCAAGAAGTTTAGCGGAGGGGGGGAGGTGGTTTCCTCAAACAGTTATTTTATTAAGTTTAGTTTCTCTAATTAATTTTATGTTTACTTAATTGAGTTTCATGTCCATCCAATTTAATTTTAATTTTATAATTTAAATCTACGTTTCCACATTCTATTTTTTTTTCTAACCAATAATTGGATTAATACAATGTCTTAATTTTCGAACTCTAATATATAACGCTTCTACTTTCTATAATTTATTTGTTTAATTGCACTAATAATTAGTTCGATTCCTTTTTTTATGTTGTTGCGAAAAATTAGATTCTGATTAAACCTTGCATAGATTGCATCTTTTCGTACTCTTACAATACTTCGTGGATTGCGCCACATACATAAAATTAAGGACAATATAATGAATAGCTACCAACTCTAGGTCAAAGAAAAGTTTTTTAACCGTATGTGACACTAAAGTTTCTCATTTAGTGTATACAATGCCCCGGCTGAACTGCAGTGGAGACGGGCTGGGTTTACAGGATTTTCCAAATAAATATATAAATAAAACTTGGCTGAAAAGAAATAATAGGGGAAAAAATATATATATATAAAATGAATCAACAAAAATAAATAAAAAGGGGACAGGAAAAGAGATTATAAGGATTATAATCTCTTATAATTATTACAAGGATTATAATCTCTTATAATTAATGCAAGGATTATAGATTTTATAGGAGTACATGCTGTGACCATGAAAGGAAAACTGGGCCCCACGCTGTTGAAAATCCAATTATGCATAAATCAGAATGGTTGGAAGAAAGAAAAGAAATCAGAAAATCATTTACGACGACAGCGATCGTAGTAGTGTATCAGTAATCAGCTGTGCTGCTATTTCTGGCACAATTAATACATCAAGGTTGAAGTTTAGATACCGGAACATATATATATGATTTATTTAAAAGGAATATACATACATCAAAGAAAACTCCTGTCTAAATTTTTACAAAAATCATGTATAATACTATCCCTATTTCAGGCCCTGGAAAATATATAGTGATAACACAAACAAAATAATAGTATTAATACAAAAATAATTTCAAAGAAATGAATTAAAACTAAATAGAAATGGCACGAAAATGATATTTTCAGTAATATCTGGGAGTAACCAAAAATAAATTAAAAAAGTATCATTATAATAAAAGAAAGTCCTCCAGTCTATTTAATAAAACCAAAACGGAACTATACAATACGTATTGTGGAAAATACCTTTTCTATTTGTTTCCACAGTTAGATAGCCGCCGGCTTATTTCAACTATTGTTCGTATATGGCTAATTAAATATAGATTTTATAGGAATATGCTGTGTCCAGGTTTTATTTCTTTATATTGGTTTTTATTTCTTTTTATTTTTCCTCTGAGGGTTTAAATCCACCTTCTCTGTGGTATCCAGGACGTCTTCTTCTTCCAGACGAACCGTCAGACGGGCAGCACTGAGAAGAGCAAGTGGGTGGGTACTCCGAAAATCCGGCAATGCCGATAAAAAAGAAATTCAAAACATAGCACTCACTGGAAGATCTACTTTAGCCAAGCGGCGGCTACGAACTGATTGTTCTCTAACTCGCACAGACGCATGAACGTAGTTGATCAGACAGTAGTGTTTATATGTTAGTCCAGAGTCTACCTATAAACTTCTTCTAATCTGGCCCTAGAGACAGCCTAGCCGTATTATAATAAATTTAACATAAAATAGATTTTTTTTTCAACTTATTTAAATTTAATGTAACCGTCATTTACGGCGGTTACCCGAAATGGCGGACTTACAATAGATCTTGCGTTTTCGCCTAATTCTGTTGTGCCTTCTTTTTCAACAATGGAAAGAAAATTCTGAGTTTTTGGTTTATAGCACACATTAATTTTATAAAGCAGTATATAATATGTTAGAAAGAACCTGATTATTTGCAAATTACAGGAAGTGATAAAAAAAAAAAACTAAATTTTTCATAAAAATAATTAGCCCATCACCGTGTAGATGTGAAGGCATGAAATGTAGGTGAATCCACCGGCCAATCAGAAATTTAAATTATCATGTGGACCACGCCCACATTTGACACCTTCACTTCTAAGCTGTGATTGGCTCATTAAACAGCTAATTATTTCTATGAAAAATCTAGTTTAGAATTTTGTTACTAATTTTCCCTCTGTAGATATTTTGAAATTCTTACATTGTGCGATAAAAATTAGTTATAAAAGAAAAATTTAGTTTTTATAAAATAAAAATCAATCAAAATCTAGTTTTTCGCAACAACATAAAAAAAGGAATCGAACTAATTATTAGTTCAATTAAACAAATAAATTATAATAAGAAGAAGGGTTATATTTTAGAGTTTGATAAACTACAGTGTGTGTAACTACGTAAATTGGAATAAGAGAAGTCTTGTGAGTGTTTCACACCAGATTTTTTTAAATTTATATATATTATGAAAATTGCATTTCTATTAAACTTTTCGCGCCTCCTTTTGCAATAGTCCGTGTCTCTCCGTTTGGAAACCGCTGCTCTAAAGTGTTATTTCAGTTTATTATAAATGAAATGTGATGCAAAAATTCCGTGTTTAAAGAAAATCGAATTATCGGAAGTGCGACTTTACCGAACAGTTTTTTTTTAGTTTGTCCTACTTTCTCCATAAAGACACCAACGAGGTTCATTAAACTTGGCATACTAATTATACATACAGAGAGCCCACTGGTGTTTCAAATTTTTGTCCGAGAACATTCTTTTAAAGGAGGTTTCAGGAGGAGGAGGGTATGGGTCTCTTTCTTCATTAAGTTTAGATTCCTCCATTGTATAAAACTGAAGACATTTAAATTAGTACAAAAATATGGTGTGAGACATCATCCCACTAAAATTCCTCTAAATTTATTTTCTCCGATAAAAATTACAAAAACAAATATGGTTAGTACACCAAGTTTAATGAAACCTGCCTTTAGGGAGAAAATCGCAAAAAAAGGAAAAAACTGTTCAGTACACTTGCACTTCTGATGAACCAGTTTTCTTCAAACTCGGAATTTAGGCATCACTATTCATTGAAATTAGTATTATCTAGATGATAGATTGGTATAATAAACTGAAATAACACTAGAGGAAAATCTAACCCCACCTCTCCCCCAAATCCACTCTTGAATGAATTTTACCGGAAAAATGTTACAAATTAAAGCTGTAGCTCTTTATATGCGCAGTTTATATTCCAAGTTTAAGGAAAATTGTTGAAACCATTTTCGAGAAAATCGCAGAAAACTGAAAAATTCATTTGGGACTTTCGATTGACCGATTTTTGATCAAAATATTATTGTCAGGTTTAATGATAGCTCTTAACAACTAAATATCAAGTTTGAACTTTCTGCGATTTACCGTTTTTGAGTTATGCTGACCACAAACACACAGACCAATTTTTAATAACCACTTTTCTGACTCAAGAGACCTCAAAATGTGTATATCCGTTGAAATCTCGATATCGAGAATTTGACACGATTGGAAAATATCCTCTTAGCAGCAGTAAGAGAAAGTAGATAGTAAGCATTTATAACTATTAGAATTCGAGTAAAAGAGAGTCGTGCGAGTGTTTCATACCAGTTTTTTTTTTATGAAAAGAAATCAATAATCAAATGGTTTTAATCATCCTAATTAATTAAAAACTATATACTCGACTAATATTTGTTTATGAAAATGATATCTGATATAAAATCTGGACTCTAGACAGTCAAAATAACGCGCCCTAATTTCCTTATCATGCTTAGTGGAAACAATCTGCATGTTCCAAGTATTAGGAAAACAGAAGTTGAACGGCGAGCGTTGCAACAATTTTGGTCGTTGACATGGCAATCTTATCGATCCTTGTACTGGCCTACAATAGTCACAAATTTAATTTTTTTTTTTAATCATTCATTTTGATATATTTCCTTTCAATGTATTGCGATCGTGTGCCACATTTTCGAAATTGAGTTTTCATGGAAATGCATGTTTTAAAGTCCCTTGAGCCCAAAAAAATGGTTTTTAGAAAATGGTCTGTGTGTTGTTGCACGAAGCTCAAACTTGATTCCGTTTAGGTACACCACTCCATCAAACACGAAGATTTCGGGTAAAATCCATCAACCGGAAGAGCCACTTTACAAAATGTTTTTTTCAGTTTTTTGTGATTTTTCTCAAAAACGGTTCCAACGATTTTCTTCAAACTTGGTATATCAACTACACTTACAAAGAACTACAACTAGTATTCGAAATATGTCTCCTGGAAAATTCATTTAATAGCACTTTTTGGAGGCCTGGGGTTAGGTTTTCTCTTAAGTGCTATTTCAGTTTATTATACAATTCTACCATCTAAATATTAATAATTAGAATTAAACATGTTGTCGAATTCCCAGGTTTGAATAAAATTGGATGACCGGAAGTGCGCTTTACTGAAAGTAGTTTTTAGTTTTTGCTATTTTCTCTGAAACATCTCCATCGATTTTCTTTAAACTTAGTATATCAACTAGACATAACTTTTATTTGCAACATTTCTCAGGGAAAATTCATTTTAGGCTCTTGTGGGGGTTGAGTGGGGGTTATATTCAGGTTCCTCTGAAGTGCTATTTTAGTTCAACAATGTGCTATACAATTCTGTCAACTAAATAATATTAATTAAAATTATAAAAGTCGCCAAAATTACCAGGTTGAAGAAAATCGGTTGAGCGGAAGTGCGGCTTTACTGATTCAGTTTCTTGTGATTTTCTCCATAAAAATGCCCACGATTTTAAACACTAATAAGAATTGTAAGTGTGAAGAAAGTTTGCCATTTCGCAGTAAGAGAAAGTCTTGTGTGTTTTTGATTAAGATGAACTATATTTTGATTGAATAAAAAAAAAAAACCCTACGGCGCAACAGCCCATGAAGGATCAAGGGTTGCCAGACGGCGTTTTGAACAGGGGGGCATGTGGTAAGTACGCCGCAGTTCCCACGCCGTTTAGTTCCGGCCTTCGCTACCTAGGGCGCTACTAACTAGCTTCCCACTTTTTATCACGATGCTGAGTCAACACCGACTTTGACCTCACGGGAATCAAACCCTGAATTCTCGCACGAAAGGCGAGTGCGCTAGCCACTAGACCAACCCGTGAGGGCTTTGATTGAATAGCTAGCTGGATTTCCATCTTTATAGTATTCTTTCAATACTTTGTGGTCTGCGCCACCTACATAAAGTTAAAGACAATAGATCTAATGAATATCTAAAAACTCCAGGTCTAAGAAAAGTTTTTAACTGAGAATTATGAATTCCTTGAAGAAAGTTTTGTAGGTGTTTAACATGAATTCTATTTTGTCCCATTAGTATAAACGGCCAAATACAAAATGGCGGACTTACATTCGGAAATGCATCTTGCATTTCTGTCTCTTTTGCTTTCTTTTTCAACAATAGAAATAAAATTCTGAATTTTTTCTTTATAGCTCATATTAATTATATAAAGCAGAAAATAATATGTTAAAAATAGCTTGCTTTTTTGCATTTTTTTATGGTAAAATTTTTTTATCGCATTATTTGATAATTTATAAAATACTTATGAAGGAAAAATTAGTAAAAAAATCTGGAGTGAAACACTCACACAACTTTCTCTTACTCCAGTTCTCAAAATTATAATTGACAAATTTCATAGTTTCTGTACCAAATTTAATGAAATTCGTCGAAAACTGAAAAAACTGTTCACTAAAAGCGCACTTCCGGTTTGCTAATTTCTTGAAACTTGAATTTCAGCCACTATTTATTTCTAATAATTCTGTTTGGATGATAGAATTGTATAATCAACCTATTAGTAGCACATTTAGAGAAAAACATAACCCCACCCATCCCCTAAAAGTGCCCTTAAAAGAATTTTCCCCAAGAATTGTTTTAAATAAAAGATGTAGATCTTTGCATGTTTAATTTATATAAGAAGTTTCAAAAAATCGTCGAAGCCATTTTTGAGAAAATTACGAAAAAGAGAATAAATCATTTAATACAGTGGTCAAGTAAACGCACTTCCGGTTATCCAGATTTTTTTCGAACTCGGAATTTCAACAACATATTTAATTCTAATTAACATTATTTAGATGACAGAATTGTCTAATAAACTGAAATAGCACTTTAGATGGAAACCTAACTCCACCCCTCCCCCAAAAGTGCCCTTCATTGCATTTTCCCGGAGAAATGTTTGAAATAAATGTTGTAGCTCTTTGAATGTGTGGTTGATATTTCAAGTTTAAAGAAAATCGTCGGAGCCATTTTTGAGCAAAATCGCAAAAAAGTAAAAAGTCCAACTAGTAAAGTGGTACTTCCGGTTGAGGAATGTTGACAGATAACGTAGTGTCAGATCCCATTGTGATGCCTAAACGGAATATCAAGTTTCAACTTTCTACGGTTTTTTCGTTTTTTGAGCTATGCTGTTCACATACATACAAACACACAGACACACACACACAGACACACACACACACATAGACCATTTGCTAAAAACCACTTTTTTGGACTCAGGGGACCTCAAAACGGATATTTCCGGTGATAACTCGATATCGAAAATTTGACACGATTACAATACTTCCTCTTACTAGGAGTAAGAGAAAGTAAAAATTCTAAACTCGTTTTTTCAAAGAAATAATTAGCCAATCACAGTATAGGTGTCAAATGTGGGGTCATCATGATAATGTATGATTGGCCTAACATACCCCCCCCATTTCACACCTTCTTTTCTACCTGTGATTGATTGGTTAATTATTTATAGCTACTTATTTTTTTGAAAAAACTAGTTTAGAATTTCTTTACTAATTTTCCCTATGTAGGTATTTCGTAAAATAATCAAAATATGCAATACAATTTTTTATAAATAAATGCAAAAAAAATCAAGATATATGTAAGCATAATGTTTTTTTTTTTTTTTTTTTTTTTTTTTTTTTTTTTTAGCGGGGGGGGGCCAACGCACTGCGACCTTGAGCAGGTCTATTGTGCTATGCCCCCTGGGTGCCACAGGCTTGCCCATAGCACCCGAACGGATGCCCAATTGAACATGCGTTCTACAATATCTCCATCAGGTTGAGGTCCCTGAGGAATCCTAATACCCTGACGGGCTCTAGAGAGGGTATATCCCCCTCCTCCACCTGGTAGCTACCCAGGTTCCTGAACCTTCTCTGAGTGGCAGCCTCGCAGTCTGTTAGGAGATGTATTGGAGTTTCCTCCAACTCCCCACAGAATCTGCATGAGCTGTCACTTTCCAAGCCCAGCTTCGCCAGGTGTCCTCTAAGTCGGCAATGCCCCGTGAGGAAACCCGTAAGTACGCGGAGCTTGTTCTTACTCAATCCAATGCAGGCCTCCGACCTCCGTTGGTTATAATTTCCCAAGCAGATCTTGGCCTGCCGCAACCTGGGGAGGGAGTACCAGAGTTGAGATCTCTTCGTCTCCTCTTCCTTCTTAAGTTCCTCTAACAGACACTGGTCGCTAATCCCACAAAAAGGTTCCGGCCCCAAAAGTGGTGTCATAGCGCCTATCTTGGCCAGGGCGTCGGCCGTCTCATTCCCTTCAATGCCAACATGCCCCGCCAAAGTGCGACTTTGTTCCTACTGCCCAGATCGTTTAGTTTATCTAGGCATTCCCAAACCATTTTAGAGTTAATAACTGGTGCACCCAGAGCTCTGATGGCTGCTTGGCTATCGGAAAGGATTACAATCTCCCGATTCCTATATCCCCTATCGAGGTTAAATTGAACGCATCTTCCAATAGCGTATATCTCCGCCTGAAAGATGCTGGGAAATTTACCCATGGGTTCCGAGTGCTTGATCCTTGGACCAACCACCCCTGCCCCAGTCCCCTCGAGGGTCCTCGACCCATCAGTATACCATTTAATGGCATGTTCCTTAATGCCCAACAGAGCGGATCCTTCGCTCCACTCACTTTTGGTGCCCAGCTTCGACGAAAAATTTTTTGTGAAGCTATACTTCTTAACCATACCATCCCTAGGGAGGTGCCAGATGAGGGAGCCCAAAGGTGAGAATACCAACTCTCTAACCCCCAGCCATCCCTCCCCTCCTGCACCACCCCTAGAGATCCTAAAAAGGGCCCCCTTCGCCGCCCTTTCCACCACTAGGTGCAAAGGTGACAGATCGAGGATAACCTCCATCCCCTGCGGTGGGGCAAGTCCTCATAGCCCCCGTCATGCACAAGCATGCGAGCCGCTGTACCTTGTCAAGAGTTCTCCTGACCGGTACTTCTTTGGTCTTTCCAAACCAAGCCACCGCGCCATAGGTGATAACTGGTCTCACCATCATGGTGTACATCCACCGTAGGATTCTCGGGGGGCATCCCCAGGATTTGCCCGCCATCCTCCTACATATCATGAGGGCGCCAGTGGCCTTATTAATAGTTGATTCAATGTGTTTCTTCCATAGGAGTTTACTATCAACAGTCACCCCTAGGTACTTAACCTCCTTTTCCCACCCTACTTCTTCTCCGGCTAGCCGGATATTTTCAGGCGTGGGAGTGTTCTTTTCCTAGTGAAGGGTATCACAGTGGTTTTCGTTGGATTAACCTTCAACCCCACTGAGACACACCACCCGCTAGTGATATCTAGACCCCTCTGTATTATGTCACATAGGGTGTCTTCAAACTTTCCTCTAGCAATAATGACGACGTCGTCAGCATATCCCTGACAGGCAATGCCGACGTCCGTCAGTTTGTAGAGGAGCTCATCCACCACCAGGCTCCACATTAGGGGTGACAAAACCCCCCCTTGCGGACAGCCACGAGTAGTGCGGGAGCGGATGGTCCGTGAGCCCACCACAGTTTCTACCGTTCTTGTAGACAACATTTCCATCATCCATCTGGCGGTTGTTCCATCCACCCCCCTTCTAACAAGGGCTCTGCCAACCGCCTCATGGGAAGTATTGTCAAACGCGCCTTCTATGTCCAAAAAGGCACAGATGGCCGTTTCCTTAACATCTAGGGTCCTCTGGATTACATCTGTCAGCCGATATAGAGCGGTAACCGTCGACCTTCCCGCTCGATATGCGTGCTGACAGGGGTGCAAGGGCACCCTCTCCAGAACACCTGTCCTGATATAATTATCCACGGCCTTCTCCATAGTCTTTAAAAGAAAAGACGTGAGGCAGATAGGCCTGAAGGATTTGGGCAAGGTGGCATCCCTTTTCCCAACCTTGGGGATAAAGACCACCCTAGCCCTTCTCCACGGCCTCGGTATATACCCGAGTGCCAAACTGCTCCGAAAGATCTTAACCAAGTGTGGAAGAACCTCCCTTAGGCCCTTTTGTAGGAGGGCCGGGAAAACCTCATCCACACCAGGCGACTTGAAGGGCTGAAACTTATTTATTGCCCATTCTATTCTTAGTGACGTGCAGATGGTTCTGGCCACCTCCCAGTCATCCCTTACCGGTCTGCTGGGCCCTATCGTGTCAGTACCATCCTCTGGTGGCAGACTCCCCGGAAAATGGGTCTCCAGCAGGAGAAGAGCACGTTGCTCCCCATCCTGCGTATAGCTGCCATCAGGTCTTTTGAGTGACATCAATGCTCCAACACCGTGTTTGGCCATTGCTTATGCAATCTGGCTGCCACGGGTGCGGAGCTGATGTCCTCACAGAATTTCCTGTAACTAGTTCTTTTAGCTTTTCTAATCTCCTTGTTGTAGGTAGTAAGCGCATTTACTGTTTTATAAAATTAATGTGAGCTTTAAAAGCAAAAGAGTATTAGTCAGAAATGCTAGATGCAGTGTAAGTCCGCCATTTGTAATTGGCCATTTATACTAATGGAACAAAATAAACTTGATATTTAACACCCATAAAAATTTCTCCAGTGAATTCATAATATTGAGTTGAAAAACTACGGTTTAACCTGGAGTATTTAGCTTTTACCTTTTTGTCCTTAATTTTATGTAGGTGGCGCAATCTAGAAATTATTGAAAGAGTACTGTAAAGATGGTATTCTATCTATGAGCTAATTCAATCAAAATCTAGTTTCTTGCAACAACATAAAAAAAGGAGTCGAACTAATTATTAGTGCAATTAAACTAACAAATTACAATAGGAAACAGCGCACTGAGAAGGCTCTGGGCGCCAGTGACCATAGATGTTGACTCGCCTTAAATTAAAAAAAAAGAAAAAAAAAAAGAAGAAACAGCGTTATATATTAGAGTTCGAAAATCTAGAGACTATGTAACTTCAAAATTGGAGTAAGAGAAAGTCATGTGAGTGTTTCACATAAGATTGTTTTAAATTTTTTGCGATTTTCTCGAAAACGGCTTCAACGATTTTCTTTAAACTTCGTATATCAGCTACACACAGATAAAGAACTACCTATAACTTTTATTTGAAACATTTCTTTGGTTCTTTGGTTACAACCTTTCTTTCGTTTCGATGGACAATTTTCCTTTTTGAAAATAGAGAAAATATAACATTTAACGAGATTAATGTCTCTTTACAACTTTCATCAGATACTACAGTAGTGAGCAAAACTGTAGAAGTACTCGAATTGCAGTAGTACTCGCATTTGTAGACTCTCTTTTGTCAAATAAATAACTATTTAATCTTAGTAATTTATAAGTAATTAATTATCCATAAATATATACTAATCTTTTTTTATGTTTTCGTAGCGGAGGCAGCGCCACAAGTTGTAAGTATTATTGGAATTTAGCTGTTTCACTATATTTTTTGGTAAATTTGAATTTTAAAATGAGTTGTCTAAAAATAAAAATAAGGTCACTTTTTTTTAAGAAGCATTGATTGACTTAGTCATCATCATGGATTGAATTGTCATCTTTTTTTTAAATATAACGTTGCTAATATGGTTGACGAATTTTTTGCATAAATTTCACGAATAAATCAAGAGAACCGCAGTAATCATTATTACCTATGGATTCAAATGGCCTATTACAATGGATTTAAATGAGGAAAAGACCAAAGCAGTCGATGCCATTAACCATTATAAAAAAAAAAGAGGAAAACCAAGAAAAAATCCAATTCTAAAACATTTAAAATATTTACAACAAATTGTTCGTCAGCTTATTATTTTTATATATTGAGTAGTTAGCATAGTAGTCGTAGAGATTACATCTCAAGGAGAACTTGATAGCAGCACAGGTTTCAAATGTTCGGCTAAGATTTCTGGCGGAGAAAAGTATAAATGAAGTGAAGTAAATTAAAAGGTTTTTCAATACCTTATTTATGGGTAATTTTGTTTAAATATTTTTTTAAAAGAGCTCGATAAGAACGGTATGTAGCCTTTGGCTTTGGAAAGGGAGGGACCATGGCACAGAAAAAAAAAGTTAAGAATGCCTAGTTACTTTAAAGAGATCATTTGGAAGTGAGATTTTAGAAGGTTGTTCAAACAACCTATGCAAACATATAATTCCTTAAAATAATAACTATTTTGTATTTTTTCAATCAAAATTTTTATTTTTTATTAGGTGGAAGATGTGGCTCCACCGGCTGCTGAAGAACCGCAGGTAGGAGATTCTTGTATAAACATAGATACATAATGACACTACTTTCTTTTACTGCTATAACACGAAGTATTGAGATTAAAAACAAAAGAATGGTTGATTTACTCTCAGAAGATAAGGGCACTGAGGCGACAGATCGCCTTGACCAGCAGGGTTCCAGAACCCTTATGGATCTGAACTCTTCTGCGGGTGCAGCCGTATAACATGGGTGCACAGTAGAGCACAAGAACGGTTGGTAGAAACTTCAGCCTGGAGGCCTATTTCTGAGTATTTGTGAATCTCCTCATTGGCCATTTGTAGAATTAAGAAACCGACACATCGCCTGGGCCAAGACAACGTATAGCCAGTTCAGGTTTTGTCAGGAAGAAGAAACAGCACTGCCCGTACTTTGTCAGTGTGAGGGGGCTGTGTGGCGGAGATTTCGCCATGTCTTCGGCGAAGAAAATCCGACACTAATAAGTTTTACCCACGAGACTCCCTTGTTCTCTCTCTCCAAAAATCTGATTAAAGAGATTGGACTGGAGAGCGTACTTTAATTGTGGGTGCCACAATCGTGGCCCGTAGAGGTCGCGGTTATTTAGCCTTAACCGCCAATCCCCACAGAATCTAATCTACTCACAGAAGATTGATACCCTTATTATATTATATATACCCTTATTATATATGATATATTTGGTCTATACAATATCAAAATTTGTATTGTTTCATTTTCCACCGAATGTAGTAGCTGTACTTCAATGTTACCCTTCACCGGTTATCTAGTAGTTAATATCTCTCTCGTGTCGTCTTTTATGCTTGAAGCCAGGGCTCGATTCCCACGCAGGCATAAACGTTAATCCGCATCTGGGAGCTACAGTTAGTAGAGGCCAGAACTAAACGGCAATGAGCAGAGCCAATCACATGCTCCAATACAAAATCGCTTCTCAGCAACCATTCGCTTGCTTTGGCTGTTATGCCAATGATTTTTTTTTTTTTTGTCTTTGCTTTACAGTTTCAACAGGCTTATTGGTATTTTATTTTACTATGCATTTATTAACATTTTCTAAGCACGGAAGGCCACATCACCGGACTTCACAAAGAGAGGGGCCCAAAGGGGAAAAAAAGGTTTCGGAATTCCCCACTTTAAAGTGATTTTTTTTTTTTTAATTTAAGGCGCGTCATCAACATGAGCCTTCTCACTGCACTGCCAGCCTCCGGACAGTTTCTCTCATTACAGACAACACTGTCCATCAGCGGACGTGAGCTGTAGAGGCTCCTAGGAACAAAAATTCTAAGGATAGCTCAGCTAGATTCGAACCTGGGTCCTCCGCATGGGACTCCCGTACGCTAACCACTTAGCTATTCCCTTCCCTGGATGTAAGTTGAATGTGAGATTTTAGATGTGCAAGTATAGTAATTCCTTAAGACAAAAGGTATTTATTTCAGTAGCTGAGTCTGCCGCAGAGCTGGAAAGCATCAGAGATATTTTCCATGAGACTGCTTCATTTTGTGGTCACCGACCGGTTTCATCAGACGTTCGCCCAACATCAGGATGTCTCGATAAAAGAGTGCGATAACACAGACTTGCACAGACCACATGTATACAAATTATTTTATTCACTGGTGACCACAAAATGAAACAGGCTATCACGTAAAATATCTCTGCTGAAAAGATATATATTTAGTATTTTTCTAGTATTAGGTGAACATTTTTTAAAAAAAATTATTGTAGTTTACATAATCATTCTTTAAAGTTATTTTTTTTAGGGCGAAGAAGCAGCTCCGGCTGCACCGCCAGCTGAAGCCAAGGTAAGATTTTTATATGAAGATATTAGAAATATAATGAACATTACTTTCCTGTACTGATGAAAGACGAAGCATTGCGAACGTTCACATTTTCGAAATTGATTTAGAGCCAGGCATAAATGAGATCTAAATAAAATAAAAAAAATCTGGTGTGAAACACCCACAACTTTCTTTTACTTCTGTCTGTGCAATTATATATAAATGACAAATTTTCTTATACTCAAAGTTTACATATTTGTCCTAACATAAATACAGGGGTGGTGAGGGGATAAGTACTACCTACCTAGACACACACACACACACACACACACACACACACACACACACACACATATATATATATATATACAAACCATTCGCTGAAAAACATTTTTTTCTTATTCAGGGTATCCTAAAACATTTATTTCTGGTGAAAACTCGATTTCGAAAATCTGACACGATCGTAATACTTCCTCTTACCAGGAATAAGAGAAAGTAAACATTTTGGCGGAGTCTTGATATGTGTGTTTGGTTGTGAGAGAGAGAATATTCTGGTAATATACATGAGCATGACTTGCTCTTGTTGCAGTTAATCGTAGTTCCACCAACTTGAACTCCTGATTCCCTCACTGCATCCTCCAGGGCAAGGTTATAAAGCAAGGTAAACAAGCTAGGCTCTCCTCTTGTCTTAGGCCTTTAAGAGTGGAAAACTCATTTGAGAGACCGCCATCGATGCGGACCTGGCACTGTACAGAGCTCATTATTATTATGATTATTCAAAGAAGGGGAAGGCAAAATCCTACGCTATCCAAAGCCTCCCAGGGCCCATATAGCTACCCCTAAAGAATACCAA
Organism: Triatoma infestans; assembly: GCA_011037195.1. Classification (NCBI taxonomy): domain Eukaryota; kingdom Metazoa; phylum Arthropoda; class Insecta; order Hemiptera; family Reduviidae; genus Triatoma; species Triatoma infestans. Next base: position 133,315 of record JAAEAF010000660.1, on the reverse strand, counting down.
ATACTGGGACTAGAACAAAAATCCAGGCCCAGGTTTTTTAACCATCTAAGCTTCACAACAGACCGAACAAATCGGACCAAAACCTTAAAAGAACATAGCTTAAGATCCTCTACCGATATCCTATTCCGGCCAAAGGTCCCAAACCTAATCTCTTCACAGCCCAAACAATCCGTCATCAGATGCATGGGTGTTTCCTCTTTCGTCTCACAAACTCTACAAAAGGGGTCAGGCATGAGTCCCATTGTATAGAGATGTCTCCTTAAGCCACAATGCCCAAAGAGGAAGCCAACCAGATGCCTGAGAGAAGTCCGTGAAAGACATCGGATCCCGCTATTCAAAGCTCCGTCCGGACCTCCAGTGAGCATCTTAGACTGTCGACAACTCACTGCACTCATCCATAAGGATCAATGAAAGGGAGAGCTCTGGACCAATGAAAGGGAGAGAGGCGCCTAATTTGGCAAACCTATCCATCTCCTCATTCCCAAAGATTCCCATATGACCTGGAACCCAGACCAGAAACACTTCCTTCAGAGCTCATTGTCATCTTGGTAAGCCTCACTAGCTTAGGAGGAATTCCCATATCCAGCATTACCTTGTACTATTTTTCCCTGATCACATGAAAATCATCGAATAGGTGATGGGTCTGTATATTATATTCGCGAGTTCTTTCCAACATAATTCTTAGATAGAATATTTGATTCTTCCTTGCCTTCTCTCTCATGAACCCTGCTTGATAACTCCCTATTTCTCTCTCTGCATAGGGTCTAAGCTTTAAGAATAGAATTTTGGAAAGGATCTTATATGCACTGATAACAGAGAGATGCCTCGATAGGTATTGCATTCTAGAACGTCCCCCTTTTTATGACTTGGGCAAATGATGGTAGTGTACTAATCATTTGGTAACCTTACATGCTCCCAGATTCGGAATGATATTGTGCAATATCCGAATCACTGTCTCTAGGCCCCCATATTTGTACAGCTCTGCAGGTAGTCCATCAGATCCTGGTGCCTTATTATTCTTCAGACTTTCTATGGCCTCTTGAATTTCCTCAAAATCCGGAGGCTCCAAGTCTTCCGTCGGAATAAAGACCTCCTGAGATTATTCTCGTTAGAAGGGATGCGAAATGACCCGCCACCGCTCCAATATCCTGCATTTCTCATTAAGCAATGCTCCGACACTGCACTGTCTTCGCAGGCAGTTACATAGTTAAAGAGTTTCCGGCCATTGTTCACCTCACGATAAAAATTCCTTATCTCATTTTGATTCCGAAGTTGCTCTAAGTTTTCAAGTTTATCCGTCTTATTCCTTCTCTTTGTCCTCCAATGCAGGTACTTCTCCAGTCGTTTTTTGGCCCTATATTCCTCAACATACCTGCTTGTATCTCTCTTTTGCACCATTATTCTATAGACAGCATTTTTTTTATTGGTAGCTGTCTGACATTCATCATCAAACCAATGTGCTCTAGAGGGAACCTCATCGTGACCCAGAACTTCACTAGCTACTTCTCTTACAACATCCCTGCACACTTCCCATTGCTGGTCGATAATCTCAATATGAGTATTCGGCACACTTTTTCATCCATACGCTCAGCGAGTTGTATACAGATCTCGGGATCCTTAAGTCGCCTCAGTTTAATTTGGGTTGGCGTGCACTCATATAGGGACGGGCCAAAACCTTGCACGAATTTTTGCTATAATTAAGTGGTGGTCGAAGACAACGTTTGCCCCTCGATAAGTTCTCACACCTTTTAGTCCATAAATATGACTTGCATTCATATGAACATAGTCTTTCTGGTTGGCGGTTACTCCACCATTAGATTTCCAGGTCGCCTGATGTATCCTTCTGTGAGGGAATAGAGTAGTGCCCACAACCAAACCTCGCGATGTTGCTAGGCCAACAATTCTTTTACCATTATCATTTGGACTATCGTTCGCAACCATTGCATCCCAATGGTTGGGCGAAAAATATCTTCTTTGATTAGCTAGACATTGAAATCTCCCATCACGATCTTGATATCTGCTTGATATTGATGGTGCACTGCTCCACTACACCTTCCTCCTTTTCAGACATCCTTTCCTCATCCTCATCGAAGGGTTCAGTGGGAGCATGAACACTCATTAGGTTATAAATAAAGAACCTTCCCTGCAAACGAAGATAGTAGATTCGAGGGTAAATCGGTTTAAAATCAACTATTATCTGTTCCAGGCAAGATAGTGTGGTTCTTCTTCAACATCCCGTTATTGATCCTTCAACATCTCCTATTTTCTGGGTAGCAGCAATGTCAACCCTAGGGAGTCAAGTTGATTAAGGAGCAATTGTAAGACTCCATGTCGATAGAGAGATAAAACATTCTATGATTCAAGTCGAAAATCCTTTAGACGCGTTATGTCGCTCCCTTGATGTCAGTGCGGCTTCTCTTTGTGTAGGGTTCGTAGTAAGTGGTATTTTATGAGCTGGGTTACTAGCCCGCGCTCAACCCCCAACCTGGAGGACCAGGCCATTTGAAATCAGAGTTTCCCTCTCCTAGGCCAGTTGGCTTCAGCATGTCTTACAGGGATGGCCTGCCCGTCGTTGTATTTTGGAGTTTTCCTTCCCCTAGACATATAGCCTTCACCGCGGCTGAGAGATCCCAGGATGCAGTTTAACGTCTCGCCCAGGATGTGTAGAGGCTCATACGAAGAGAAAATCTAAGGGCAGCACTGCTGGATTCGAACTCGGGATCTAGTATACTCCCACAACCTTTTTTTTTTTATGACCAACCATCTAAAAGTTTTAAAGAAAAGCAATTTTGAAGAAAATTTTGTATTGATAATGTAATAATTGGAGTAAGAGGAAGTGTTCCACATTAGATTTGTATTACTTTGTTCCAGGAAGCAGAAGAACCAGCTGAAGAATCAAAACCAGGAAGGGTATGTTTAAAATAACAATTATGATTTATAGAATTTATAAATTCTTTTGATATCTCTAAAATTATCATAAAACTTAATGAAATATTATTTTGTCTTATTTAGACCAAAGAATCTTTAGATGACTTTCCTTTGGCTGATTCTAAAGTGATGGCAGAATTGAGAGAAGCGGATGCTAAAGCACAAAAGACTGCAGAAATCATTCAAGCAATGAAAGAAGAGTTAGCAGTTTTAGCTCGAGTAAATTTGTCTACTTTAATATTTTCTTTTGTTTATTTTCAGTTTTATTTATTCTGTAATATCACAGTGAAGATTTAATAAAGTACCTGGTGAAAGACCGATGAATGGCCAGTTTCCATCGCTTCTTTTTATGGAGTTAGTGAGAAAATAATTTGGCGGAATTTCTTAGCTTGTTCATCCATCCATTAAGCCGAAATCGACCGAAATTTTATGATGTTCCCCGATCATGTAGTAGCGTAATAAAATTTGTGTAGACAGTTTTTTTTTTTTGTAACAGAGTAACCTACCATTAACTGCCAACTCATAAATTTTCCTGAACAATTAGGGGAAAACTTCATTCTTCTCATGTTATTCTTTTTAAAATAAAAGTAAAATAAATAACTAAATCAGGATTATGATCATTAAATTTAAATAATCTTTTTAGAAAAAAATAACAGTTCACAATAAAATTAAATTTAAGTGATTTGATTCTATAATTTTTATTTGACTTAAGGCGAATGCCATCTAACACCAGATAACTTCTTTGAAATAAATTTTCAATTAAAAAAAATAATCCTTTGATGTTTATCTTTGTCCAAACTAATACAAAATATACATATTTTGTATGTTATATACTTATTAGCTTTAATAGCCCTTTGATAGTCGAATATTTACTGGAAATATCCGAATTTTTATAAAATGTTATTAATTTTTCAATCAGTTGTTTAATGAGGTGAGTATATTTTTTTCAGAAAGAAAAAATGACCACTGAAGATGCACAAATGATCGAGAGGAAGCAAGCTGAACTGATGGATAAACTGAGTGAATTTGAACAAATTACCACACAAGTTCAACGGTTGGTCGGTTTAACGGATATTACTTCCAAAATGATTGTTGATCAAAAAGCTGCTGAACATCGTCTCGCAACTGCTCAACCAGCACCAGAAGAATCATTACCAAAGGTTTAATTCTACATAATAACTTAAAAATAAAAAAAGAAGCAGTATTTGTATTAGGAACAAAACTGAATCCGGTTTAAGGAACCAACCCAAGCTTTCCTAACATTTGTGGCCAGCGAAAATTATCCATTCTTATGATCCCTTCCTTTCAACTATAATCAAATAACACAATCTATTAGTACCGTATTCTTACAATTTAATTCTCTAAGAGTGGAGGCACTTTTGATAGATTTTTTTTTTAATGCACTCTAACTCGGGCACAAATTGAGAAGATCATTAGGTTCCTAAGGATCAACATAGATGGCAGATCCTGAACTGAAGAAATAACCAGATCCATTTCTTCACAGAGTGCTATGAACAAACGCGTTTAAGTACGGGTGTCATATGATTAGTGCCTGTAAGGGCTCCAGATCTCTCATCTGAAATGGTCCAAATAGACGCATAATTTCAGATCGTTCAAAAACAAGACGTTTTATAGCTACGGATGTGACGTTTTTCCTGCAGGCAGAAGATGTGCCCTCCTTGATAAAAAATGTTAACAATCTCCATCACTTCTGAGGTTCCCGAAATTGTAGTCCGATACCACATAAAGCTTATCTTCTCCCATCTGTATAAATTAATTTTATTACAAATTTTATTTTAATTTTTTATATATTATTTAAGTTTTTTAATTTTATTTTTACAAAGGCTTATCATTGTGTTGGGTAGACAGCAATTCCTGTTCATTCATTCCGATTTTTTCGGTGAATCCCTGGGTTTGTACAATATCCTTGTTGGTATCTAGAAATTATTACAACAAAGATATAATGAGATCCAGTAAATAGTTTTTTTTCTACACTATTTGAACTAGTTTCCTCTCTATAATTTCTTTCTTGGCTCTAAGATCCTTAAAGGACATTGGCCTCTTCAACCACTTTTTCCATTCCTGTCTCATTTCTGCAATCTTTTCTCCACATTCTGATTCCCATTCTTCATAAATTTTCTTCCATTTCATCTGAGTCTCAATTACTTCTAGTAAATTTTCCAATTTGTTGATTAATCCACATTTCCTACGGGATCCTAAATGCTCCATTGTTTAAAAGCATCAATCACTTTTATCTTTCTTCCCTTTATCCATCCTACTAGCTCCTGTTCAAGATACAGTTCTCTTATTCATTCTGCGACTCTTCCCTTCCCCTATGGGATCTTTCTTTACGAATATTTAAGAGAATACTTGCTTCCTTCATAATCACCCATGTTTCTCTAACAATTATAGTGTAAATATACTTTTTTTTTAATTGTCTGTTTAAGGGACAAACCCTATGTTTGTCCCCTCTTGGGCCATACCTCCCACAAAGTTCGTCGCAGCCCTCTCAGTGCACTACTAGCCTCCGGGTAATGTACTCTGGTTACAGAACACTGCCCATCATCGGACCGAGAACTGTAGTGGCTCCCAGGAAGAGAAAATTTAAGAGCAGCACTGTTGTACTCGAACTCGGGGCTCATGTTGCTAATCTAGTGTGCTACCACTAAACTAATCTCGCCCTTGAACTATAGCCCTTTATATTATAGCCTTGTATATTACCATTTTCACCTCTAGAAAAAATCTTTTATAGTGATCAAAAATACCTGTTAACAGCAGTTGTTTTTCTTTTAACATTTATACTTCACTAATATTTTAAACATTTAACTTTTCTGTATTTGTAGTGCTTCTGATCATGAACGTTATCTTAATATATTCAACATTTCTGTGCTGCTTTGAATTCTTGAGACAACACTGCTGATGGTTGCTTGCGATTTTCCCGGCAGAACAGCATCGTTAGCTTAGACCATTTGTTGACTTAACCTGATTTTGGCATTCGGACAAATATGAGGCTGTAGTGGTCTTTTCTAACTCTAGGTAAAAAGTAAAGGGGGAAAAAGATTCGGACTACCACAGATTTCTATGTAAATTTTTTGATACTGTACCCTCTGAATTTCATATTTTTTTCCCAAGTGTTAGCAGTTTTTAGCGAAATAAATATAGCCGGAATACCAAATTATTGCACATAAAACAATTCTCAAAAATTGGTCCAAGCAATTGTAGATGTCTCACTATGATGAGGTTTACTTACTTTCCCCATTTAAGATATAGTATCTTCATTTAATTTCTCGATTATGACGGCAAAATTAATGCCATATCGCCAAAGCAGAACCACCACCCCCAACACCCCCTGAATAGAAAGCTCATAAAGACTAGTCAGACTGCCTCTCGGGATGAAGAAGGAGCGGTTAAAGGTGTTTCCCATTTCTTCGCCTACATTCTATGAAGTTTTGATTGGAATAGATGAGAATGATTATAATTGCCAATTTTTACATCTTCCTTGAAATCGAATAGAATCTTCTTCGCATATGAGAAATTTCTTTTGGTAGAATCCTAAGTTTCAGCGAAACATAGAGCTTTATCTATAAACTAAGGCCTAGAGATTCATTGTTTTTTTTTCTTCTTCCTTCAGGTGATCATCTGTGGAGGTGGATCAATTGATCCCATACCTAAGATAATAGTGTGCGAGCCAACAAATCGCCGGGAATGCGGCCAGCCATTATATCAACAGCTGTCGGGACGTACGTCACGACGAGAATGTTCACCACGGGGAGGTGGTATGAAAACTGGAAGTGGTGGTTGCGGCCCGCAACCTCAACGTGTACGTTTTGATGATAAACCTTGTTCTTCTGTGTGCCAGCAAAACTATCCTGGTTTTCCACAACAGCCTGGACCACAATGGGGAGGACAATCACCATATCAATGGCAAGGACAGCAGCAGTCGGTTTTTCCGTCTGGCCAAATGGGAGCATGGCCACCCCCTATCCAAACCAGAACCCCTACTACTACGGACCCAACCCAGGATATGGCCAATTGTACGGTAATCCGAATTTCAACCCCTACCTCATGCAGTCCAGACACAACGGACAATTCCAGTGCGACCATAGAAACGGGCGAAGATGATTCAGGAAATGAGAAAGATAAGAAGTCAAAGAAGCAAAAAATGTCTACCTCCAAAGATAAGAAGGGTACCAAAGATACTGCAGATAAAGGAGACGAGTAAGTATTAACTCTTTGACAAATAAATAGCTATAATGACATTTCCTTTAGCATAAATGCGTTTTATATAGGCAAGCACTATAATGTGAACAATAAAACATTAAGCAATTTGTCTGTCCATTTCGAATTCTACTTTGTTCTACATCTGGAGAAATACTGAGTTCATGTGAGCTCTTCGAAATCGATACAGATACGCTGATATTCTGAAGAATGAATAGTCCAGGAAGATTGGTATACATATGTATATACTGTACAACATACCCTATAACTTGGATGGTAAAATTAAAGATCAACTAAAAATTAAATTAAATTTAAGGGAAGAGAATAGCTTAGTGGTTAGCGTACTGGACTCCCATGCGGAGGACCCGGGTTCGGGTCCAGCTTTGCTACCCTTAGATTTTTTTTTCCTAGGAGCCACTACAGCTCACTGTCCGGTGATGAACAGTGTTGTATGTAACGAGAGAACACTGTCCGAAGGCCGGCAGGGCACTGAGAAGGCTCCGGGCGCCAATGACCATAGCTGTTGATGCGCCTTAAATTAAAAAAAAAATAAATTTAAAAAATGTAATCATTAATCAAAAACTAAAATTTAAAATTTAATCATCCTCAATTTAGTTATTTAAAACGAAAAATTTAATTTAGTTGCATCTAAAAATTAAATTTTTAATCATTTGGCAAATTAGTTTTAAATAACTAAAAATTAAGTAATCAAATATTTAGTTGATTAAATTAATTCAAGAATTTATTTTTATCATAAAATAAACAATGATTAAATTTTTAATTTAATGCACATCTCAAGATTATTTCTTATAAATAAATAAATAGCCTTTATTTGAGAGCAGTTTTAAAACAATTAAAAAACTCTGGTGTGAACACCACACAACTTTTCCTACTCCACTTCTCAAATTGGAGGAGAATTGTATGTAATCAACTATGCTGATAGCACTTTACGGACAAAACATAATACCAACCCTTCCCTTAAAAGTGCCCTTAATGAAATTTTCCAGAGAAATGTGTTAAATAAAAGTGGTAGATCTTGTATGTTGTGATATATAGTATTTCAAGAAAATCATCGGAGCCTTCCTGAGAAAAATTGCGAAAAAGTGAAAAAATCATTTAGTAAAGTGGTAAAGTAAACGCACTTCCGGTTATCCGATTTTTTTTCAAACTCGGAATTTCAACAACATATTCAATTCTAATTAACACTATTTAGATGGCAGAATTGTCTAATAAACTGAAATAGCACTTTACTTGAAAACTTAACCCCACCCCTCCCCCAAAAGTGTCCTTAAATGAATTTTTCCAGAGAAATATTTCAAATAAAAGTTGTAGCTCTTTGTATGTGTAGTTGGTATGCCAAGGTGCAAGAAAATCATCGGAGCCATTTTTGAAAAAAACGCAAAAAAGTAAAAAAAAAAAACTAGTAAAATGGTATTTCCGGTTGAGGAATTTGACAGATATCGTACAGTAGTGATATCTAAACATGGTGATACCTAAACGGAATATTTTCAACTTTCTGCGATTTTTCGTTTTTGAGTTATGCTGTTCACATACATACACACACACACAAGAGAGAGAGAGAGACCATTTGCTAAAAACTACTTTTTTGGACTCAGGGGACCTCAAAACGGATATTTCCAGTGAAAACTCAATATCGAAAATTTCACATGATTACAAAATTTCCTCTTACTAGGAGTAAGAGAAAGTAATATGTAGTAACCATGGAAACAGTTTCTAAGCATTCTAAACTTTTCTAAATATTCTAAATTTATCTTCTTGATTACCGAAACGACTGCGGGAAAAGAAACTCTGGTGTGAAACACACCCACCACTTTCTCTTACTGCAGTTAACAAAATTGTAAACAGTTGACAAATTTTCTTCAAACTTATAATTTGTAATAAATATGTGTTTGCAGTTTATATCAATGAGAGAATCTAAATTGAATAAAATGACTTGTTTGAAGAAAGCTAACCCACACAAACTTCTTTAAATGAATTTTTCCGAACAAAGTTTGAAATAAAAGTGATTGGTAGGGAAGGGCATGGCTAAGTGGTAAGCGTAATGGACTCCTACACGGAGGACCCGGTTTCGAGTCTAGTTCGTGTGTTACCCTTAGATTTTTTCTTCCTAGGAGCCTCTACAGCTCACTGTCAGTGATTGGTCTCTATATTCACAGTTATGGTATCAAATTTAACAAAACTTATTAGATTGTTATGGAGAAAACCGCGAAAACTAAAAAAACTTCAATAGAAACGTACTTCCGGTTAAGTGACTTTCTTCAAATCGGAATTTCGACAACGTATTCATTGTAATTGAACTATTTAGATGGTAGGATTATGTAATAAACTGAAATAGCACTTTACAGGAAAACTTAACCCCACCCTCGTTAAATTTCAAGTCCCCTTAAATCAATTTTCCCGGAGAAATGTTTAAAAAAAAAGTTGTAGCTCATTATTTGTGTAGTTGATTTGTGAAGTTTAAAGAAAACCGTTGGAAAACTTCCGGTTGATAGATTTTGCCAGAAATCTTCGAGTCTGATGCGGTGCTAGTGTCCTAAGGGGGAATTTCTTCTAATAACGCTTAATTATTGTTATTAATTTTGAAAAATTGGTGAACCTCGGTGGCCTCAAAAGTGAGATTTTGCCCGCCGTTCTGAGGTACCGTTTTTTAATTAAAACAATATGAATATAATCTGAAGGATTATATTTGCTGACACACAAATCCAGGAGACCCCCGCTGGCTATAGTTTTGTTTGACGTACCGGTTAGGGTTTGCCTACCATCTGTATAGAAGAATTATATTCATACATAGAATCTTACATTGCCACTTTCAGTTGACGAGTCTGTCGCCAATATTCTCCGCTTCAGGTCCCTCAAAGGTATCTATCTACACGGAATATTAATTTGGGTTTCCTGTGATATTAAGAGAGAGCTTTTGAGCTTTTCACACCACACAATGTAAAAAGGAGAAAAGAAGAATTTTCCCCCAAGACTAAAACAGAATTAATTTGGTGTAAAATTAAATCACAATTTTAGTTGACTAACTTATTAATTGATAGATTTATCCTGAATTTGATAATATTTTTTTTAATTCAATTAAATTAGTTTGATCAAAGATTTAATCACAGTTTTAATTGATAAAATAATCGGGTGATGGTTAAAAAAAAAATTATTAAATTAATTAAATCAGATTTGATTAAAACAAAAAATTAAATTAAGTCGCTTGAATATTTAATCAAATTTTAGTTGATTGATGCCCTAATATACCCTATATTCATTTTTTTACCAAACATTTTCTCGGAGAAATGTATTATTAATGATTAAGGCTGAGCTGAGAAGTTTTACATAGTACCGAACGCTACAGTTACAATCTGCCATCTGGTTGCTATTAAGAGAACTAAAATGTTTAATAAAAATTCTAAGTTTTAAGAAAATTTGTCAATCAGGAAAATTGTAGTAAGAGAAAAGTCTTGCGAGAACTTCATACCGGATTTGTTTTTTCTTTATAGTCTATCCAACAGTTACTATTTATATATAAATTATCAATTAATGAGCAAAGTAAAATTATTTACGCACTGTTTCCAAATACAGTTCAAAGAAAGATAAGGATAAAGATAAGAAATGTGAAAGTCTTAAGAAGAAAGTGGAGAATCTAGAATGCCAAGTGAAGTCAGTAAAGAAAGAAAATGAACAGTTGAAAAACAAACTTGGAGTAGGAAAGGTGATTATTCCCAACGTTATTATACAATCTAAATAAATTTTATAACATAATTCTATAATAAGTATTGTAAATAAAATATTGTAAGACTGTTCGGAATGTTGCCATGACAATCAGCTGGTTTATGTGTAACCTTCTTTAGGCTCTTTGCTTCTATATAATCTGCTCATAGAGAAACTTGCCTCTTTTTTTTTGTATCTGTTTAGTGGGGTAAATGTTTGTTACTTCGCGATTCTGTTCATGGAGACAATTTTTGTAATAGGTGTCTGTTCGATTGTATATCTTCGCTTAAGTTCAGCTACACATATTTCTTCACACACACACACACTTTTAACACGTACTTTGGCCGATATTTTGGCTTCCAACAGTCCCAGTATCTCATCTAATTAAAAGGGGCGTCACTTTGGTGAAGGCACTTTGCTTTTGCAAACTCCATACTTTCACCCTACACCTACACACATTATTGTGCAAAAATTTCATCATTCCGATATGGGTAAATATAAAAAAGTAACGGGAGAGGGGGCTATTTCTGACTTAGCTCCATTTTTCATTACCTATATTTCTTAAACTCAAAGCTATTTTCGCTTTAAGTTTCTTATCCCCACATCTGATTTCGGGTATTTGAGTTCACGACTCAAACAACCACTATTGATGAATTGAAAGCCACCATTGACTCAAAGATGGCATTTCAGTATTGCATCAAAGAGCTTCTTCTGTCATCCGCTTTTTCCCTTTTTGTAAAAAGTTTCTTTGCCTTAATGATGAACAAAAGTTCCTGCGGTTTTTATGGAATTGTACAAATCTACAAAAAACTGTTGCTCAACCTAGGTTCCTAGACGGACAGCAATCCACTTTTAAGATCTTAATCTTAAGAAGTATTGCTTTCTTCAATAACTTCATCCCCCACCCCGTTCTTTTTGGGGAAAAAGTCACTGACGTGGTCTGAGCCCGGAAACCTAGGTGTTTTTCATGAAAGTAGCCGTGGAACCTAAAAGTTTTAAAAAATAGTTAATATTAAAAAAAAATAATTTAAATAAGCTTAAATTTTAGCCAGACCTAAATCTTCATTGTTTAACTGATTTAATAGTAACTATCATTGCTTTGAATAGTGCTCGGTCAGCATAATTGTGGCTATTCGTAATAATGGATATATATATATATAATTATGTATATATATAACATATATATATATATGTTTTTTTGGTGTTCGTTTCAATGTAGTAAGTTGGATGTTGAGGTTCGGTCATACAAAAAACTCTTTTTAAATTTCTACCGACGTTTCGGCAAATTTATTGCCTTCTTCAGGGTAAAAATTTTCAGTTAGAATTATTTACAAACTGTAGTTTAAGCTGTGACATACCATCACCAAGTGTTGATGATATATATAATCATAATGTGGGTCGCGTTCATATTTTCGTCTCAATATAGAGCATAATAGAGAAGCCTAGACGTTTAAGATGTTTCCTCAGCAGATCTTGTCCCGTTTTGAATACAAGCAAGCGCCGCTTTCCTTCCTATTATTTTATGGAGGATAGCATTATCAATAATGGTATAATTAAGTTTATTAGCAAAAGGTTCCAACAAAAGACAAATTTAAAATTAATCATAAACCAGTCATAGGCCTCGCATGTGTACAGTGCTAAATCACAAATCAGTTGTCAACTAAACAGAAACTGCTCGGAACAAACCTAAAGCGGGTCCTACAGCTGAACGAGAGTTGTAAAGGGGTTTTTCTCTTGGTTAAATATTGTTTTTTAGTTTGCAATACATAAGAAATATTCAACATTTACTTTACCAGTTCCACTTATTTTATGTCTGAAAAATGAATTTTATTATTTTTAGGTTGTTGAATTATGTAGAAATGAAATACAGTCGCGTCAAGTATGCAAAGCAGATATTTATAAACAGATGGGCACATCAATGGCTGAAACTTCTCAAGGTTGTAACTGTAAAAATTTTCAAGTAAGTTTTTTTCTCATTTATCTAAATATTTTGTTTATTTGTAGTGCTAAGCATTACATTTGTTTGATTTTGTTTAAGTCTGAATTCATTTTTTATTGAAATTATGCTTAGGTCATTAAAATAATGGAAAATAACGATCCATAAATCAAAATTACTTTGGAATTTAACTGGCAAACATTGAGTAAAGTTTAAGAATAACCAAATCTTGTTTGGTTGAGTGAGTTCTCAACTGAACCTCTTATCAGGTCATCCGTTTACTGCAAGTGTAGCATTCTCATGGTAGTCATTCAATTATTAGAGATTTGGGGGCATTAAAGGTTACATAACCTCCTCTTGCTGAGAGTAAAGCCAGTTGGATACTGGCGTTGTGATTTCATGACATCTTTGCGATACTATAGCTTATTTTTCTGCTGCTATGTATATGTACCCAATATCGGAAGGCAAAATTCTGTGGTCTAAGGTTATTTTCCCCATTGATCAAAACTCTAGCAGTGGATGAAGTCCATGGATGGAGTTGGATGAGTGGAATACTCAACTGATTGGGCTAACAGACATCTTCCAAATATGTATTATATGAAGTAAGAATGGGAAGTTTTATTACTTTCTTTAACTCCTAGTAAGAGGAAGTATTGCGATAGTGCAAGATATTCGAAATTAAGTATTCACCGGAAATACATGTTTTGATGTCCACTAAACACGAGAAAAATGCTTTTAGCGAATGGTCTGTGTGTTGAATGAGTGTTAAAAGATTGACTCTAAAACGAAAAGTCGCAGGAAGTTCAAATTTGGTATTCCACTTAGACGCTACCACAGCATCAGGCACGAAGATTTCGGGAAAATCCATCAACCTGAAATGCGACTTTACCGAATGTTTTTTCAATTTTTCGTGATTTTCTACGGTACTATCGATTTTCTTCGGTACTATCTACAAACAAATATCTATCACTTTTTATTTGAAACATTTTCCTGGGAAATTGACTTTTTGGGAGTTCTAGAGGGAGGGAGCGTTATGCTTGACTCTAAAGTACTACTTCAGTATAATATATGGTTTTACCACATGCATAATAATATAATATACACTAGAAGCATTGATATAGAAATTCAACTTTGAAGAAAATCGATTTAACAGAAGTGCCATTTTTCAGAATTGATTTTGGAATTTTTTGGAATTTTCTCAAAAACGACTACTATAACAGATTTCCTTTAAAATTGGAATGATTGCTGTCCAGATGGAAACATATCACTTTTATTTGAAATATTTTTCTGAAAAACTGATTTTAGGAGGTATTGGAGGTCTGTCAGTTAGTTTAAAATTAAATTTGCTCAAGCTTTCTTAGTTTTGACACAGAGCGCTCCACATAAGGCCGCTTAGGTATACATTTAAAATCCCCACCACTATTCTTATGGCCAGCTAAGTTAACATTTTCTTGATGAAATTGTATTAATAGAGTAACAGAAGAATTAATAACATTAATACAGAAAAAGACAAATACAAATATTCTCACCCCATCACTTCTAAATATCACTCATAAAAATAATTTTCATTCATTAAATCATCTCTAATAATCATTGAGGTAGCAAACTGTTTTGTATGCAATGCAATTAATTGTTGCTCAGCAACCATGTTTTTTCACGATTAATAATAATTACACAGCTGTCTCCTGGGCAAAATCCCTCTCAAACTCTCTCCCTCTCCTGATAAGGTGGAGCAGGCTTTGGATTCTTCAGAAGGCGGTTGTTCTTTATTTAAATCCTGGACATATCTTTTTCCAATTATCTTACCTTACATATTTTCCAACTCATTCACTGTATCTGAAGCCGCGATCGTATCTTCGCCTTGTCGATCGGGGCCAGCTTATAAGAGTGATAGTTGGCTTTATAGATAGGAGTAGCACTTTTCTCAGATCAGACTTCTCGGAGTGAAACTCCTTGATCGACGGTGCCAATAGTATGTACATACGACGATTAGTCAGTCTCATAGGCTCGATTTAGTCTTTCATCAATTATTAATCATTATATCTTTGTATAATGAGTTAAATCCTCCAAAGGTTCTCTAGTTTAGGTGCGGTACTTTCCTCGTTCGCAATAGGTCCGTACTGAGATGCATGAGTCTCTCTTCTAAAGTTGAGGAAGGCGAGTTTGTAGCCAGTTACCTCATACTTTACTGCCCTCAGAGCAAATCCAAGATCTGGAATCCATTAGCCCAAATCCTATGTTTGGACTTCAGATATGAAGAGTATTGCTTTTTGCATTGGATTTACTTATTCGGCTGGATTGATTTGAGAAGTAAACAGGAGTGAAGAGAATACGGTAGTCATACTTCCTAGCGAGGTCCGTCAATCCCTGCCGATGTACTGCTTCCATTGTCGCACTTCAGAAATTCCAAGACCATAAAGAAAACTATGGCCCAACAGCCCATGAAGGGCCAAAGTTTGCCAGACGGCAATTTTTATTGGGAGACGTGTGGTAAGCACGTCGCAGTTCCCTCGCCGTTTAGTGTCGGCCTTCCTACCTAGTTGCCCTACCAACTGTAGCATCCCTCTTTTTCTCATGATGCTGGGTCAACACCAACTTTACCCTCATGGGAATTGAATCCTGAATCTCACACCAAAGGCGAGTGCGCTAGCCACCATACCAAGGACCATAAGCATATCATTTTAAAGGCGTCGGGCAATATTTTGACTGGAGGCATATCGAAGCGGAAACAACAGACTAAACTTAGAAAAGCAATCAGATATCACCAGGAAGAGCTTATTCTGTCTGGTAGATTCGGGAAAAGGACCAATCAGATAGAACAAACCATCTGCCAGCGCCGGTTGACAGCGCTCTGAGAACCCAAAGGCCGCCTGGAAGATATTGTTCCGGTTTCATTGCCTGACAAATAGAAAACTCTTGACAAATCTGACTATATCCCGAGTATAACCTGTTTTGAAAATCCTAAGATGCATCCCATATGTTTACCAAACGAGTCCAGTTCTCCCCACCTATGAGCACCGTCCCCATCGTTCTCGTCAGCGCCGTCCCCCGGCCTCTTCTCCCATGCTTCAAGAAGTGTCATTACCAGCTGCAGGTTTGGCCGTCGGTCGTCATAATTCATCAGGAAAAATGCACCCCCGCGCCAATAGCCGTTAGGCCGCATCGCCGCCCTCCTGACTGTTGTGAGGTACATGCTCTGTGTGTTTATTCTCCCTCCAGTTTTTTTATGTGCATCAAGTGCTCTTTTCGCCTATTTTGTTTACGCCTTGGCAAGTGTATTTGCTCTTCCAGCCTCATCCGCTGTAAGCATATTTCTTTTACTGAGAATTAACTTGATTTACGCCTTCTTCTCAATCAAGAAGAATACGTACATCTAATTTCATCGCCTTTCTGGCTTCAAGACTTTATTCAGCGTCATCCATTGGCATCTTCCTGCACTCCCTCACCACTCACACATACAACATTCACACCTAAACAACTTTCACACACCTCATTTATACCAGCCCCTTTACGTCACTTCATCGCAGCCCAGCGCTAGCGCGCTCGCTACCGCTTACATCATATTTATATATCTTTCAGTTCAGTTTTATATATCTTTCTGTCGCAATAATTGTCTCTTCTCTTCCCTTATCATTTAAAAATAACATTATTACTTCTAATTTTGCATATTTTTATATCTTATATTTTCAAATTTGCGTTGGCCGTTACATTACCGCTTTGGGATACGCTCAAGAGCGTACAGATGTCTTACTTCATAATCGTACTACGGAGGTTTCAAAGCCCATCTCTCGCTAGGCACCAGAAGGAAGTGTGTAACTACTTTGGCATAATGGTTCAAGGATGCTTGAAGGCTTGAAGTGAAAACCTTCAATATATGATCTGAATTTCTCTATCGCCCATACCACAACTTGGCATTCCAGTTCTTTTGCACTATATTTCTGATTAGTTTGTCTTAAAGTTCGGCTAGTACAGTCGACCACTTTCTCCCCATCCTCGTATTCCTGGGTAAAAATCTCACCGAGTCCAACAGAAGTCGCGTCCGTCATTAGAACGAAGAGTTTCATGAAATCTGGGCAAGAGAGAATTGGAGCTTCGACCAACCGCGACTTGATCTCTGCAACTTACCGATCCTGATTTTCCGTCCATTGCTATTTTGTTCCCTTCCGAAGTAATCTAATGCGTGGTGTTAATCGGGAAGAGAAATCTGGGATGTACTTCCTATACTATGGAGCCAGTTCAACAAGTTATCTAACTTGCTTAACTGACTTTGGTGATGGATAGTTCAAAACACAGCTTACCTTCTCCGCTCATTGCCCGAACCGATCAACAACGTATCCTAGATATCTCAGTTCATCTCTTCCAAATTTGATTTCTCAGCGCTCAAAGAGAGTCTGCTTTTTGAAGACGTTCCTGAACTTGTTGAAGAACTGATATATGGGTCTTAGTCAGAAGTAGCGATAACTATATCGTTGAGGTATAAAAATACATATGCTCAAGATCTATCTCTAGTACATTATCTATTAATCGCTGTCATGAGGCCCAGCCTCCCATCCATGCGATATGCAGTCCATAAGGCAATCTTACGAATTGGAAAAAACCCCTACCTGGGACGGTAAATGCCTCTCTCCCAACTTGCCTTGTTAAGAGTAATCAGCCAGCGACGATAAATAATGTGCGCCATGCAAGCGATCCAAGGTTGTGGACGCATAGGGAAGTGGATATGCATCCTTTTTAGTTGAAGACTACACAAAATCGGAATGTTCCATCCTTTTTTGTGACCATCACAACAGGTGACGACATGGGGCTCTTACTGGGCTCTACTGTTCCCTTTTTCAACATCAACATGTCGTCAAGTTCATTGTTGATCTTAGGTAATAATGCTGCTTAATGGGTTCGTGATTACCTGTATCCCAAAACATAAACCAGTTCCTCTTGACTTTTTGCTCGAGCATAAGTTGCTGCAGTTGTTTCCTTGGGACTCGTCCAAATTAACGAGACTGCTTCCTCCACCTGGACGAGAGGCTGAATTTGGAACTACGCTCATGCTGACTGGTTTGCATCAGGATATGACTTCTCCTATAGTACCCAAGATCTGGCTCCAGGAGCTCTTTTGTTGGAGGTTCTCTAGACTGGAAGCCAATGTAAACCTAGGGAAAGCGCTTCTCAATGGCATTATACTTGAGTAACCTTAAACTGAAATATTCTTTGATCTTAAATTCCTTTGTATAGACTAAATTTTAGCTTAGCTTCAGATAGCGAATCTTTAACCTGCTCATTAGTATCTTTATTTTTGCTATAAAGACATCCGGGGATTCGTTAGTGCTTGTGTCCAACTACCTTTTTCCTTCCTCTGAAGAAAATCATAATCAGGATCTTGGAAACCTCTCTTAACATTTGAAACCAAGTCTTCCAGACAAGAAAGGTTGGATATATTAGCGCGAAACCACAGCTGCGCCGAACCTTTGAACAATTTTCCTGCTCTAAATAGTTCCTGGGTAAAGATTCCACGATTGTTCCTTTTTTCCTCCACATCTTCTAAAAATGAATCCAGAGCTGGTGACCATCACAACAGGTGACGACAAGAGGCTCCTACTGGACTCTACTAACCCTTTTTCAACAAGTCGTCAAGTTCATTGTTATCTTAGGTAATATCGCTGCTTAATTAGAGGCTTATTAAGACTAACTATACATCTGTTTATATTGAGAAACATAATTAACGCAATATATTGTGTACCAAAAAAATAATGATCATGCGTGCCAAAAAAACTTTTTGGGTGATGATGGGTACATTAAATTCGCAAAAATATAAACTACACAAACCTTATCCCTTTTTTTCTTCAACAACATTGATTTATATGTTTTTTGTGTGGAGTCGAATTAATTTGTGTGGGAAAAAGAAATTACAATTCAATCGTATCCTGCAATAGACTGTTAAAACTGTATGGTTTCGATTTCTGAAACATTGAAAGATTCTTGTTTTTACTTTCCTCTTATTCCTGGTAAAAGGATTATTATTATTATTTGTCTGTGAGGAGGGACCAACCCTACATTATCCAAAGCCTCACTGGGCCTATATAGCTACCCCAAGAAAAACAACAATAAACCGGGTCTAGAACAAATATCCAGACCCGGGTCTAATCCATCTAAGATTCACCGCAGTCCGAACAAATCGGACAATAACCTTTAGGGGAAACAGCCTAAGTTCTTCCTCAGACATCCTGCTCCGACCAAAGGTACTGAACCTAATCACCTCGCAATCCTGACAGTCTGTCATAAGATGGATGGGTGTTTCCTCCTCTGTCTCACAGACTCTTCAAAATGATCCGGCATAAGTCCCATTTTGCCGTTGAATATCCTCAAGCAGCAGTCTAGCGGATGTTATCTCAATGCGACGCCACCACACCACAGCCGCATACAACAACCTAGGTTTAATAACCATACCATAAATCCAAAACATCATCTTGGGAGTAATCCCCCAATTTTTACCTACGTTTCTTCCTTTGCCAAAAGGAAATAATTGCCTTTTGATGCTGTGTCTTAACATGTTCCGACCAAGTTAATTTACTGTTAAGAACTACTCCAAGAAACTTCATCGATTTGCAAATCTGAACAGAAGTTCCTAATAACCTAGGAGGTTTTAATCCTACGATCGTCCTCCTATTGGTAAACACAATCACCTGGATCTTACTGGTAATAATTGATAGACCCTTATCCTGAGTCCAGTCATATACCATGTTGAGGGCACTTTGCATTAAGTACATATGTGAACAAAATATCTCAAAACCGAGAGGGGGGGGCAGGAAGCTCAAACTTGGATTTCGTGAAAGTATTACCACCGCAGCTGATACGATGGTTTCAGACAAAGTCGATCAACCGAAACTGTGACACATGAATATTTTTGTTTATAAATTTTCTCAAAAACTGCTTAAATGATTTTCTTTAAACTTCGTATACTATTCTGCATATATAAACTATAACTTTTAGTTGAATCATTTTCCTAGGAAAATTAATTTTTTGGGAGGGAGGTCCTGGTGGCTTTGCTCTAAAATACAACTTAAGTACTACCTATGTGATATTAAAATGCATTAGATGTGGATTCCCAATTTAAAGAGTCATTTAACCGGAAATGCTACTTTACCGAATAGGTTTCTGAGTTTTTCGAATTTTCTTGGAAAATGACTATAATGATTTCTTCTTTAAACCTGGAACGCTAACTATTAAATGTTTTTACCAATCACTTTCATTTTTAATATTTTGTTGTAAACAAATTAATCTTTGGTAGTTCTGCGGATTTTGAGGCATTAAATTTCAAATTACATTATTTATGCTCTCTTCTGGACTAAAGGGCAGTCTAGGAGAACTACTAGTTGTAATGACTACATAGGTAGTTGTTCCCTACCACTGCTATATTTATGATATAAAATAAATATTTAAAGAAAATTTGTCACTTTATATATAATTATTGTAAAAAAGATGCTGGTTAATATTTTTTTTTACAAGCACAGGTAACGTACAATAAAAAACAGGTTCGATTTAACAATTATATTAATAGTATTAAGAGAAAGTCATGTGAATATTTTACACCAGATTTATTATTATTATTCACAGAAGACGATGATGGGGCCTTGTTCCCCTGCAAGACAGAAACTTTCTGATATGACAAAGGCAAACGTTTCTGGTGGTGGTGGTAATAAGAACTGTAAAAAAGAACAACCGAAGGACATGGTAATCAACAACAATATTACTATAAACATTTTCCAAACAAAAAGGTGACAGTATTTTAATCATGGATGAAACTAGTGATTATCAAACTTTTACCAACTTGGTCTTTCCATCCTTTATTCATGGTTTTCTTGGAAAGAAAAAGAAACAGCTCAAAGTTAAACTGACTGAATATTATATTAATTAATATATATAATAGAATATCTATATATATATATATATAATTATATAATTAATATATATTATATATGGTAGAAGCATCTACAGAGTCTAAAGATTAATGTAAAATCGTGTTTGTAAACATCAGATGTCGATGGGTTTTAAAGCCCATAGACTTCTTCTGTTAGTAAACGGTCATTTATTTATTTATTTTTACAAACCATTAATAATCAATTTCAGTAACAATTGTTTAACACAACCTCCTTTTAAAGGAAACATTGTTCTATCCATTGTCCATCATCATCTCCAAACTTGCTGCGATGCAAGTGATTTCTTTAAATGCGCAAAGAAATGATAGTCACCAGAGACCGGATCGCGACTATGCAGAGGATGGTCATAAATTTCTCTCAACGAAATTTTCAGGTCATTTCAACAGTTCCTAATAACAGTGAGCAATCGAGCATCCCGTGCAATAGCAAGATCCCACTAGTCAGCAGTTGAAAAGAAATTTGAACTTTAACTATACGTTTCTTTGCATGCCTCGGTTGCAATTTGGCAAAAAAATTTTGTGTACTAAAATTTTACTGTCAAGAGTCTCATAAATTACCGAATGTAAAACTTCAGGGAATTCTGGTGACTGTACGTCTTTTTTTTCTTTCTTTCTAATCGTCCGCCCTTCTCGAGATAAAAGGCTCCTTCTTTTTTAGTAACAAACACTGAATCACAGCACGAAATTCACAATTGGAAGGATTAGACATTTTAAATTACTCATATGCGACAAGAAAAGAGAATTTAAGTTTAATGTAATGCTAGCTTCTGAATCATTCACTGTCCCACTTCTCGGTTTCAAGCGCGGCAATTTCCACACGGTGCTTACTTTAAGAGCCGTAACCCATTACATGGTATTGAATAAATATGGACATCGCGTTTTCCCATGTTAATAACTCCACGGTCTAAGCCGAATATATTGGTCGCCCATTTCACTAACTTTCTCAGGACCTAGATATATTTATTTATTTGTTAAATAAAAAATACTTTATAGCTGTTTGCACCCTATAGGAAAATGTTGTACGTCAAATGGAAGCAGAAGTAAGGTCCATACAAAAAGAACTGGAAATGGTGCAAGCAGAGCGAAGAGGTTTAGAATTGCAAAAAAAGTTGTTAACATGCACGGCGGCGGCACCGGTAAAATCAGGACCTTGCGGGGACCAGACGGCACCCAGTAAAGTTCCAGATATTGGCGTTGCTGTACCACTACCAGGTACTATACAGCCAGTACCGATTTCTATAGCAACCCCGCCGGGACCTGCTCCTGGAGAACCACCGATATGTCCGGCCACCGGAAATACTTGTGCTCAACAACAGTTAATAGGACCGCCATCACCCTGTAAGAAACAGGTAATAACTTTTGTATTCTCTCTCTTTAACTGTGTAAAATAATGTTCTATTTCTGTCAGGATTTATTTTTGTTGAAATTCATTTTACAATTATAGACCCATCATATGGTAAGTACTACAAGTTCTCCAGCGCTCAAGGTCTTAGGACCACCGCTTCCACCTCCTCAGGCCAGTCCGCCATGTGTGGTAGCCTTAGAAGCTCAATTATCTTCACTTAGGGAGCAGTATAGAAAATTACAGTGTGACTACAATTGTAAGGTAAAAATATGCATATAATATTTAGAGTAATATAAGGAATAACAAAATCAGCTAAAGTTTAAAAATGTAGGTTTTTTTTTTTTTAAAAAAAGAAAAGAAATAAAGAAAACTAGCTGATATATTTTCAAAATAATTATAGGTAGAAGAAGTTTCAATCATGAGATGTGAACTAGAATCAGCTAAAAGAGAATCACTATCGTCTCTAGAGAAATG
Source organism: Triatoma infestans (assembly GCA_011037195.1). NCBI lineage: Eukaryota > Metazoa > Arthropoda > Insecta > Hemiptera > Reduviidae > Triatoma > Triatoma infestans. Next base: position 110,764 of record JAAEAF010000660.1, on the reverse strand, counting down.
CCAAGAAGCAGAATCAAAAGTAGATGATTTATTGGAGCGACTACGAGCTGCAGAAAACGAAAAAATGAAAGTAAGTAATATACAAATTTCATATTAAAAGTCTTTGAACTTGGAGATTCTAATTTAAAACTTAATACAGATTAAGCCAAACACTATATCACCCAGATCGCAGAAAACCTTGGAGAGGTCCCAAAACACACAATGACAGTTCATTAGGCTGTAAAAAAGGATTTTTTTTCCACCATAAGATCTTTGTCAAATTCGAACCATACAGTGAAAAAGTTAAAATAAACGATAGAGATTTCCGGTTTAAATTTTAGTCGTTGAACTTCATGTAAATCAAATCAACATAATTATCAAAATAATCGATCCAGTCGTTTTATGAGAACATTAAACTGTTTTATTACATTTGAAAAGTGAAGGCCTAAAGTTTTATTTAATGGATACTTTCAGAAAATTGATTTCTGGGAAAAGTAGGTGGTACAATTTGAATTTTCATTATATGCAATGTAACTATTCAAATAAAATTGAAAAGAAAGGAATTTTTTACTTTCCTCACTTTTCTCAAAACCAGCTCTATATAAATTTCCTTAAATTGATTTTTGTGGATGTGGCGTTACGGAGCTAGACGTAAAGCTTCTAGCTTACGTTTCTAGCTTATTTCTAACCTTTCTACGTTTCTAGCTTCTAGCTTATTTCTTATTACAATGTCATTTCCGTAATAAATTTTCGGAAATATAAATCTAAGGGATCTAAATATCTAATTAAACAATCCAGACTTTCAAGAAAAAAGATTTCTCCACCAGTTGTGAGCAAGTCATAGTGAATGTGTGTTTCACACCATATTTTAATTCAAATAATTGCAAAGTGTGTTTATAGTACATTATTATTATTATTATATTATTATTATTATTATTATTATTATTATTATTAAAAGTTGAGCTTTGGCAACCAAATCCAGTATGCAGCGGATAAGGCCGCGAAGGACACTGCTGCATTGAGCCGGTTGATGACAAACGTTGGCGGTCCACAGGCCAGTACGCGCCGAGTACTACTGAGCGTGACCCACTCAATACTGCTCTATGGAGCCGAAGTGTGGGCAGGTGCACTCAACAAGGAGGCGTATAGGAAAAGATTAGCGAGGGTACAGAGGCTGGGTGCATTAAGGATTGCGTCTGCGTACCGCACCGTGTCCGAACCAGCAATTATGGTCATTGCCGGAGTGATCCCGATTGCATTCCTTGCATGGGAATGTAAAAGACTGTACGGGAAGAGGGCAGAAGGAAGAAAAGAAACTCTAGCCAGGGAAGAAAGAAAAAGAACCTTCCAAAATTGGCAGGCTTCCTGGGAGGACGATCATCGGGGTCGATGGACAGCCAGGCTGATTAAGGGAGTTGAGGAATGGGTGAGAAGGCCGCACGGTGAGGTAGACTTCTATCTCACCCAACTCCTGAGCGGTCATGGATACTTCAGGGCTTACCTGAAGAGGATGGGGAAGGCTGAGGAGGAGGAGTGCCTCTATTGCCCGGGGTGTAAAGATGATGCCTCGCACACCTTTTTCGCGTGTGACCGGTGGCAGCGTTCGAGGTGGGACCTGGAGGAGGTGATAGGACGGCAGACTCCAGACACGCTGGTAAAGACGATGCTATCCAGTGAGACCAGCTGGCGTCACACAGCGGCATACGTGAGGGGAATTCTTATCAGAAAGAAGCAGGATCTGGAGGAGTTGGAAAAGAGGAACCCCTAGGGGGATAGGACAGAGGCCTAGCCTGATGTAGTGCTGGAATCGGCGAATCCAGGCTAGGTCCAAGCAGAGGGGGGTGTTTTAGCCGGTAGTCTCCGGGAGTCCGTAAATGCATTTCACCACCCCCCCCAAAAAAAAAAAAAAAAAAAAAAAAAAAAATTATTATTATTAATAATGGGTGTCCGAAGGCGCGAGACCCAAGCCAATTTCGCTGTCTCCCCGCACACACAAAAACGCTCGTAAGAAGCCTTCCCAAATCTACCATCTGACTAAAATACCTTAACATATCTTTAATCTTCTAATTCCCCCAAGCATACCCTTGAGAGAGTTGCCTTCCCATACATGCAGAACCTAGTATTGGTGTAACGTGGTCACCGACCTTGGTAGTGGTATGCCGTTTCCATGACTCTATCGTTACAATTTTAGCCCAAAGAACTAGACGACATACTTATGTTGTGTAAATGACCTGTAGCAAAATAGCTTAGTGATGGGATACTGCTGGCTCGGGATCACAAAACGGTAATGAGGATCTCACTTTAGCGAACTCTTCCGTCCTCTCATTGCCCTGTTTACGGTATATGTTGCCTTTATTTTCACAGATTTCTCTTACTCTCCTATTCTCCTACTGCAATTTAAAAATAAAACTAACGCAGGTAAGTAGTTAAAAGCACGACCAGAACCCTGAATGGAGCTCGATTCCCGGCGTTGAATTTTTTCGATGAGTAACTTAGTAAAGTATATTTGCTCTCCACCTCTGTCCACGACTCCTTATTGTTGGTTGAATGTAAAACCCGTCTGAACAAATTCTTTTAAATGTGTACCCGAGGCAATTGCGAGGCTTACAATTTTTTTTTAAACCAAAGTTCTTTTTTTTTTTTTAATTTCTTATGGGTAATTATTTTGGATATCCAATAATCTGAAAAGCTGGAGATTGTTCATTAAAAAAATTTGAAACTATAATAAACTTAGGATAAGCAATAGAATGTGCTAAAATGAAATGGTATCATTAATTTCAGATGAGCGGGTCTCAAAATCAAATGATGGAAGTTGAACAACAATTAACCTTAGCCAAACAGAGATATAGAGAAAGTCAAGAAGAATTAGAAGAATCTCGCTCACATCTTCAAGAAACTTGTGGAGCATTGGAGGAATACAGGAACAAGGTGACTAGTAATGAATACATGTACAAGTTGTTGCGGATGGATCCGCAGAGCTGGAAAGGGTCAGAGTTGTTTTCCATGATAACCTGCTTCAGTTTGTGGCCATTGACTGGTTTCTGGCGTACGCCCATCATCAGGATGTCTTGATAAAAAAAAAACCTGATGATGGTAGAACGCCCGAAACCGGTGATGACCATAAAATGAAGCAGGCAATCACGGAAATTATCTCTGATACATGTATAAGTGGCCGGGATCTCACAATGTAGCTGGAAAGCATCTCAAAATTGTTTATTCCCCTAAATCTGGCGCTATTTTTCTAGTTGACAAGTTTGCGGCGTTTGCTCAACCATCATTAATATTAATATGATCAAGTATGTTTGGCCGTTGTTAATCAAACAAGCAAAAAATTAGTTCGCTAGGGTCAAAGAACAAAGAAGAAACTTTTGATTTTTAATTAAACTAATTTTTTGCTTGCTTGATCATCAAGATTTTTTTTTGTTTATTTATAATATTTACAATCTATAATGATGCAACAAGTAAATGCGAGCATAGATAAATGTGGCTTGAAGGCTTGAAAGAGATGGCCAATGCCATTCTTCCTGGTCTTGTTACTTCTCTTCCTGTGACAGGAGCTCCCTTGGCCAATGGCATTTCAAACGTCTAGAGGATTCCCAGGAATGGTTAGGGAGGACAGGTTTGTGACGTGCGGGTTCGTTTGTGTTCCTAGCTTTCTGTAGTAGAATCTCTTCAGAAAAAGTTGTTGTGTTAAGTCGTGTACAAATGGGATTTGAAAGTCAGTACGTAGCGTCCTGTTAGAAACATAGTATGGGCATTGTGTGATTGTTTGCAATATCTTGTTCTGTACGGCTTGTATCCGTTTAGTGCGTGTTGGTTTGGCAGTTCCCCAGAGTTGTAGTCTGTAGGTTTGAATTGGTCTTATTATGGATTTGTAGATTTGAACTTTGTTTTTCAAGTTTAATTTACTTTGTCAAGTAAACTTTAACTAGTTTTAAAATTTAATTTAGTTTGTCAACTAAGCGTTTACGAGGGTTTTCATTGACTGTCGAGTTTTCGTTACATGTGTGTTCCAAGTCAAGCGGCTTTCTAGGTAGAGTCCAAGGTATCGGATGTCTTTTTCGTGAGGTACAGGAGTATTGTTAATATACACAGTTTGATCGCCTGAGGGTGAATGTTACATGTGTACATTTTGTTTCATTACTTTTGATTTTCCAAAGCATATGTATAAGGTCCTGTAGGAGTGAGGATGCAGTGGTGGCGTCTTTGTGAGTTGAAAGTATTGCTACGTCGTCTGCATATGTAGCCAACAGTGTGTCAGTAGATGTAGGGATGTCCATTGTACTGATAGAATATAGTATTGTTCCGAGAATCCTTCTCTGAGGGAACCCGTGCTCTAATGGGGAACACTGCTGAATTTTGATCGCCATTTCGTACTGTGAAGAATCGTTCAGTAACTTTTAAGCAGCCGGTAGTGCCCATCAGGCAGAATCTGCCGAAGTTTGAACAGGAGACTACTTTAGAGAAACTTATCGGTTTTAACGGAAAAAAAATTGGATATGCTTCCTTAGTTTTTCTTCAAACTCGGAATTTCAACAACACATTTAATTCTAACTAATATTATTTGTATGACAGAATTTATAGTAAACTAAAATAGTACTTTAGAGGAAAACCTAACCTCACCCCTCCCACAAAAGTACCCTTTAATAATTTTCCCAGAGAAATGTTGCAAATAAAAGTTGTAGATCTTTGTATGTGTAATCGATGCAATAAGTTTGAAGAAAATCATTGGATCATTTTTGAGAAAATCGCAAAATAGTAAAACAAAAAAAAATTCAGTTGTTACTTCCGGATGACGAATTTTGACAGATGACCTAGTGTCGGATCCCATGGTGATACCTACACGGAATATCAAGTTTGAACTTTCTATGATTTTTTTCGTTTTTGAGCTATGCTGTTTACACACACACACACACACACATACAGACCTTTTAGTAAAAACCACTTCTTTGGATTCACGGGGCCTCAATTCGTGTATTTCCGGTGAAAACTCGTTATCGTAAATTTAACACGATTTACAATAGTTCCTCTTACTAGGAATAAGAGAAAGTAAAAATTGATGTTAGGGGTTTACTGCTCTGTCTGACACTGTGCACATCGTTCTTTCTTTTTTTGTATTTTTCTCTGGGAAAAAAAATTCGTAGTGCCGTGATTTTTGGCATGCAAGAAGTGTTTAGTGAATTCGGCAGTGTGTAAAAATTTTATGAATTTTCTCCTATCTGTTTGTGAGATATTAATTAAAATACTATAACTTTAATTCTACAAATTACTGGCAGTGTGTAGTGTATTACAGTAGTGGGGGGCAGCATAGTATTGCTCTCATTCTTCATCTCACTCTGACATCATACAATAGTAGTGGTTTGTAAACATTTCAACTGACTTTAATCTTTTAAATACCAACTTATTTTTGTTACTTTTCAAATAATTTCTATTTATTTTCTAACGAATGTTTAGTGTTTATAATTCTGACTTTAGTTTTGTGTGAAGTTTTCAAAAATGTAAATTTTTATTCTTTTTTTTTATTTATTTTTTTATTTTTTTTTATTTATTATTATTATTATTATTATTTTGACTATTTTCGCTATCGGAATAAACGTCAAAAGTAGTCTTATTTTATTATTATTATTTTTTTTTCTGTATACTGCATTGCTTTCAATTTCTAGAATATAAATTTATTTTTGACTGATTTATGTTTAACTCTTCTTCGCATAATTCAAAACGTCAGAGAAGCTCTCCAGGTGAATCGAATCATCCCTCGAAGAAAAAAATGTCTGTCGAGAAGCGTATTTTAGATCACACTTCCTCTCCACAATTTATCTCAATGATTAAGGTAAGGAGGTCATGTCGGGCCTGCTTGATTTAAAACTGGCCCCTCTCGCTACAAAAAATGACATTGACGCTCTCAGGGCTGAAATGAAGTCTCTTAGAGAAGAAAATAACTATCTCAAGTCTGAATTGGAGACTCTTAAGGCATTATATAAGAACGCTGATTCTCGTATAGAAGAGTTAGAAATTCGTGCACGTGACTGCAATCTAATTTTTAAGGGTGTGACTCAAGCTGATAATGTAGACCTTAATTTAACTGTTTTTCTGCAGAGAAATTTTGAAGGTTGAAGTTTCTTCAGAAAATATTCACGTCACTCCTTTAGGTCCAAGAACGGTTTCTAACAGGCCTCTGCTTGCTTCCTTTTTTCGTCCCAGGGACAAATTAAAAATACTTAGTTCTGCAAAGGTATTAAGAGGTACCGGGTTCGTAACTTTCGGAGGGAGCCCGGAAAAAGAAAGCTAAATTTTTACTTCATCGAAGAGAAATACTGAGACTTAATAGTAGAGCTTCTGTTAAGTTACGTTCTAATTTCATCTTGGTGGATGGTCATAAGTTCGCTTGGTCCAATGAGGTTGGCTTACTTTATGCAGGAGAAGATGTCTACTAAAACTGAATTCATTGCTAAACCGTAACTTAGCAGATTTTATCTCAGCGCTAAAAACTGGCTCTCTTCCTAAAGACTATTTCATCAATGTTGTTTCTCAGTCTTCTTCCCAGAACTTCAAACAAACGCCGTCCAGTAGTCCGAATTATTCCTGAGGAAAATCTGCCGTCTGCCAATACAAGATTTTACCTAATATAGATTGTGTAAATTCTATTTCCGTTATTTCATACAATATTGCGGGCCTAAAATCTAAACTTGATAATTATTCTTTTTTTAACCTATTAAGAAAATATGATGTTTTCATTTTACTCGAAACTTTTGTTATAGAGGATTCACTTTGTACTTTTAACACTTATTTTTCAGATTATAACTTAAAATGGATACCTGCGAAAAAACACTCCAAGCATGGACGTGCAAGTGGTGGTAAAGTTTATAGAATAAAAAAATCGTGTAATAAGGTGCATTTTTGTATGATTGCTGGTCAGTCGTTGATAGCCGTTAATATTGAGGGTGCTCATTCTTACTTAGTTCCTGTTTATTTGAACTGTAATGATTGGGATCAAGATTTTATTTCTCTTAGTGAATTTCTACAAACCTCCATACCAGGTAATATATTGTTAATGGGTGATTGCAATGTCAGGCTCGGCCGGTCTCAGGTTCTTCCAGACGATTTGATTCTTAATAATCCCAAGTGTTTAATGGCAAGAAATTCTAAGGATGAAGTTTTGAATCCTAATGGCTCCCGTTTTATTGAAATGTGTGACAACCTTGACCTTATTATCCTAAATGGCCGTTTCTTTGATGATTATGAGGGTGATCACACATTTATTGGTCCTATGGGTTGTTCGGTCAATGATTTATGTTGCGCATCTTTTGACCTTGTCTCCTTCATTAGCAGTTTTCGCGTATTAAATGAACCCTTCTCTGACCATCAGCCCATTTCCCTTACCCTATCAGAAATAGTCACCAATGACAATCACTTACTACCACTTCTTCCCCAACTTCCTTGGAGGGAAAATGACAAACAATTTTATCAGGATAGGATAAACTCTTTTTCGTCAGATCCTCAACTTTATGTAGATACCTTAACGTCTTGCATTAATCGGTCCTGTTCAGTTCCTTATTCTCCTTCCCCCTCTCACATAATACTTCTTCAAAAAAATCCCTGGTACAATTACCATTGTTTGCGGACAAGGAGAAAATCTTTTAGGCTTTTAAATCTATTTCGAAAAACAGATTCCAAAATCGTTAAAGATGCTTATCGAGAAGCCAACAAACAATTCTTGTCTATCTGTACAGCCCAAAAAAAAGAATACTTTTCTTCTCTTTGTGAAAGTTTCAATGCAGCCTCGGATTCAAAACAATTCTGGAATTTGGTCAATCGTTTTCGTAGCAGGAAATTTCTCTGTAGTCGCAATATCCCTATGGAAACTTGGGTCTCTCATTTCAAAATTTTGCTGAATCCACCCTTAACTTCTCCGATCTCATATGCTGCTCCTTTTCTAACTTGCACCTGGCCCCGACCGGATAACATATGAATTCTACAAATATTCAGCCCCTTGCTTTATTAACAGCTTATTAACATTTTTTAATTATATTTATGGCTCAGGTGAACTTCCTTCTTCTTTTGTTCGCTCATTAATTTTTCCTTTATACAAACAAGGTGACTTTAACGATGTTGCTAACTACAGGGAAATTTCCTGTATAGATGCTCTTGCCAAAATCTTTACTGCACTTCTCCTTAAACGCTTAAACCATTTTATAAAGGAAAATGATCTTCTCAGTGAATTCCAAGCTGGTTTCAGACGTGGCTACTCGGCGATTGACAACATTTTTGTTCTAACCAGTATTATAAATCTTAGATTTTTAGAAAAGGGTAAAAAAACATATTTTTTTTTATTGACCTTAAGTCGGCTTTCGACTCAGTCGATCATTCCTCTTTATTTCTAAAATTGTTTAACTTAGGAATTTCCTCAAAATTTGTGAATACCTTGAGAGTCCTATATTCCTGTGGAGCTTCATCAGTGCGGGGGATTAACGGAATGTCTGATTTCTTTCATATTGGTGCTGGAGTAAGGCAAGGTTGTCTCCTGAGCCCAACCTTATTTTCTTTATTTGTAGATGATCTCCCTACCGAGTTGGAAGGAGGGGTAATAATCGGAGGTACTAAAATAAACATCCTGCTCTATACTGACGATGTTGTATTGATTTCCGACAATCCGATTTCCCTCCAAAGGAACATTAATATAGTTTCAGCTTATTGTGATAAGTGGAACCTTTCATTAAATTTGAGCGAATCAAAAATTATGATTTTCCGCAAAGGAGGCAGACATGCTGCTAAGGAGAAGTGGTTTTATAAAGGCAAACAAATTGAAATCGTTAATCGTTATAAATACCTTGGAGTTATTTTGACTCCTCGTCTTATTTTCCTTCCCCATCTTGAGGAAAAAATCTCTTCGGCTAAGCACGGTATTAACAGAGTTTGGTCAAATTTTATTCTGGAAAAAAATATTCCTATTAAGGCCAAGTATCAAGTATTTAATAGCATCTCGCGTGCAGTGGTATGTTACGCAGCTTTCAGTCTTACGATTGCCTTGAAAAATTTCGTAGATTTTTCCTTAAAAAATTGTTAGCTCTGCCAACTCCATCCCCTAATTTTCTCCTTAATTTAGAAACCGATCTAGATCACTTCGAACCTTTCACTCTTAACCTGCACTTAAATTACTGCTCTCGTGTTTTATCCTTAGATGACTACCGTTTGCCCAAAATTGTAGCAAAAGAGATAATAAGGAGAAAAACCTTTTGGTTCAAACACTGGTTATCTTTGTCCCATCAATATTCTTGTGATTTTCCGCTTTCGTCAGATAATTTCTCTACCTTGGTTTTGTCAGCTGTCCAAACTTCCGACCTTAATCCGAGCCGCTCGCCTGGAGGAATCTGTTAGCCGTGCCATTGAGTCTGGTCGTTTTCAACTGTACAGGGCTCTTATTTCAGATTACAACAGTTTTGGCACAAACGATGTTTTTAAAAATTTGCGTTTTTCGGAATTCCGGTGGCTAATTAAATTGAGAGGAGAGCTGCTTTATCTTAATTACAGGCCGTGGGTGGAAGGTGATCCTGATAAAGAAAGGTGTTCATTTTGTAATTTTAATTGCAGAGAGGATCTTTACCATTTTCTAGGTGAATGCCCTATATTGGCCGAACTCCGTATATTGCACTTGGGTGCACCATCCCTCTCTAGGGAAAAAATTATTTGCTTTTTGTCCGGCCAGACCAATTGTCGCCCCTTAATATCCTACGCCCGCCATGCTTGGAAAGTCAGATATGAATGGTTGTCAGATCTCCCCTGACAATTCAATTTTTTTTTTTTATCTATTTATTTATGTTTATTTTATTTTATTTTTTGTGGGGGAAAAATTTCTGAGGTTTCATAAATTTTTTTTATTTATATGTCAAGCAATATTGTTCTTTTTTTTATAAATTTATGATGTTCTTTTCATTTTTTATAAATTTTCATTTTCTTTCTTTTTGTATTATAATCTGTAATAGTTGCAGTTATTTTTATACCCCCCTTAAGTATCGTATTATTTGCTCTTCTTTTTTTATTGTAATTTTTCTTTTTGTGTCCAATTGTTTTATTTATTTTTCTTTTTTCTATTTCTTTATAAAATTCATGTTTTAAAATTTTGTCAAAAGCGGTAAACTCTGGCAGACGGCGTTACGCCATGCCTGTATGCTTTGTACTTTTTTGATATATATTTTTGTAAATACTTTAATAAAGCATTATTATTATTATTATTATTATTATTATTATTAAAAATTGATGTTAGAGGGGTTCGGTGGTTTGTCGGTTTGTTTAAATTTAAACTGACGCTACATGGACTTGGGACAGAGGACGCCTACGGTGTCGACTCAAGAATATAGTATAATCCTTACCACCTTTTCTTATAGCGAACCCATCTAAACGTTTCTAAACATTGCAATTTAAATAAATTTTTTTAAATGAATTTGTATTAATTATTGAAGTAAGAGAAAGCTGTGTGAGTGTTTCAAACTAAATTTTTTTCGGGGATCTTTTGTGCAAAAGCTCCTTCGAGTCTCTTTCTTTGTGAAATGCCATAATCTGAAAAAGTTCTAAGGAAATTTATCTCCTCAAAACGATATCTGGTAATGTGCCACGGTTTTTAAGCTTCTCCGGATGATGGCTTTGTAATTCGCTTCCAGGAGGAATCTCCTCTGTCTTCCCATAGAGTGTACAGGCTCAGGTACCTTGAACTCCTTGAATGTACTCTTGCAAATTTTCCTGGTTGTAGCTGTCAAGAACCTTAGTCTGTCTCAAGTAAGGTATGGTTTTCCCAGAGCCTGCTCTCTTTACTTCCTCCCCACTGTACTCTTCTGGTCTCGCTTATTTCAAACAAGATTTCCAGTCCAATAAAGGAAGCTTACAATGTTTCATTATCTAATAGACTATGCAATTAGGAAAAAAAAAACATTCTTTTGTAGAGCTGAGAGGTTCAACATCAAAATGATGATGGAATCTCCAGGCGTGTCCAGCATTATAAACAATTGATCTTATTGCCGTCTTAAAAGATATACACTTATATTATCAGTTTATAACTGTTATTTTTATCTGGAAGGAAACCCTAGTGCTGTCGGAAAATACCAACAAAATAAATATTTTAAAGTAGAATCTGCTTACTTTTATTATTTATTTATTTTTATAGTATTTGAACGCTCAACAAACTGTTGAAGAACAACGTCGTCAACTGGATATCATGGAAATCGAAAATAACAGGATTAGTGAGCATATCAATATGGAATTAAAAAGAGTTAAAGTGAGTTAATTTTTATTTTTCTTAATATAAACAAGAAATTAAATCAATTTATATCATTTTAATTAAATATTCCAACATATTAACAGGTACAATTTCAAGAAAAATTAGAAGAATTGACACCATTGCCTGAAATGTTGAAAACTGCTCATCAGAAATTACACGAAAGTCAACAATTGCGATCAATAGCCGAAAGATCTGTGGAACAGATGAATAAAGAAATTACAGATTTAAAAGCTGACGTAAGTAAATGAATGTTACTAAAATATACGTAGGAACCCAATGTAACTAACGTGCGGCTTTAACAACTTTTCTAACTCAGTTGTAAAATTGAACAAAGGAAGTGACTGCAATCGTATGTCAAGTTTTTGAAAATGAGTTTCGGCCACAAATTTGATACGAATGTCTCGTTATACTTTCTCTTACTAATTATAGTAAGATGAAGTATTGCCATCGTGCCAGATTTTCGGAATTGAATTTTCACTGGAAATATATATTTTAAGATCCCCTGAATACAAAAAAGTGGTTTTTAGAAATAGTCTGTATGTGTGTATGTGTCTGTGTATGAACAGAATATCTCAAGAACGAAAAGTTGCAGGTAACTCAAACTTGGTATTCTTTGTAGTTAAGTACTACCACCGCATCAGACATGAAGATGTTAGGCAAAATCCATCCACCGGGACTGCCTCTTTACTGAATGGTTTTTTTTTTCAGTTTTTGTGATTTTCTTGAAAACGGCTCCAAAGATTTTCTTCCAAGTTACAATATTAACTGCACATACCAAATAGACAAGTTTTAATTAGAATTTTTAATTGTTGGAAAGTTTTAAGCGTAGAAAGTCTTAATTGAGAAATAATATTAATTAGAATTATAAAAGTTGCCAAAATTCCCAGTTTGAAGAAAATCGGTTGACCGGAAGTACGACTTTACTGAATAGGTTTTCCAGTTTTTTGTGATTTTCTCCATAAAAATGACTACGGTTTTAAACTCACTAATAAGAATTGTATAAAGAAAATTTCCTATTTCGCAGTAAGAGAAAGTCGTGTGAGTGTTTCACTCCACATCTTTTACTAGGAGTAAGAGAAAATAAAAAAGATGGTTTTATTAGCAATTAGAGTCTGTATGGTATGTAAACAAAATATCTCGAAAAAAAAATCAGAAAGTTCAAACTAGTAACCTCTATGGTTTCCGACACAAAGGTTTTTGTGCAAATCAATCCACAGACTGCACAGAGTGTTTTTTTCTGTCATTTTCTTCTTCTTTTTTTTTTTTTTTTTTTTTTGTGAGAAAGACTTAATATAATATTGATTCCCGATATTTCAAATCTTTAAGTTTGATCAGCTTAAACTTATTCGAGTAAATAACCACAAGAAAGACCTTTATTCCGTTCCTCAGTTTTATACTTGACCGCGCGGTGCAGAATGGCTGGAATCATGGCTAGGGGAAAAAAGAAGGCATTGCAAATATTTTGACAACACATAAGTAAATAATATTATTATCAGAAGATTTTCTTTGTTGGCCGTTAGTTGTAATATGAAAACAAGAATTAGTTGGCTTCTCGACCAATTCAAGATAAAAAACAAAAACCAAAAAGTAATTTTGTAATTGTTTTTTAATAATTTACAAAATCGACGTTTCGACAAACTTTGTTTGCCTTCTTCAAGAACAATACAAAAATAAAGAGAAAAAATTATAACATAAAACAACAAAATACATGGGTGCGATTACAGTAGGACTGCTAAGTCTCTTTATTTTTGTATTGTTCCTGAAGAAGGCAAACAAAGTTTGTCGAAACGTCGAACTTGTAAATTATTAAAAAGCAATTACAAAATTACTTTTTTGGTTTTTGTTTTTTACCTTGAATTGGTCGAGAAGCCAACTAATTCTTGTTTTCGTAAATAATATTAGTTTCATCATAGGAAGAATGCCTCATAAATATCCAAATAAAAAACACTTTAAAATATGGGAGAAACTATAGTTTTATATTTTTTTTTACTTTCTCTTATTCCTGTTTTTAAATAACTAAAATATGATAAACATTAAAGGAAAAAAACCATAATTAAAGGAGTTAACGATACTTAATGTGTCCCATAGAGAGTGAAATTAATAAAACAGATCGAAGAATTCAAAAGAGGGTACACGGCAACCGATGCTGAGAAGGCAAATCTTCAATCAAGCTTAAATAATGGTGAAAAGAAAATGGAAGAAGTGAAAGCAGAAAATACCAAATTGAGGTGAAAAAAATATTTCTATATTTTTTATTTGAATAATTTTTAGAACTTTTTTCCAATAGTCCTTAAGTTTCCGTTTTTTATTATTTCATTAAAAACGTAACAAAAAAAAAAATCTGGTGTGAAACATTCACACAACTTTCTCTTACTCCAGTTCTCAAAATTGTAATTCACAAATTTTATATTTGTGTGCCAAATTAATTCAAATACGACGAAAACTGAAAAAAAAACCGTCTAGTAAAAGCGCACTTCCGGTTAACTAATTTCCTTGAAACTCGCAATTTTGGCCACCATTTATTACTAATTAATTTTGTTTGGATGATAGAATTGTATATATGACAGCATTTTAGAGAAAAACATAACCCCACCCCTCCCCTAAAAGTGCCATTAAATGAATTTTCCTGGAGAAATGTTTTAAATAGAAGTTGTAGATCTTTGTATGTCTAGCTTATATAATACTTTTCAAGAAAATCGTCGAAGCCATGTATGAGACAATCGCAAAAAAGAAAAAAAAACAACAAGTAAAGTGGTACTTCCGGTTGAGGAATTTTGACAGATGACCCACTGTCAGATGCCATGGTGATACCTAAACGGAATATCAAGTTTCAACTTTCTACGGTTTTTTGTTTTTGAGCTATGCTGTTCACATACACACACACACACAGATCATTTGCTAAAAACCACTTTTTTTGACTCAGGGGACGTAAAACGGATATTTCCGGTGAAAACTCGATATCGAAAATTTGACACGATTACAATACTTCCTCTTACTAGGAGTAAGAGAAAGTAAAAATGCTCTGATTTTGCACGAGAAAGTGTTTTATTGGTTTTTATATACTAATTATTTTGTATTTTTAATCTGTGCTCTAATCCGAAAACATTTCCATTTATAGATGTCATTCATCCCCAAATCCCTCATCCCTTCCACACTTTACTTCCCTTCTTCCCTTGGTGTGACGGTTTTGTATGTTCCTTTTCGCGTTTGGTTTTCACCAAATAGGTCCTGGCAATAAACATTGTCAATGTTAAAACACACAGAGTGTACTACAGTCACATGAGACTCCACAGTCCCAGATGAAATCATAAGGCTGAATTGCTAGAGTCAACAGTGTTGTCAAATATTTTTTATTGCACTACTTTTGTTTTGAATAAAAAGACCCAACTAGGGCCGAATTAACTAATAGACCAAGGAAATGTTAAGGGTCTAACAACGGAGGGGCCCGGATTCAATCGGATTGTAATTCATATATTGAAAAACACTTGAGTTTCCGGGTTAAGACCGCGTCAGTGGTTTGCTAGAAACCGATGTGAAAAAAGTGGTTTTTAGAAAATGGTCTTTGTGTGCGTGTGTGTATGTATATTTATGTGAATAGCATAGCTCAAAAATGAAAAATCGTGGAAAGTTCAAACTTGATATTCCGTTTAGGTATCACCATGGGATCCGACAGTACGTTATCTATCAAAACTCTTTAACCGAAAGTATCACATTACTGAAGGTTTTTTGTTACTTTTTTGTTTTTTTCTCAAAAATGGCTCCAACGATTTTCTTGAAACTTGGTGTATCAACTTCACATACAAAGAGCTACAACTTTTATTTGAAATTTCTCCGGGAAAATTCATTTAAGGATACTTTTGGTGGAGGGAATTTACTGTTTCCTCTAAAAGGTGCTATTTTAGTTTATTACACAATTCTATCATCTAAATAATATTAATTGCAATAATATAATATTGAAATTCCGAGTTTGAAAAAATCGGATGATCAAAAGTGCGTTTTTACTAGGAAGTATTTTTCAGTTTTCTGCTATTTTCTCCATAAAAACACCGAAGAATTTCATTAAATTTGATATACTATCTATAAAATTTGTCAATCAGGGTTTTGAAAACTGGAGTAAGAGAAAGTTGTGTGGGTTTATCACACCAGATTTTTTACGGTAGCATAGCAGACTGTGATTAGGTAACCAAAATTTTAAATATAACGTGTATACCTTTGTAAGTTTCCTCCTAAGCTCACTTTGTAACGTTTGTAACCAACGAATTTCCGAGATAGCCTGCTTATTTTTTTGTGGTCATCGACCGGTTTCGGGCGTTACCTATCACATGTTTTTTCAAAGCAGTGTGACTTGCACAGATCAAATTCAGTCTATACTCTTAAGGAAAAGTGGGTATCAACTGAGTGTATATAAAGCGGGTTTTAACTGAATTTGCTCTGTGTCACAGTTAAAAAAAAAATAAACCTGATGATGGTTGAACGCCCGAAACGAGTCGATGACCACAAACAAATAGAAGCAGGTTATCACGGAAAATATCTCCTATGCTTTCAGCTCTGCGGAACAAGTTTGTAACCAACTTTACTTTTAGAAGTAATGTCGTTTACTCGTATATTTTTACTGTTTTTTATAGCGTACCTCAAAATTGTTTATAATTTACTAATTTTCCCACATTTTTTATCATATAAAAATCTGATTACTTGAACAAGCACTCCTCTAGTTGCCAGCCCAAAAAAATGGAGCCCGATTTATATTTGTTTAGGGCCCGCTGGAGGAGCTTATCCGACCCTGGATATAACCGTCAGAGTGATTTTTTTTTTTTTATAATCGTATTAAACAATCGATATTGCCAGTACCTTTGGATATGGTTTATTAAAAAAATATCCAAGTTTATACTTAGAGTTTCAAAAAGTCTCTGTATATTGAAAGATATAAACAAATAAAACTGGATTAATTTAAGGTTAATGCCAGATTAGAAGATAGAAATAAGATGATCTTATTTCTAAGATATCATAGATAGAAATTAAGATAATCTTAAGGACAGCTAAAAGATGTGGAAAATAATATAAAGCACATCATCGAAAAAAACTTTTTTTTTATAAGCTAGGTTAGAGCCATACAAACTGGAAAATGAATTTCTTAATCAAAGATTTATATTAATTATCGGTACTAACTAATTCTTCTTTTTATTTTCTTCCATTGCAAGATGCAGCTGTTCACTATTTTCTGTTTCTTCTTCCTTTATGTTTATACTTACTATTTCTTTACAAATTACGAGTTAAAGCATCCAGCTCTTGACGAAAATAGTTCAAAATTTTGGGGGTTTTATGCTGGCACATTTTTATGTACGGAGATTTGTGTCTATGGAGAAATAAAATGAGTAATATCCTGACTAGCTTCCTTCCATCTTGGTTTCATGGTCCCCAATAGCAAAGCTATCATTCTTTTGTCATCATTCTCTGTTCTTCATACTCATCATCTGTTTTTTTCTTGTTTAGAGCTACGGTTACCCGTTTGGAAGAGCTAGCATTAGATAAAGATCGCCGTCTTGATGAAAAACTTCATGAAGCTTTACAGTTGAGTACACAATTGGAAACATTAAGAGAAGAATCAGCCAGACAAGTTTCCCGTACTAAAGACAGATGTGAATCAGTGCGTAGATGTTTACAAGCACAAATTTCAGATTTGGAAAAACAATTGGCACAGAGTAGGGCAGCTGCAAAAACTGCTCAAATGGATAGAGATGAGGTATGTTGTTCATTGGGTTCTTCCTTGAAGATAAAAAGTATTATTATACAATCGTGTGCAATTTTCCAAATTGAATTTTCACCAGAAATATAAGAGTTTCTCTTTACTTTACATACTAAACTGCGCATATTATATGGGACTATCACATTTGAAATATTATTCTGGGAAAATTTATTTTTTGGTACTTCTGGGGAAACCTGAGACGTTTAGGTAGGTTGTCTTCCCTTTACAAAGCTATAACTTCTCAGTACTGATCTGTTATCTGGTGAGACATTTTCCGTGGTAGCCTGCTTCAGCAACCACCACGGAAAATGTCTCTGATGCTTTCCAGATCTGCGGAACCAACCACCACGACGGATACAAGGGTACTAAACATAGCAGAATTCTAACAAACAGAAACTTGTAATATTTAATGAAATTTTCCCCAAAGTTTTCACTCAAATTTGTCACTTTTAACCACTTCCCGGTAAGAACTTCGCGACAAATGTAAAGCCACACATAGCTTGTTTTTCTTAGATATTTGTTATTTTTCTCAACATATTCTAGATACTCGAACATTTGTTGCTAAATGATTGCAATGTCAGTGAATACATTCTCTATTGCGCAGACCAGAACTTTTATTGTATCTCATCATTGCCCTGTTCCCCCCTACACTGACATTGCTTGATATTTATACTCTAATAATTAAGGCTTCTATTTCGCTTTTTCAAGTAGTAAGCCAGCTACATTTACAGATTTAACTCGCTGCACTTCGCATATATTTCCCATGCTTATCTTTAAATCAGAACATAAACAACCTCTGTCCACAGGCTTATATTTGTCCATCAATTTCCCAACACCTATTTCCTAGAAATAGTCTTATATAAATTTCTGATCGATTCTGTAACATTTTTCTTAATTTTTAAATCTGTTTTGAATATCACCTCAAGTGAAGTTGTTATATTAAATCCTTTCATAAACCCAAGTAGATAGTAAATTCTGCCATTACGTGCCAAACGGTTGTATTCAAAATGTTACATTGAGGGCAGATTGAGTTTTCCTTTTCCCTGGCAGTAAGAGAGAATATGGTTTCTCGAATGTTATAAAGCCAGCCTTGTAAGGATTGACAGTTCTCACCTAGAAAATGATTCCATTTTACTTAATTTAAAGTCTGGTCTTATTAGTTTCAACTCATTATCTGGCTACAACCACATTCCCTTCCAATTCTCTAAAAATAACTGCCATTTATTTTGTGATTCTCACAACTCTTTACTAATATATCCTTTTGTATTTGGCGCCGTTTTCTTTGGCCATTTTGTCTGCAACACCGTCGATTAATGTATTTTCCAAAGTTGTAATAGCGCCCCGAGTAATCGGTCCAGAACCTAATATAGTCGACTTATGGATAAACACTTGCAAGATCTGGCAGATTCTGACTTACCCATGGCACACGCTATTAGCCCATTTCATTTCCTGTTTTGAATCCATCCGTACAGTAACCAAATACATCCGGGAAGTGCTCCATTTCTTTTGAAAACCGCATTTTTTTAATTCAATTTCTGTGATGTTTCCATTTTATTTTCAGTAATTTATTATAATAACTTCATTAGTATTTATTTTATTTTAATAAATCTTTGTCTTGTACTCTTGATGAGCTGATTTTTTGTTTGCTGACAGTTATATTGTACGATCTCTTCTTGTTTTTCATCTTTAAGATTGTAAGAATGATTTTCTTTTGTGATAGTATTTAGATAATATTTAATAGTACAAAATTTTCTCCTAATGAGGAGTGATATTAACCCTGTTTCTAGATGTAAAGATTAAATTTGTAAATTATGATTGAAAGTATTACTGGATGATGTTGGTAATAAATGTTGCTTTTTTTTGTTTCCATTAATTATAGATCAGAGCAAAAATGCAAACTCAAATACAATGCCTAAATGAAAACTTCAATCAAGCCCAATTACGTATACGAAGTCTGCAAACAAATGTGAATTATTTGAAAAATTCCTATACGAATATATTCGCACCGGATCGACCACCAATCGGTCCATTACCTCTAGATATATGCGGACAGGCTCCTTAAA
Source organism: Triatoma infestans (assembly GCA_011037195.1). NCBI lineage: Eukaryota > Metazoa > Arthropoda > Insecta > Hemiptera > Reduviidae > Triatoma > Triatoma infestans. The sequence continues at coordinate 91,710 of JAAEAF010000660.1, read as the reverse complement.
AGTAAGGATATCCAGATGAAAATATTGGAAGGCAGGTGATGATTATTGATTATTTATTTTTTTGTACAAGATGACTAATACAAGAGAAAAAAGTTAATGAGAAGTAGCAGAAGAAGAGGGGGAAAAAAAGTGAAATTTTGGCAAATGAGAAAAGAAAATACTACTGAATGAAAATTATTTCAGAAGGATATGTCAAAATAGGAGTAGAGTTTTCTTTCTTTTGTTTGTTTATAGCTAATCTCTAAAGACTTATCTTGAATAAAAAAATAATAGAACAAATATTTGATTTTTGTTTTTGTTTTAATTAATATATTTGTGAACAACAGTTTGGTTTTCTCCGAAAATAATATTTTATTACTCTCTCTAAAGAATACTATATTTGGTGTAATAACTTATAAGGAAAGGTTACGAATGTTTAAATCCTTTATATGACAAAATCGGTAATTAAAAGGGTAAAACAAACTCTTGAAATAATTCACTTCTTTGTCAAAGAAAGAGGAGCAGTAGTTGTTTTCAATTTTTTTTTAGTGAATAAACACATTTCTCTTTATGGAAATATCAACAATACAATCAATATTCGTAGTTCGAATTGCGGTTTTAAAAAAAAAGTGGAAATTATGATAAAAGAGAAAATTATACTATATTTTTCTTAAGTTTCAAAGAGTAAAGACGAATAACTCGGTACTGTCAAAACCTGTGCAACTGCTGTTAATTTAATGCAAGAGACTTGTTTAGACAAAAGAAAATTCTGGTATCATTTTTGAACCTTAAGAAGGAAAACTATTGATTAACTGCATATATAACCAACAATTCTCAGGTATTTATAATTTTTTTCGTGACTTTAACTTTAAATAATTAGTCTTATTTTATATATATGATCAATTTTCGTATTTTTTCTATCATTCTAACTATGATATTTAGCTTTTTTATAAGCATTTCTATTGGTATTTACATTCCCAATTATTCGCTGCTATTCAGATGGCTCTAGGCATGAGGAATGGCCTGTCAGGAGTGGGAGCATGGTTGCAGGAGTTGGACAGGGGGAGTTCGGTGGCCTTGGGTGGTATGGTCACTGTCTTTCAGTCCAGGGAGAGGTGAAAGAGGTGCGGATATTCTCCGACAGACAGGCCGCACTGAGGGTTTTGAGCAAGCCGTGTTGGAGTTCGAAATTGGTGGGAGAATGTAGAAGAAGGCTGACCGCTTTTGCTCGGAGGGGAAAGATGCAGTTCTGTTGGGACATACGGGAATAGAGGGCAATAAGAGGGCGGATCGGCTGGCTAGGAAGGGATCCTCTTTAGCTTTTTGGGTGTCTAGTCATTTGCATAATATAGGGAGGACGTCTGGTCCCATATGTCAGAACTGCGATGATGGTGTTAGGGAAAAGTGTATCACTACTTATGTCAGTGGCCCGGTTTCGCTGGCTCTAGGTTTCGTGTATTTGGCACTACACTCTCGGGATTGTCTGGGTAAGTTGGAGTTGAAGGATGTGTTAGGATATTGCAGATTGACCGGTAGACTACCGGGGGAGATTAATTAGGGGTATGAATTGGGGGGAAAACGGGGGGATAAAAGCCTTATAATCCAGTTTTCAATAATAATACATTCCCAATTGAGGCGCTAGAAAATCAAGTTAATCCAAAATTACATGTTAAAAAAGATGTAAATATAAACAATCTGATATTAGACACGATTCTTTTCTTAACTTATAGTTGACGTTTTCCGAACTTCAATTTTGTATTAGTTTTTATTGCAATTGTTTCAAATTTTCGAGTTTAGGTTTCACTGGAAATACATATTGTCAGGACTCCTGAAATATTTTTATCAAATGGTTTTTGTGTGAACCAATTATCCAAATATAAGAATCGCAAGAAGCCCAAACTTGATGGTACAACCATCGCTTTTACGAAGTTTTCGATCAATGTCCGTCAACTAGAATTTTTCAATTTGTTTTACACTTTTCCCTTCTCGAAAGAGGGGGGGTATTCGTTGTAATGCGAAGTATGGGTCAATAACAACATATTACACGTAAAAGGAACAGATCTTACTTTGGTACCTACAACCACTGGTGAGAAAAGATGGCTGGAAAAAGGTCTCTGAGTCCTCCTCCAGATAATTGGAAAAGGGCATGCCTCGGAGATTATAGCTGGATAAAGGCAGGAAGAAATAATAGAAACAGGAATGAGAATGACGAACGACAAGCAATGTTGGATCAACGGGCTTGAAAACAAGAAATATTTTTCGTGCCAGCCCACTTCACTTTGTAGTCGATCCGGTTCGGATGTTCGCCCATTCAAGATCGCATAAGACACAAGTATAGTTTACACCAAATGAAGCAGATTACATGAATAACATCACTTTTATTTGGATCATTTCCCACAAAAATTGAGGAGAAGTCCTAACAATAAGCTGTCCTCAAAGAGACATTTCGGTAGAATATAATGTTTATTTAAATTGCCGTTACAGTTATGCTAAAGGACTGAAAGAATAGGAGCTGCTGCTATACAGTTTATTTACAGTCGGGTAAGTGACCCTCATAACCGACAATATCATCCCTAGGGCCGTTATTTACGTGTAATTCAGGCCAATAAAAGTTAAGGCAACATCGCAAGTGAAAAGAAAATTTGTACATAGTCAATAATTGGTGTAGAGAAAGTGAAGTGAATCTTTCGCAATAGATACATATCATATTTACATAACTGAAGGTCTTTCTCGATTCATAGAACCGTTCCTCATTATTACTCCAGTTCCTCAGCTCATTCCTCTTTTTATAATTTCCTCCTGCACTCAACTTCGTAGCCCGCCCTTCTCCCGTAATCTTTGGAAATTCCTGGAGATCTCTTTTCAGCCATCTTGTAAGCCAGTGGCTATACCAGAGTAAGTTCTTTCTTACATTGTCGTCGAGTATGTTGTTCTTTTAGCCCATCACTTTGCTTGCTTCTTGATTTGGACTTACCGAGAAGTTCCACATCTTTTCCATCCATCTTTAGATGAAGCAGCCCTCCATTCGCTCGTATTTTTCACCAAATACTTTTCTGTTGCTTAGTCTCACCATTTTACTTCAAGAAGCTAAGAAGAAAAAAGTCACCATGCTGGGTTGCTCAAACCCTGGTAAATTGATAGTTTGATTCAAGCAACATATATTTATTTCCTTTAAAATTACCACAAGAATGAACTTGTGAATATTCATAAATTTAAAAACGCAAATCGTGAATTTAATCACTACTAACAAAGTTTTAACATAAACAACTAATTTAAACAAAAGTCGATATTGTAGATTCCCCCACCCCCATGGTAGTATCCCTACCATGAGGAGTTTATTAAATAATTCAACATCCTCCAAAAGATATAATACATGTAATTTTACTTACAAGTAATAACAAGATTGCGATAGTTAAGTTCATAAATTTAGAAGATGATAAAATGTAAATTGATGGTTTTTTAACAAATTTAATGTATTTTATAACATTGAAAATTCCATTTTTTAAGAAACAACAAGAATTTATCAATAAATTGCTTATCTAATAGGAGTTTATGTGAAAGTGGACATTTATGACCCGTTCTCAAGTTGTAACTTATGAAAGGTGCTCTGTATCTTTCCAAAACTGAACAGTGATATAACAAATATGTAAAATCTTGAATTCCTTCGTTGCAGTAGCATATTGAAGACTATTATTTAAATCCTGCCGGCATGGGCCATGTCGTCACAGTATCTGAACCAGTCGGTAGTCCATTTCTAATTCTATTTTCCTTCTATCTTTATTATTTTTTGGTTTTATTTAAGGCGCATCAATATCTATGTTCATTGGCGCCTGGAGCCTTCTCAGTGCACTGCCAGGCTCCGGACAATGTTTTCTCGTTACAGACAACACTGTCCATCACCGGACAGTGAGCTGTAGAGGCTGCTAGGAAGAAAAAAATCTAAGGGCAGCACAGCTGGACTCGAAACCGGTCTTCCTCGTGGGAGTCCATTATGCTAATCACATTATGCTATTCTCCTTCCTTTCTATCTTTATTGTCAGCGTTCTCCCTTTTTTGGCCTGTTGCCTCTCATTTTCCATCAGTTTCACTTTCGGCTTATATATATTTTTGAAATAAGTTTTTGGATATTTAGTGTAGGAATATTCCAGACATATCTTGCGCCGCTTTTTTTGCTAGATGGTCTCTTTCTTCATTCTTTATATGTCCTGTGTGTGCTTGATCCACTCTACGTTAACTATCTGGCCGCCTTTTTCTTCTACTTGAATGATTCAACCGCAAATGTCTTCTATTATGGTGAGTGTATTCTGTTGTTTTTAATTGTGTTTATTGTTATTTGACTGTCTTTGAAAATATTTATATTTTGAATTAATTCATTACCATTGATATATATATATATATATATATATATATTCCAAGCCTTAAGCTATCGCAAGAGCTTCCGCTTGATAGTTCGAGCACTGAGGATGCAATCTGAATTTTTGTGCAGATATCATTTTCTCTTTAATAATAATAATAATAAATTGTTTATTAATGATAAATTATTACAATTTTACATCATTAAAAAAATACAGAAGAAAACAATATGCATTGCCATAGGCCATCTGCAGAGTTGCTCTTTAAGATTTTTAAACAGATAAAAAGGTAAAATAAAATAAAATAAAGCAAAATAAATAAATACAGATCCTTGTAGCGAAAATACAAAACTATCTACACGCATTAATAAACATATATAAATGATAATAAACATAATACACATAATAAACAATTGGAATAATATCAATAAAAGCAAAAATTCTTTCTGTATACAAATTGACACTCAACCCAAACTAGTAATTCCCTTTATTTACTACAAAAAAAGTACTTAATAATTAAATTGCTCAATCAGCATCTTTCTGTATTTACCAGCTGAGCGAATAAATCTATCTAATACCGACCAATCTTTTCCATTTAAATAATCCATCAATTCTGTTGTACTTAATTGCCCTTTGCCAAAACACCTGACTCTAAATTCCCTCAGAATTGGACAAACAGCTATAAAATGAATCACATCCTCTTTTGCCCTCATATTACACATTGAACAGTAATGTTGTGCTTCCGTACGAACTACAGTGTAATTTAACTTAAGAAGCTGCCCTCTCGCTCTAAATATATTACTTATTAAATAAGTATTATTGTTATCAGTCATATAATGGTTATCCAAACATAACCTCAAATTTTTATAAAGGCAATGAAAAGAGATGACTGAGCTTTCTCTATACAATCTTCTCTAAACGCTTGTTTTATCCGCTCAAACAGCCCCTCCAAAGAATCCATGCCCTTCTTTCCTACAAAAAACTCATCAAAACTATAACTATATTTATTAAAAAGAGAAGAACAGACATCATACCAATAAATTTTTCTTTTTATAATTTCTTTTGCAAGCATACATGGTAGCCTATTATCCGGTAACGATAGTACGCTCTTAATATATTTCAAAAAGAGCCTCAATGTAAACAAGAATATAGGTTCAGCTCCAGTTTCTAAATAAATTACGTAATGCGGAGTATTTCTAGGCAATAAAAATATTTTTTTTACAAAAAAGGTATATAACTGTTCTACCGAATCATACCGCATGAAGCCCCAGATTTGCGCACCGTAGCATATAATCGCTCTGGCCACCGCTTGAAATACCTCATATTTAGTGGAGATAGGAATATCATTACTTTTCAGTAGACTACCATAACTCACATTCAAAGCAAATTTAGCTACAGATAACTTCTCCCGAAAATGACGGCTGAAAGATAATTTTTGGGGCATGTGCATGCCTAAATACTTATATGTACTCACATTTTAAATCCTTTTCCCTTTAAAAAACCACCGCTCATTCTTTGCATGTCTACCTCCATTCTTAAATACTATTATTTTAGACTTGTCTAAATTCAATGTCAAATTCCACTGATCACAATAGGCGCTCATTCTACAATCATTGCCTGCAGTATGGATGGATGATCCGCCATCACAACAATATCATCCGCATACATAAGGCAGCGTATATTTACACCTGCAACTCGTATTCCGCCCTCCAGGACCTCATGACTCAAAAATCATTCACAAAAACTGAGAATAAGAGAGGCGAAATCACACATCCCTGTTTCAATCCAGTTTGCGTAATAAAGCTCTCAGTGACTCCGTTTGTCGTCCAGACACTTGCTTCTGTATTTGTGTATAACCCCTGCAAAACTCGAATAAATTTTGTAGAGACGCCTATAGAATAAAGTTTATAATAAAGATGATTCCTGATTGGTGAGTCAAATGCCGCCTTGTAGTCAACAAAAAAACAGAAAAGTTTTCCTTTTTTATCGTAAGTCTTTAATTTAATTATATTTACAAGGTTGAACACGTTATCAGCCGTAGAATAGCCCTTTCGCAAGCCAGACTGATACTCTATTAATATTCCTTTATCATTAATAAATGTCTCTAATCGCTTCAACAATAAGCCGCTAAATAACTTTGAAATACTATCTGAGAAGGAAATTCCCCTATAATTGCCGACATTATTAACATCTCCTTTTTTATGTAGCGGGAAAATTATAGATTTAGAAAAGCTTGGAGGGACCGTAGCTGTATCAAAAATATAATTAAATAAATCAAGTAATCTCAGTAAAAAATTATCCGGGCTGTTTTTAAAGAATTCAATCGGTACTCGATCGAAACCAGGTGCCTTACCCTCCTTAGCTTTTCCCAGTACGTACAACAATTCCACGTATTTAAAGCTTTCATCAAGAGATGGCTCTAGTATAAGTGGCGGCGCATACTGAATAGGATCTACAGACAGAAACAGATTCAATAAATTATTAAAGTAACGCACCCACACGCCACTCGCAATACCCGCAGTACTAACAAACTTACAACTTTTAAAATGCTTTATTAATGACCACAAACCCTTGTAATCATTAACCTCTTTATTGTTTTTTAGTGTAAAGTAAAATTCTTTTTTTTTAGATGCGCACAACTTTTTGTATTTACCATTACTTTCAATATACATACTTCTGACCCAGTTCAAGCCCCTTTTACGATATAATTTTAATAATTTAAAAGATTTATTTCTGGCCTGTTTACAATCATGATCATGCCATTTATTTCTAGAATTAGTTAAACACATTTACGATTGCCCAAACTCGCACATTGTTTTATCATACCTACAAACATATCAACAGCCTCCTGTACGTCATTCGGAACCTCATTCATCAAATTTACACTGTCTTCTAAATTATTCTTAAAATTATTACTATCCAACACTGTCCATGGTAACTTGGGCAGAAGGGGTAAAAGTTTATCCTGTTTGTCACTCGGGTCTAATTTTAAAGTCAAGTGAATTGGCATGTGATCCGAAAACACTTCTGGTATTACTCTAAAATCGGTAACAATAGGTACCAGATCACATGACACACAACATATATCAATGACTGAACTTCCCCGCCCTGAAATATACGTAAACTGACCATCCTCATCTCCCGCTGTTCTCCCATTCAATACTATTAAATTACAATTATCACAGGTTTCTAAAAACATTTTACCTTTGTTGTTTACAGTTATATCTTTTGAATTCCTATTTACATTTACATTAAATCTACTTTCCACATACTCAGCGGGTACAGACTGCAAATTACCTATTCTAGCATTTAAGTCCCCTATCACAATAAATTTGGCGGGTGAATTATTTATAAAATTATCTATAATGTTAAACTCATTTATCCAATTGTTACAGTTTACATAAGCCGGCAAAATATAAAAATACTCTTGATTAAACCTACCTTGAACCAAGTAAGCCCCTGTATATCAACAAATTTAAAAATATTTGAAACTAATTTAATTGATTTTATGCCGTACAGGGAACCCGCCTTGGCCCTACCAAACACACTCTCCCTTGTGGCTCCTATCCAATGCAATTTAAAACCACTAAAATACTTTTCCCATAAAACAAAATCTTTATCTTCTACAAATGTCTCATGCAGGAAAAAAATATCGAAATTCTTAACAAAATTAAAAAAAGAAAAATCCTTCTTGTTAGCTATTCCGGCCACATTATAGCTAAGAATAGAGCAACTACTCACATAGTTTACACATTCATTGCGCTCATTCATACCTGCCTCACCTCGCAAATTTACTTTTTTGTATCCATAGTTTCTTTCTTCTCCTCCAAAAAATGCTCCAAAAGCACGAGATCTTCCTCCTTCGCTGTAAGCCCATCCTCTTCATCCCAAAAGTACTTCCTGTTATTGTAAAGCAGATAGTGGCTCCTCAATGACACTCTAGCCTCCTTATCCTTATTCAATATTTTTTGTTTCAATTCAGCCAACTTTCTTCTTTTTTGCCTATCCTGAGGTGTCATATCCCTGTTAATCCAAATACCGGTACCCTTTAGCTTCCGTGCATTACTTAGAACCAACTGAAGATCTGCCATCTTTAGAAATTCCACCAGCAGCACTTGACCCTGTCCAACAAAGAATACCCTATCTAACGACAGTTCTTTTATCCCAAGCGCCTTCTCCAAGAAATTCTTCACTTCCGATACCATATTATCACCTTCTTTGATGCCTGACATCCCACCGATAATTAAATTTTTGGCTTTCGACTTTCTCAGTAACAGTTCTAAGCTTTTCTTAATACCTTTATTTTCCTCTTTCAGACTTAAGACCTCTTTCTTCAAGTTTTCATGTTCTGTTATTATTAGATCCAACTTATTTTCAAGTCTTGTAAATTGCTCTTTCGTCGGAAATACCGCTAACTTAACATGTAACATTTCATTTATTTTACTCAATAAGTTATCATCGCTACAACTTGATTCTCCCTTAGTCTTTTTCCCCATCATTTCTTCAGGTGAGGCGTAACTTCTCCTTCTCTTGTAAAATCTATCTGAACTAGGGGTACTTTCTTTTATTTCTAGGGGTATTTATTATTGATATGTATATTTATATATTATTTATTCTTTATTTGGGAATTGTATAATTGTCTGCGCGGCAGACACCCAAGGCGACACGGCGAATGGAGGGTGAAAGACTGAAATGAAAAAAGGTACAAAAGAAGTGAAAATGAGACTTACCCTTAGCTGACGGTGAGTGATGAATTGAGGGACTGAAGAAGGAGGAGGTGTGTGTGTGTGTGTGTGTGTGTGTGTGTGTGTGTGTGTGTGTGGTAGAATAAGTGTGGGTGTATGTGTGTGTGTATGTGCGCGTGTGAAGAAAAGGATGTTAGTTGAAAAGGAAGGGGGTTAGAATACTCCGCGGAAGCGGAGAAGGCTGCTGATGGCGATGAATCCCCCAAGCGCGAACAATAAATCTTCTCAAAGAAGCAGGCGCGATAGGTGCTTTTCTTATTCAGTGACGAATCAGGAATAAAGTTGGCTGGGCGAATAGGCGCGTATATAGCAAAAGTAATAAAATACAAGATATATGAGGCGGACTGTATAACACACTGAGAGCACACAGACTAGGCGGACGACAGAAGAAGAGAGAGTGAGTAAAAGGCGTTGGCTGAGCCGTAGGAAGTAAGGAGGGATAATAACGTGGCCAGATGGCGAAATAGGAAAAGGGATGGAAGAGAGGAGGTGCAGATGTTTGGTGAGGCCATAAACAGGGGGACGTATGAATAAAATCTAGCAAATGCTTTTACTACCTCTTTTTTAAGCATGTTCTGGAACAAGTATGCATAAAATAATCTAGCACTTACTTAACTTACCAGTATTTACTTACTAGCAAGCATTTTCTTAATTTTCCAGCAAATGTTGAATTATACATGAATAAAACCAAGCATGTGCTAGTAAAGTGTAAGCATTTGCTTAAAATTTACCAAGCCAAGTCTCAGTAGCTTGAAGTTTGTTCTGTGACGAGTCAGTATTGCCTTCTATTTGATTTAATGGCGCAAATTGTAAATATCCGATGCTGGAAACTCTATAAACCTAGAAGGCATTGTGACGTACGTGCATATAAACATTTGTACAGATTTAATGAAGAAAATGTTGAATTAATTTCGAACACTTTCTTGGACGAAAGTGACGAGACACGTGGTGGTGGTGCGTTATCATCAAAGGAACGAATGTAGATATTCCTTCGCTTTGTTGGTGATCCAGGTTTCCAAGTTGGGATAGGAGAAGATGCGGGAGTGCATCAAAGTACTGTAAGTAGAACCATTGATTTCGTTAGTCAGAAAATTTTTCAAAAAGCACATCAGTGGATAAAATTTCCGTCACGGCCACAAGAAATCACAATAGCTAAAGACGAATGGCAGCAACGCTTTAATATTCCTTGTGTGATCGGTGCTCTAGACTGTACACATGTACCAATTTTGAAGCCTCGTCTACACGGCGATGAATATATAAACAGAAAAAATTTCGCTTCTATAAATGTACAAGCAACCTGTAATTCAAACGAATTTTTTACAAGTGTTGATGCTAGCTGGCCTGGTTCTGTACATGACAGTCGCATATTTAAGAATTCACGTGTGAATGAAAGATTGCGAGAACACGCGGGAGCTGTAATACTGTTGGGTGATTCAGGCTACGGGCTTGTACCTTGGCTGTTAACTCCCTACAGAAGCCTTCAAAATTTGGAAGAAGAAAATTACAACCGTGTGCATTTCTACATCAGTTTCTGACATATCTGACATAGTAGAGCCTGAATATGCACTTCACAAGACCAAAACAATACTGTAAACACTAAAACACAACGGTTTCAGATAAACCTAACCTCTTACCGGCAACCAGCATGCATTGCGAGACCAACAAATGCTAGTTAGGATATTCTAAGAAGTCAGCATATGCTGGAAAAACGTTTAGCACGTTCTAGTAAGTACAAGCAAAAGGTTATTCATATCAATTTAAGCAAATGCTATTACTAGCTAGTATTTGCTGATATCATTTGCTTTTACTTATTGCTTGTACTTATAGTATGTTCTATGTTTTTATGCATACGTCCCAGGGTTCTAGGAATCCATTAGCGACCGGAGGAGATTATTTTCTAAAGGCACACATAAAAGCGGATTAGCGCGGACGCACGGCGGGCGGAAGCGGGCGCGTGTGAGAGAGGTAAGGCGCCTGATGACTAAACATCCCGCCCGCCCTGAAGGCTCGACTTCAGTGCTCACTGGGTCGGGAGCGGACAAAGTTTGGCGAGGGGCCGGCGGATGGTGCCGGAGGCGGTATGCACGTCGGCGACACGACTGACGGCGTCACGTCCGGGATGGAGGGCGACGATGCGGCCTAAAGGCCATTGGCGCGGCGGAACATTGTCCTGGTGAACCAGGACGACGGTGCCGGGGCGACCTCCGAAGCAGGGTGAAGCCACTTGGTGCGTTGCTGGACGGTATGAAGATACTCTTGACACCAGCGCTTCCAAAAGTCCTGTTGGATGCGCTGGGTCAGTTGCCACCGAGACAGGCGATTGATGTTGAGGGCGGTAACATCGCGCTCAGGAGGCGCGGTAAGAGGGCGGAAAACAAGAAAATGGCCGGGCGTGAGGGGTCCCGGATCGTTCGGGTCAGACGAGAGGGCGCGAGTTCAGGATCGCCTCGACGTCGGTGGCCACGGTGAGGAGCTCCTCGTAGGTGAGCCGTTGATCGCCCACGACGCGGGTGAGGTGGTGCTTGGCGGACTTGATGGCCGCTTCCCAGAGGCCTCCAAAATGAGGACTGGCCGGGAGGATAAACCTCCACTCAATGCCAGCGGAAGCGGCAGCGCGACAGACGGCTTGTTGGTGATGTTCATCCTTTATCTATACAAATAGAATTTTCAAATTATAATAAATGTTTATTAATTTGTACACTCTAAACTTTTAGAAATTCGAAAAAAATTAGATAAACATTAAGCGAAATGCTTGCTTTGGTTATCAGCTGATTTCTAGCAATCATATTTAATTTTGTAAGGCAGAAATAAGCTGCCGGATAAATAAGAGTATATTTCTTCTTCTAAAATAAGTTGGTGTTTTAAAGGTGCAACGATGACTGGGTCTTTCGCACCATTAAAATAAGTAACTAGCCGATATTATATTTGATGAGGCTCTACACAACTATTGTAAGCTTTTAATTTAAACATTTTTCTTATTATCTTTCTGATCCAAATAAATGAACGCATTATCGAAATCCAATCTTCTGTTCCATGAAAGTGCAACTTTGTTGTATTTTTCAATATTCGCAGCTTTTCAAAATATTGCCAAACTTCTTTTAAAATTATTTCAATGTTGAATCAAATTACCACTCATTTAAGATGGCTGGTTGGGTTAGTCTTAGAGAGCCCATCTTGAATGCATACACCACAAGACAGACGTGGTCTCATATCTTTTGGATATTTAGGGGAAAAATTAATAAAAAAAATCTGATGTGAAACACTCACTCTGCAATTAATACAAATGAAGTAAGAAATTTTCTCTAAAATTGTAATGTTTACAAACTTTTAGTTGGGCTTCCATAGTTTGTTGAGGGAGGCTATAGTGTTAGTGAAATATGTGTAAATGTGGTGTTTCCTCCCTACAACTACAGGTACCTGGACGAATCTCCAGCATGTAGTCGCTTCCCCACGTCCGCCCCGGGTCCTCCAGTGACCAAATAGACTCTCTGAAGTGAAGACCTGTTTTCAGAGGCCCAGAAATGAGCCTCGTCAGGGCAGCGTGAGATCGCTGGTGTGTCTGTGATGGAGAGTGAGTGAAATTGTTGCCTCGGCGGATGCAGAGTAAACGTTATGTAGCCCCATCGAGGAGTCTGCCGCCAGAGGCCGATTGGCCGTGCAAAGCACGTTGTCCAGTCCCTATGGCGTGGACGCTCTGATTGGCTCCAACCCCACAACTGGAATCGCCTAAGCTTTCCACCAGTCACAGGGTTGTTTAGGTTGTTTAGTTGGGCTTGTCATAAAAAAATGTAGTAAAGGTTATATATTATGTACACGTATAGTGGAATTATTGACAGTGAGACAACAGTAGGAAGGTTACAGTTTCACTAAGAGTTAAGTTACAAAACAGGGAGAATAGACTTTACGTTTTATATTGTGGGTCATACTATCTTGTATTTTGTGTTTAGTGACTATTTGTTATTAATTGACTGTTATTAATATCAAGTACCCTACACACCTGAGTGTTACAGCGCTAACTGTCTCAACTAACCAGTTGGAGCTGCAGTTAAATTTTATACAATACTGGAACCCCAGAAACCCCCAAATCAATTTTCCCAGAAAAATTTTTCAAACAAAAGTGATTGGCTAAGAATTGATGAAATTCAACAGGTTGTGTATAGTACACTAAGTTTAAAGAAAATCGTTGGAATCGTACTCGAGGAATTCGCGAAAAACTGGAGAAAAAACATCAGTTCCAAGAGATGGATTTTGCCCGAAACCTTCGCATCAGATTCGTTGGTACCTAAACAGTTTGAGCTTCTGCGATTGTTCGATTTTGAGATATGTATTTTGTTCACACATAAACACACCGCCAAAAACATTTTTTTCGCAGTCTAAGGTCATCAAATCATGTATTTATGGTGAAAACTCAATTTCGAAAATTTGACTTCCTCTTAAAAAGCTGTTCAGGGAATTTACAAACTTCCGGTCAATCGTTTTTTTTCAAATTCGGAATTTTATAACGTATTTAATTCACATTAATATTATGCTGGTGGAAGATCGTCAAATAATCTGACGTGACGTTTTAGAGGGAAGTCTAATGTCCCCTCCACCAGGAACTTCTCTAAAATATGTATCAAATAAAAGTGATAGATCTATAAGGCATACAAAGTTTAAACAAATCGTTAGTGTTAGTTCGAGAAAACTGCAAAAAAAAAAAATTCAGTACAGTGGCACTGTGTTTGAATGTAACTTCCTATCAAAACCCATAGATATATCTAAACAAAAAGTCAAATACGGCTTTACCGTAAACCTAGCTGGATAAGAATTATATCACTAGAGTCGTCGCAAGCAATTCAACACCCAACTGAAAAGCAATTTCTTTTTAGCCATCCACAATGCTAAACGGAGCGATTAAGCAAAATCTACAATGACAAATCGGCTCCATATATTTCCTAAGATTATTGCAGTGCTGTGATCTTATGTTTCGTCCCCAAATTGGTACTAGAACGTTCTAAAAGCCCGTAAGAGATTTCTTCAAATTTAGTTACCGGATTATATGGGAATCTCGAGGAATGATGAAATGGATGGAACAGGTGGGTCCTGAGCTACTGCTGGTGTGTCATTAGGCAGGCCATGTCTGTCAAACTTTCAAACATATAGCATTCATGCTTATGACAAGCTCAGTTTCACAGTGTCGACAGTCTAAAATCTATTCTTATTCTCATGGGTATCATCATTGGGTATCTTATCATGGCGAATGGTGAAATGGTGTTGCATTTTGCTTGGACCACTCTCAGACATCTGGTTGAATCCTTTACTGGTTATGGGCCTATGTAATGGGGGGGGGGTCCCTACTCATGAGTTTTCAAGGTAAAGGAAGAAACAGCCCATCACTGTTTACAGATTACATAGATAGGATCTTTGGTTTAGAATAGGATGTCTTCAGAAGAGCTTAGGCTATTTCTCCTTAGGGTATTGTCCGATTTGAATGGATTACTATGAATCTTGTGTACATAAGCTTTTTAAAACAGGATTGGAAAAACTTCACTTGAAGTTATACTACTTGATTCACTAAAGGATTTATTCTATTTTTTTGAAATTTTAATTTTGTCCCAAATAAATGGGAAAACACTTATAACGCTAATTTCAATTAAACAAAAAACAAAAGTATTTCAATTTGTATTTGCATTGTATTCTATTTGTTTATTATGGTTTCTAATTTTATGAACTTTCAATCGTCTAGTCTGTGTACTACTATAATCGCATTCATCACATAAGAATGGTTTTTTCCCTCTATGTTTCCTTAAGTGTCTGTCTAAATGTTCAGTTGTTTTCACTCTGTAATCACATAAATTACATTTGAAAGGCTTATCGCTGTCATGTTTGAAAAGATGTCTTTTCAGATTTGCAGATGTGGTACTGCTGTAATTGCATGCATTACATTTATATGGTTTTTCACCTGAATGAGTACGTAAATGTTTTTCTAAATTTCCAGGTTGTTTACAACTAAAATTGCATTTACTACATTTATAAGGTTCTTCACCAGAGTGTTGCCTGAAATGAACTTTCAAACAAGCATGTGTTTTAAAACTGTAATCGCAAATATTACATTTAAATAGTCTTTCATTTGTATGTGTCCTCATGTGTACATCTAAATTTGTTGAGGTTGTAAATCGTTTATTACATTCTTTACATTCATATGGCTTTTCGCCTGTATGTTTTAACTTATGTCTTCGCAAATTTCCAGATGTTCTACTAGCATAATTGCATTCATCGCATTTATATGGCCTTTGGTCGGTATGTTTTCTCAAATGTACATCTAAAATTGAGGATGTTGCAAATTGCCAATTACATTCGTTGCATTTATATGGTTTATCGCCGGTGTGAATTCTTTTATGTCTTGAAAGATTTCCGGATTGCGTACATTTGTAACCACATTCACCGCATGTATGAGGGTTTTCGCCTGAGTGAGTTCTCATGTGTGAATATAAATTTCCAGATGTTGCACTAATGAAATTGCATTGATTACATTTGTATGGTTTCTCTTTGGTATGTGTACGTAGATGTCTTTTCAAATGCACAGAATTTGTACTCGTATAATCGCAATGATTACATGTGTACAACCTCTTTATTTTAATTTTTATATTTTGCTTTTTCAATCTGTTTTGTCTCCTAGACATTATTTCAGGTCCTTTCAATTTTTTTCGTTCTTTGGAAGTTTCCATTGGATTTCTTTTAAACAAGTTCAGTCCAGGAAAAATGGAACTGTCTTTTTCAAATATCTTTGGTTCTTTAAAAGTTCCCGTATATTCTTCTATGTTTAGTTCTCTACAAGTTTTCAATGATACTTCCAAAACGTTTTGTCCTACAGTAGTTCCTATATGTTCTTCCAACGTATTCTGACCTGTTAAGGTAGCCAAATGTATTTCCAAAACATTGTGTTCCATAAAACTCTTATTTCCTTCGAAGATGTTCTGTTCTTCGAAAGTTCCAAACAGTTCTTCCAAACTATTCTGTCCCATAACATTTCCCTTGTGTTTTTCCATCATGTTCTGTCCTGTTAAAAGTAAGTCTTGGTTTTGTCCTATGAAAGTGTCCAAGAGTTCATCCAAAACATTCTGTTCCATAACACTTCCATTATCTTCTTCCAATATGTTCTGTGCTGTAGAAGTTCCCAAGAGTTCTTCCAAAACGTTCTGCCCTAAACTTTCCTTATGCTCGCCCAACATATTTTGTCCTGTCAAAGGTAAACCGTAATTTTGTTCTATAAAAGTTCCCTTATATTCTTCCAGAATGTTCCGTTCACTAGAAGTTCCCAAGAGTTCTTCTAAAACATCCTGGTCCATAATTTTAAGTTCTTGCAACGTTTTCTCGCCTGTTAAAGTTCCCTTCTGTTCTTCAAATCCATTTTGTCCCAGGAAACTTTCCTTAAGTTTTTCTAAAGTTTTTAGTTTTCTAAATGGTCCCGTATTTTCTTCTATAAAGTTCTGCCCCGTAAAAGCGCCCATATAATCTTCTAACAAATCCTCTTTTTTGAAAATTGCCATAAGTTCATCGAAACAATATTGTCCCATAAAATAGCCTACATTTTCTTCTAATATGTTCTGCTCTTCGAAAATTTCCAACTGTTCTTTTTCGGAATTCTCTTCAGTAAAAGTTCCGTCCTGACTTTCCAATATGTTCTGTTCCGAGAATGTTTCCAAGAGTTCATCCAGAACGTTTCGCCCCATAAAAGGTCCATTATGTTCTTCCCATATTTTCTGATCTGATACAGTTCCAAACTGTTCTTCTGGAGAATTCTGTTCTGCATAAGTTTGCGTATACATGTCCACATTCTCTTCTGTAATGGTCCTTATTAACTCTAAAGTATTCTGTCCCGTAAAAGTTCTCATATAATCTTCAGACATTTCAATACTCTCGCACTTTTTACTACAGATTCTTAATGAAAAAGGAGTTACTAACACTGTAATTTGAAGAGTTCAGTTTCACTTCTTTTTCTGAAACAGCTGCTAAAACTACTTACAATTTCTGTCTTCATTTACATATTATATCAATTCATTTTCATTTTATGAAATTCTGATTTATCTTATATTTTTTCACAATTTTGTTTGTTTTTCCCAAATTGTTTACAGCCTTTGTTTTGTTTTCTTAATCAAAAATTAAAATTTTATCTTTATTTTTCAATTTTTTTAAAGTTCAAGTACAACATCGCATGAGAATCTCTTACGACCACCGCATAAGAAAATAAAATAATCATAGTGACAAAATTAAAAATTCGTTTCTATGGAAACTTCTTTTTTTCTTCCTACTTATTTGGTAGCTTTTTCTGTTTGGGTGCTAAAGTAGACTGTAAATTTTGTCGAAGATTACAGAGTGTGTGCTGTCTTGGAGTAGAATGAGATTTTCTGTTAATAAAGTATCTTCTGTCTGATGTCTGTAAATTACTAACGATCATTAATTAAATTTATTAATAACCAAGTAAAATATATAATAAATAAGAAGCTCGCGGATGTGCCGGGATCGAGTACTACAATTCTTCCTTTAGACTCTTATTAGGAGACTTACTGTGCAGTGATGGACAGTATTGTCTGTAAAAAAAATTACTGGCCGAAGGCTTCAAATGCCAACAGTCACGATCTCAGATAGTGGGAGCCTATGTGGAAGCAAGGCAATGATCCTGATATGCCAATTGTGGGAAAAATGGTGTCCAAAGCATGGCTTAAAGTTGATGTATTCTACGCACCAGAGATTTATGACAGCATTCAGCATAAGATAAATTATCTCAAGGTATTAGAAAAAAAATGTAACTGAGGATCCTGCTTCAACAATACTGCCTGCTGGCGGTGCATATGTAAAACCTGAAGTATAAATCACATGACTGAGGTATGTCCTACTCTTGTCTCAGTACACATTAAATCGTAAAACCCTAGTCCTGGTCATAAAAATTGTGCACCAAAAACTGACTTTTATATGTGGATTTATAAATGGTAATTGGACTCATACTTGAGTATAAAGCGGCCATTGTGAGAAGGATCAGAACTATCGCCTAAAATATATGACTGATCAGAGTTGACTGATCCACTAATAGAGGCAGAGACACTCAACTAGAAGGCAAAGAGTGATAGGCAAGTTTATAAAACGATATCATTGTCCCTAGTTGGAGAAATTAACGATACTGCCTGCAATAATCTCTAACACAGGTATATCCCAAAAACATATCATGATTCCACTTTAGAAACTGCATCTTTCATCAGTCTGGTCTTCATAACAAAGTAAGCAGTTATTCTAGAAACATGCCGCATCGTCCGAGTATGTAAACGTAAAGTCTTGAATATGTAAGTGTGAGTATTCGGTATAATAAAATTACAATAATAGTTATGCCGATATGATGGGTATTAGTGTTACAACAGAGGAGTGAGGAGGGCAAGAGATGGCTCATTGGAGGGGGCAGCGAGCAGCGCACATTTGTCCGGGGCGCCATTTTGGCTGTAAATGTGAGAAAAATGTTGTGTTAAATACTCAATTATTAGAAAATTTCACATACCGATTTTTTCGTTCGCTAGAAATTTACAGTGCGCAGCGTATTTAATTGTTAACGTCTAAAAGCTAAAATATTTACACTTTTATTGAAAAATTAATGCAGAATTTGTATAGGACGATGCTTGAACTTATTTGAACATGCATATTCTTCTCTAAACTGAATAGCATTAGCACTTGAGCAGAGCGCTGCTTCAGCTTCTGTTAGAACATGCATAGATTTGCTTGAAAACATATATATATTCTTAAAGAGCGCCAATTTGTCTTTTTGTCCGGGGCGAATAACTGCTAGAGCGGGCGCTGCAGCGAGTAGTGGCTGTAGAGAGGAAGCAATAGTCAGGCTAAGCCTAGAGGGCGCCCTTATCAATTAGATGGCTTAATTGAGAACGAGAGGCGCTAGTTTTGAGGTGAAACTCAAAATGTAATGTAATGTAACTCACTTATGTAAACTAGGCAGCGGAGCTGAACAGAAGAGAATCACCCCTAATATTTGGTCCAGCCAACCGAAGAGGCTCTCTGCTTCATGCAACTTGCCCTTCGAGGAGAAAAGGTACTCTGCGTTGCCCGTCCAAGGTGTCTCCTTCCTCCGTCTGTCTGCAGTGCGTCAAACCCTCTAAATAAACTATCAACTGACTGTCTTGTAAATAAAAAAAAATATTAATATTAGCTATAAGTCTGTCAGTGTAAACCTATTTGTAAGTCCTGTGTGTGTGAGCCCTTTAGTTATAAGTATATTTTGTATTTCTATTGAAATAGGAGCACCAGAATCATAGTTTTGGTTCATAGAAGAGTTTTCTTTCAATGATTTGTTGGTTAGTAAATATTTGTAATAATGCGGCCCTCAGTGAATTTCTGTTACTTGCTAGAAGGCCTAGTTAACTCAATAAAGTTAATTTGTGAACGGCATACCCCCTCTATCAACTGACCTAGTCCGGTATTAACCTTCCCCTCCTCACCTAATTGCCTCCACCTTACCCTGCGTCAAGTAAATACTTAACGTTACAGTTTAAAACACAATTTACTAAATTTGAAGTACCTCGCACATAAAAACCACACAAACTCATATTCCTATAACAGCGACAGCAAAAAAAAGCCTCTATATATTATATAGATTAGATTGACAGAAGGGAGGGTGAGCCTCATCCCACTGCCACCTACATTAAGAGGTCTGTCTCTCTCTCTCTCTCTACGTAGATATAACAACTTATGGGTTGAAATATAATAACAGAAAAATAAAATAAAGAAACGAAATCTTACAATGAGAAAATACTTGTAAGGGAGGGGACTGCAAAGTTGGAAAACCTGGTTTTATTAAATTACACGATATCCTTGTGCGGAAGTTTTTTTTCTTCTTTTTTTTGGAACAGCCCTACCATTGAACCAGTAGCAGGCGCCGGTAAGTAGCGTACACAACCCCCCCTATTCCCTTTTATCTCCTTACGACCCCTACAACAAAACAAGATACTTCCTTCCGGGAAGCTTTGTCGCCTGCAATTAAACTTCAGATCACATTACAATACTTGGCTACTGGTGACTCCTTCGGCACTCTCGAGCATATGTAAAGAGTGCCGAAGAGCACAATCTCCAAATTAATAGTCCCTGTTCTGAAGGCGATTTACAAAGGTTTAAATGATTACATAAACGTTCCTAACTCTGAAGAAGAGTGGGAAATCGTTTCCCGTGGTTTTTCATCTAGATGGAACTTCAAAGGATGCTCCGGAGCCCTCGATGGAAAGCATATCCGGTTGAAATGTCCTGCACGGAGTGGAGTATTGTTAGTGTAGTATTATATGCCGTGGTTGATAGCAACTATGAATAAATTCATATACATAGATGTCGGTTCAAACGGAAAAATGAATGATTTCAGTGTTTTCGGTGCATCGAGTTTGAAGGCAGTTATAGGACATAACAACATTCACTTTCCAGATTGGGGTGTAATTGTTGAAGACGACGCCTTTCCTCTGAAGACTTATTTGATGAAACCTTACTCGAGAAGCGAAAAGTTTCAAAAGGAAAGAGTGTTCAATTATCGTCTACCAAGAGCTGAAGAACAGTTGAGAATGCTTTTGGCATTATAGTTTCGAGGTTTCGAATATTTTTGAGGAGTGTAGAATTATACCCCGACGCAGGGGATAATATCGTAAAAGCAACATGCCCTCTTCATAATTGGTTACGACGGCCAGTAACAAATCAGAACATGGCTCCTGGGACGGTTGATCATGAGGATATTGATACTGGCATTATAACTCGTGGGTCTTGGAGAACTAATATACTAAGTAATGAAGAGTTTAGAGGAAGATTTTCGTGGTGGTGCAATAACTATTCTAAGGATGATGCTGCTCGACATGATACCAGAATGTTTTATGGAAGAAGGGGCTGTAAACTGGCAATGGAATAAAATTTATAAGTTCTTCAACAAAGTGGATTATGAACATTAAAATATATGAATTATTACATTATATGAACTAACATAAAATTAATATGAACAATAAAAAGTTCCTCGACAAAAATGTTTTTTGTAAAACGAATGGAATTAATAAAGAAACAAATTATTTATTTAATAAAGAAACAGAAACTAATGAATTTTAATGTGTTACTTTGACACCATGTTATTACTTGGCGCCATCTTGAATCATTCCACGTATGAAAAAGTAGAAACGTTTTTAACTTTACTGATAGAAGTGATATTTGACTAGCGCGTTCAGGAACAGAACACAGACTATGCAGAATCAGAAGAGCGAGCCACTAGCAACATTTTGACCCAGGCCATTTTTCCTTAAACATTTTGATATGTGTTTCAGTACAGGAAATAGGAGTTAATGATTAGGGTTTGCAGTAAAATAAAGATAAATAATTTGTTTCTTTATTAATTCCATTTGTTTTACAAAAAAACATTTTTGTCGAGGAACTTTTAATTGTTCATATTAATTTTATGTTAGTTCATATAATGTTATAATAATTCATATATTTTAATGTTCATAATCCACTTTGTTGAAGAACTTATAAATACATTCAAATTTTATCCCATTGCCAGTTTACAGCCCCTTCTTCCATAAAACATTCTGGTATCATGTCGAGCAGCAGCATCCTTAGAATAGTTATTTCACCACCACGAAAATCTTCCTCTAAACGCTTCATTACTTAGTATATTAGTTCTCCAAGACCCACGAGTTATAATGCCAGTATCAATATCCTCATGATCAACCGTCCCAGGAGCCATGTTCTGATTTGTTGCTGGCTGTCGTAACCAATTATGTAAAGGGCATGTTGCTTTTACGATATCATCCCCTGCGTCAGGGCATAATTCTACACTCCTCAAAAATATTCGAAACCTCGAAACTATAATGCCAAAAGCATTCTCAACTGTTCTTCAGCCCTTGGTAGACGATAATTGAACACTCTTTCCTTTTGAAACTTTTCGCTTCTCGAGTAAGGTTTCATCAAATAAGTCTTCAGAGGAAAGGCGTCGTCTTCAACAATTACACCCCATCTGGAAAGTGAATGCTATTATGTCCTATAGCTGCCTTCAAACTCGATGCACCGAAAACACTGAAATCATTCATTTTTCCGTTTGAACCGACATCTATGAATATGAATTTATTCATAGTGCTATCAACCACGGCATATAATACTGCACTAACAATACTCCACTCCGTGCAGGACATTTCAACCGGATATGCTTTCCATCGAGGGCTCCGGAGCATCCTTTGAAGTTCCATCTAGATGAAAAAATCACGGGAAACGATTTCCCACTCTTCTTCAGAGTTAGGAACGTTTATGTAATCATTTAAACCTTTGTAAATCGCCTTCAGAACAGGAACCATAAATTTGGAGATTGTGCTCTTCGGCACTCTTTACATATGCTCGAGAGTGCCGAAGGAGTCACCAGGATTGTAATGTGATCTGAAGTTTAATTGCAGGCGACAAAGCTTCCCGGAAGGAAGTATCTTGTTTTGTAATGAAGGGGTCCACGAATTGTAGTAATTCAGAGAATTTTTCGGGGCTCATACGCAAGTGATTTTTATAACCTTGGGGGGTGTTCCAGTTGAAGCTCCCGGAATGAATTATCACACACACCAAACTTCTGCCGTAGCTTTATCCACCCCTGTGTCCACCACCTCCTTGCACGACGTCGTTTAATCATCTGTATAGATTGAAATTATTCTTGTAGCGTTTCAGAACTACTTGAATTCCTTTTTTTATGCACTCACGTTCAACAACAGAAACACGAAATTTTAAAAACTGGTATGCCAACATTAGTCTTCGACATTGGCTAGCGCTAGCTTGCTAGCTAGCATAGTGTCAACCCTTTCACGCGAGCCACTCTACTAGCGCTAGTCAATTAAGGCACGTCACAAGGCTTAACGACTGACTGACCTACCAAGTAGTTAAACTGTCAAGGGCGCTATCGACAGTGTAAAAAACTGCAATCAGGAGCCCTCCCGGCTCGTATCAAGTATTTCTTTCAACGACAGTGTAATATTATTTTCTTATTTGATCGAAATTGAGAAATAAAAACTTATTTTCTGAGTTTGAAAAAAAAATTCTGATTTGAAACACAATTTTCTTATTCCAATTATCCTCATTTACATTCGATAATTTTCTTAAAAATAGGATTTAAACTAATGTAAAGTCATCGTTAAAATTGATTAGGGTACATAAACTGACAGAAATGACTAGAATTTGTTTTCAGCTTTCGGGAACATAGGGTTTATTCCTTTTACCTTATATCTCCTAAGGAAGTACTCACCGCACCTTCCATCTCTTACTAACACTCACTCTCACACACACACACACACACACACACACACACACACACACTCACCTTTGCATATACACAACACCTAAACACACCCCTTCTTCGCCTAGTTCTCTCTTTTCCCTTCCAGCTTCTTCAACTCATTGAGCCGTCAAGTCAAGCTTTCATCACCGCTCCTGTGTCACCGTTTGCGGTATGGTGAGTAGTCTTATCTACTTCAGCTTTTATTAAGTAACTTTGCAGCTGGATTTTCGCGCCTGTAACCTTCACGCCATCGAGTGTCTGGTTTACGCCCAGATACAATGGTTGCTAAAATATGTAAATGTAGCTTAAACTTACATCTCTGCTTGATTGCAAACTATTTAATGATTTCGAGAAAAATGGGAGAAACGAAAAAAAAGAGTAAAATCATCCTATCAATTGACTTGATTTGATCTATATTTTTTTGGACTTTTTTTCCTTATTCATTAAACTCTTTGACATTGGCTAGCGCTAGCTTGCAAGCATAGTGCCAGCTCTTTCACACGAGCCACTCTACTAGCGCTAGTCAGCTATCATGTCACAAGGCTTAACGACTGGCCTACCAAGTAGTTAAACTGTCAAGGGCGCTCTCGACAGTGTAAAAAAAACTGCAATCTGGAGCCCCCCTTCTCGTATCTCGTATCAAGTATTTCTTTCAACGACATTGTAATCTTATTTCCTTATTTGATCGAAATTGAGAAATAAAAACATATTTTCTGAGTTTGAAAAAAAATTCTGGTTTGAAACACAATTTTCTTATTACAATTATCCTCTTTTCATCTGATAATTTTGGGTTTGAAATTCTCAAAATGTTTGAAAGTCGGCCACACAGCCAACGCTGGAGAAGCAGAAGGCCTATCCTGGCCTACTAATATGTTCACTTTATTGTTTTGTAGGTTTTGCAATTGTAGAAGAAATTCATAAAATTTTTGAGACTGTTTTTTTATCAGCTTTTAATCAGACCAAACTATTGAAAACAATGTTTATTTACAGTGACTGTGGCAATAATTAACAAAATTCAATAAATTAAGAACTCGATAATTATGTTCTGGTTAATGCTTAAACCAGTAATTTTTGTTATTTATTGTCCATTTAAAACAAAATATCGAAATTCTAAAAAACTGGTATGCAACAGTTACACACCTTCCCTTTTGCTGTTAATTCAATTATACTGTACAACGTCAATTTTTTTGTATACTTTAAATTTTACTCATTTGTCCGCTCAAATACCTAGTATTAAGCCAGTTCAGAGTTGTGGGACAAGTAAATATCCATACAGTTAGGTAGTAGAATTGATTGCATTGTAGTTCAAATGAGAGCGCCAATAACATTAAACCCCATATAACATTAGAAATTTAACGCCGTAAATTACCTAATTTAACGCAGAACTACCTAACATTAAAATGTTTCAATAAAAGTGATGATAGGTTTGTATCTATGCAGGTAGCATTCCAAGTTTAAAGGAAATTGTGATTCTCATTTTCAACATAATTCCAAAAATAGCTTGTAATGTATGTTAATATTATATGGATCGCGGATCCATATTTTGTATGTACTGATTTGGGGTTTCAGAGGAAAGCTTGACGCTACTGCTCCCCTTGAACCTCCCAAAAAATTAATTTTCCCCAGGAAAATGTTACAAATAAAACTGATAGGACTTGTATATTAGACGGTATTCCATTAGTTAGTTTTAACCTTCGCTACTAGATTCGCTGCTGACCCCATTTTTCCATGACTTCAAGAATCTAGGTCAACACCGATTGAGCTCCAAGGAACCCTGCTACTTATGCAAAATTAAATCTCCAGATGGATCACCATTTGTTCTGCATTCATATTATAATTATGTTACTGCTATCGTAAAATTCCCCAAATCTTCGCCCCCCTTTATTTGATTTATCTCTAAACAAAAAAACTGATGAAATTACAGAACTTATTTCTACTTGTACAATATTATATATAAGAGATTTTTACATGACACTCCATTGAAATTTATTAGATTTAGTCGCCAAGTTTGTAAATATAAATTTCTACCATTTGAAATCTTCTTTCCAAAGCAAGAATTACAATAAATAAGGGTTAAAAATAAATAATTTTGTCATTATATGAAACGTATGATTATGATTGTGAAGCTAATAGGAATCGATCTCATCTGCTCAGAAATAATAGCAACAGTATGCGCATTACAAAATTTATTGCAACGAGAAGGGGTATATCATTATCCTCTTTTGAACCTGTTCATATCGCAGGACAACCAATCTTTCTACACCTTCTCCACAACTCCTCTTTGGACGAAATCTCCATTTTACTGAACAAATCCAAAGGCCATCCCCCTGGACAATTGAATCTGACATAAAGCATAACATGGAACATGAGTCCCAGGCTCAATGTCACAATTCTGCCACTACTGTTATATTCGGAAGCCAGTGGATTAGGTTGGGCCCAAAATCTTCAGCCGGAGAGAAAATTTTTTCTGTTTAGAGTGCAGAAAAATAATATCCTTTATTGTTGAAATAAATTACACAAGCTTGCACATATTATTTCTTTTTTAATTCGAGCAAGTAAACTTTGTTCCAACTATTACCACATTCATAAATATTTATTAATATTTTAATCGAGACATTTTGTTTTTGATACAGCTATATCATTAATAAATATCTGAAAGAAATGATATTACCTCAAATATTTCTACTCCCATTTTAATGGAATTTTAAATTGCCAAGAAAAACTGTATTTATTATGTTCATTGCTTTTCCGGCCATATTGGCGTGTGAATCAACATAACATAAACCACATCCACAAAGTTATTGTGATGTCTCTGCTGAATGACTTGGAATATTTGTTTCGTACAGCTGGAAATTGAACAGCAACCGCAATTACCAATTTATTCCTTAGGCTTCAACCAGAATATATTACCAAATGCAGTTTTAATCTTCTGAAATAATATCAATATAACCAAATCCTCCACACTGATCTTGGCTTCTCAACTGAATGGGTTCATATAAGTTCAAAATTGCAGCTCTTGTACTACTGTACATGTATTCACTGTACTATACGGCTTTCTATCTGTATGTGTTCGCATATGTCTTTTCAGATCTCCTGATTTTGTACAATTGTAATCGCATTCATTGCATTTATATGGCATCATGCTTGGATGTTTTCGCATATGCATATTAAGATTCCAAGCTCTTGCACTACTGTAATCGCACACACTACATTTGTACGGCTTTTCCCCTGTATGTGTTCGCAAATGTAGTTTCAAACTTCCGGAAGTAGTACAACTATAACCACATTCCCCACATTTATATGGTTTTTCGCTTAAATGTGCCCGCATATGCCTTTTCAAATTTTCAGATTTTGTACAGCTGTAATCGCATTCACAACATTTATATGGCTTCTCGCCAGAATGTATTCTCATATGTGGTTTCAATCTTCCGAATTGTGTACAACTGTAATCGCATTCACTACATTTGTATGGCTTCTCGCCTGAATGTGTTCGCATATGCCCTCTCAGAATATCAGCCCTTGTACAACGGTAATCACATTCCTTACATTTATATGGTTTCTCGCCTGAATGTATTCGCATATGTGTTTTCAAATGTCCGGATTCGGTAAACCTGTAATCGCATTCATTACATTTATATGGTCTCACGCCTGAATGTGTTCGCTCATGTTTTTTCAGCACTCCAGAACTTTTACAAGTGTAACCACATTCAATACATTTAAATGGCTTTTCGCTTGAATGCGTTAGCATATGCCTTTTCAAATTTTCTGATTTTGTACAGCTGTAAACACATTCATTACATTTATATGGCTTCTCACCTGTATGTATCCGCATATGTGTTTTCAAACTTCCTGATTGTGTACACCTGTAATCGCATTCCGTACATTTAAATGGCTTCTCACTTGAATGCTTTCGCAAATGTATGTTCAAATGTCCAGACTGTGTACAGCTGTATTCGCATACATTACATTTATATGGCTTCTCGCCTGAATGAGTTCGCTTATGTACTTTGAGATTCGCAAGCCCTGAACAACTGTAACTGCATTCATTACACTTATATGGCTTCTCTTGTGAATGGGTTTCCGTGTGGGCTCTCAAAATCTCAAGTGTAGAATAACTGCAGTTCCATTCATTAAAATTAAACTGCTTTTTTTCTCTATAAATCTCCTTATGTTCTTCCAGCTCCTTTTCTTCGCTTGTACTGCTAAAAACGACTTCCATCTGGTCCTCTATATTAACTATACCGTTGTCTTTTTCTATATCCGCCAACAAACATCCTTCCAAACGGTTCTATCGGGTTCATGTGCTAATATTATTTTTGCGCTGCATCTCCTCAGTATATTTTTATATTCCACTTTTCATTGTATATTTTATTCTTGCTGTTAGTATATTTTCTTTAACTTCAAATTGCAGCAATTCTGCCGAGTCGAGCTGCTGTCATTATTTAGATATTCAACATATATTCTTTCCTAATCCATTTTATTCTATTATTTGCAAGGTTACTATGTTTTAAATAATATACGAGGCAGAGGATATAATGTTACAATTTCTATTACATCATGCCAAATCTGAAATACGAAATCACAATATTAGAGAGTCAGTTAGAGAGTGATAAATAATTGACTTCTTTTTATATAAACTTACCTTAATCCGCATGTGCAAGTTTGCACTGTTAGATCTGTTAAATACTGTTTTCACCAGAAAGAAATTTCTTGAGATTCAGTGGCCAAGAGAAATGTTTTTGGAAATGCTTTCTCACTCACTGTTTTTGTGTACGAGCATTTGTGTTCAGTATTTTATTTTAAAGTATAATTTTCCACATACCTTCAGCTCTTTCTTGTTATCAATGTGTTTTATTATTGTTTCTCCAGTCGCTTATTTATGTTTAATGAAGTTGAGGAACAGAAATGAATTTAAAAAAAAATCATTATCATCTTATTGCTATTCACAGCCCTAAAAATTAATAATTGCAAGAAATATCAGGAATAAGAGAAACTAAAACATTGAGTAATTCAGTAATTCTGCAAAAGTAAAAAACAATCTAAGTACATTACTGTGGCACTGAACAAATAGTTTATCTATTACTTTTTCATTACATCTCTAAACCAGTAATCTTAATCGTAAGTTTGATTTGCTATTCATCATAACCTTAGTTTGATGAAACAATCGATGTTTCTGTCAAGTGTCAAGCGACGCTCTGGCAGTGTTGTAGAAAACAGCAATCTGGAGCCCCCTCCTAACAACGTCTTCTTTCAACAACTGTCCAAACTTTAGTTGTGGTTGGTGTCCTAACATTACTTCTTCTTCTAGAAACTGACAAATTTTCGAAATTGTATTATCACCTAAACATACTTTCTGCATTCTGGATTAAAACAACAACAAAATTCTCCAGCGAACACTGACACTATTTTTTTTTATGACATTTGTATTTATTCTCTTTTTCTGATAAATTTCCTAAAATTAGGATTAAAAAAAAAAAAATGTTTAGTCGTTAAAATTGGAAATGGCTAATTTTTCTCAGTTACCGGAAAGCAATTTTCATGCTGTAGTTTTTAAATGCAAAACTTAAATTTACATACCTGTCATTACTTAATGCAAACAATTTCAAAAGATCAAATAAAATTTAAAAAGTCAGTAAAATCTTTCTTCCAATTGACGTGATTGGTCGATTATAATAATTTCTATCTACTGTTTGTATTTTTTAGTCCATGTAGAAGAAAATCGTAAAATTTTTCCTGTTTATTTGTACTAACTGAATCAAGTCAAACTTCTGAAAAAAATATTTTCCGTGAAAGCCTGCATCTTTTGTGGTCGTCGACCGGTTTCGGGCGTTCGCCCATCATCAGGATTTTTTGTTAAACAGTGTAATAACATAGGTACAGAACAAATACAGTTGATAAACTCAGTGTATTTAGTTATATACTCAGTATATCAGTTATACACTGTATCAACTGTATTTGGTCTGTGCAAGTCTATGTTATTACATTGCTTAACAAAAACATACTGATGATGGACGAACGTCCGAAACCGGTCGATGACCACAAAAAGAAGCAGGCTATCACGGAAAATATCTCTGCTTTCCACCTCGCGGAACCAACCACAGCAATTCTGTAAACAATACTTACAGCAATAGAGGCAATTATTGATAGAATTCAGTAAGTATATAAATAACATCACGATCAAAAGTTTTAAAGTTTAGTCCAGTAATATCTACTATATAAAAGAAAACATTAAGGTCTTCGGATTGAGACCCTTTTGCTTTAAACCTACGTGTTGTTTCAATATTGCGGACAACACTACGCAGAAGCTTAATCTAATATGGGTGAAACCCAAGTTTGAAACAAACCATTCCAAGTCTCAATCCAAGTGTTTTACACGATAATGGCCGGGGATGCCTCTGGATAAAAGAAAATCTCATCTTCTGGCGGAGTCGATTAAATGAACTTCTGAAGATTACTTTACTCTTTTCCAAAATATCATTTAAAAGTTCTAGAACTGATCGTAACAATAAAAAAGAAAAGAAAAAGAAATTACTAATAAAGAAAAAAGGAAAATAATGATAAACTTATTACGTGCACAGTTAAAAAATAAATGTACACGCAAACTGATATAAACATATACATAAATAATACTCAATGGTTTATAAACATCACACTGTGCTGGCAAGTAACTAAGCGAAAAATATGGTTGCAATGCATAAAACAAATCAGAACTTGATTTTATACCTTTACATAATTTTTATACTATTGCATAATTGTTAGTAAGTACTTTTCAGAAATAAAAGCAACACTTTTCGTGCAATATGCAGAAAGTAAATGATAAATATGATGTAGAAACCAACATTAATAATTTATGTTTCATTCATTTTCCTACAATAAGATCGCCTAAAATTTTTAAGGACTTGAAATTAGGCAATAATTTTATAATAAATGAAAATTTATTAGCAAAAAAATACATATCTATATACAAATAGTACAATTATTTAGCTTTGATCTCTTCCTTACCAACACCAACTTTACAATAGCTTTTCAATCCGGAAAAACGTTAAAAAAAATCATTTCAAATTTAATTATGGTGCAATCTTCGCATAATTAAACTAAAGCTAAAGTATAATTAAATAAAAAGGAAAAGAGATTAGGCAACCCTCAAAATATTGAGGTACATAACTCTCAGATTAAGGTTACATAAAAACTATTCAGTAATGAAAAACAGGTGAGAGAAAATCGTAATAACCTGGAATAAAATTCAGTAATTCATCTATAGGTTGTCCCGATTTGTTCGGAACATCGAGATAGTGAAGAATAATTATTAATAAACAAGACCCGCTGCTAACTGTAGCTCCCCACTTTTTCATGACTTCAAGAATCTGGATCAACTCGGTTTTAGCTTTTCATGGAAACAGAACCCTGACTCACTAAAGTGCGAGCAATCTAGTCAACATTACCCTGCATACGCAAGGAGGACTTCCTTTTAAGAAAACCGAAATCTCCAGAAATTCAGTTTCAATGTAATTAAGTTACTGTTAGGTATCACAAAATTCAGGAAATCTAGACCGTCTTTATTAAGCTCCAATTTCTTTAGAAAACCGAAAATTACTATTACTTATTTCTGCACGAAAAAATCATAATTAGAGATTTTTATGTGGCAATCACTCCTTTTAGATTAGATCACAAGTTGGAAAATACAATTTGCTAGAATTTGAAATCTTCTTCCCAAGGCTAGAATTATCACAAATATAGGGAAAAAATAAAAAAACTTGTCATAAATTTATGATTGTAGCTAGTATGATTGATCTCATCTGCTTAGAAATAAAATAGCAACAGTATGTACAAGACAAAAATTACTACAACGGGAAGAGATATTTCATTCCTCCGTTCTGAAACAGGCTTATCTCCCAACGATTACCAACCAACCGTGTCTACACAATCTACTACTCCACCTTGAGCGATATCTCTACTTTACTGAACTAACCCAACGGTAAAACCCGAGGATAACTAAATCAGGAATCAAATCAAGCACAGAGAAATAATATCTATTATTAGAAGAGAAACACAATATCCCTTCTTGTTGAAAGAAATTAAATATGCTGGTACATAATATATTGTTTCTATTTCATTTCGAACTAGTTATATTAGTTCTAATATTACGAGTAATATTCGATACTTGTGATATTAGTTCCCACTAGCTCCACAATCATAACAATTCATTAATATTTTACTCAGACATATTGACTTTGGTACAAGTATAAAGTAATAAATTCTTAAAAAATAGACGTTACCTCAAATATTCACGAATCCATTTTTATGGAATTTTAAATTACCATGAAAAACTTTAATCCCACCACTTCATTGGCTTCAGACCATATATATATATGTATGAATCGTCATACTTCCGATATAGCATAATATTAACAATATTCACAAATTTTTTGTGCCTTCTCTGTAGCATATTTTCGAATATATGTTTCATCTATCGGAATTTGTAATGTTATTCCAAACTTCTAAAAATTATAATTATATCACTACGCTGGTAATGGCTTCTCGTCAAGATGTGTTCGTAAATGCACCTTCAGGACATCGTCTCTTGTACAACTGTAATCGCATTCACTACACTTATATGGGTTCCCGATTGGATGTGTTCGCATATGTCTTTTCAAATCTCCAAATTTTGTACAACTGTAATCGCATTCATTGCATTTAAATTGCATCACGCTTGAATGTATTCGCATATGTACTTTCAGGTCCCACGCTCTTGTACTACTGTGATCACACACACTACATTTATATGGTTTTTCCCCTGAATGTCTTCGCACATGCAGTTTCAAACTTCCGGATGTAGTACAACTGTAACTACAATCCCCACATTTATAAGGTTTTTCAGTTAAATGTGCTCGCATATGTACTTTTAGATCTCCAGCTCTCGGAAAACTGCAATCGCATTCATTGCATTTATACGGTTTTTCACCGGAATGTATTCTCATATGTGGTTTCAATCTTCCGAATTGTGTACAACTGTAATCGCATTCACTGCATTTATATGGCTTCTCACCAGAATGTGTTCGCATGTGTGCTTTCAGAATATCAGCTCTTGTACAACTGTAATCACATTCCCTACATTTATATGGTTTTTCGCCTGAATGTGTACGCATATGTGTTTTCAAATGCACGGATTGGGTAAAGCTATAATTACATTCACTACATTTATATGGCTTGTCGCCGGAATGTGTTCGCGCATGTTTTTTCAGTACTCCAGAACTTTTACAACTGTAATCACATTCACTACATTTATATGGTTTTTCGCCTGTATGTGTTCGTATATGTCTTTTCAAATTTTCGGATTTTGTACACCTGTAATCGCATTCATTACATTTATATGGCTTCTCGCCTGTGTGTGTTCGCATGTGTGTTTTCAAATGTTCAGATTGTGAACTCTTGTAATCGCATTGAGTACACTTAAATGGTTTCTCTTTTGTATGTTTTCGCATATGTATTCTCAAATGTGCCTGTTGTTTACAGGTGTATTCGCAAAGACTACATTTTTGTATCTTCTTGCGTACATGTGTTCGCTGATGTACTTCCAGATCCTCTACTTCCGTACAACTGAAATCGCATTCACTACATTTAAATGGCTTCTCTTCTGAATGCGTTTCCAACTGTGCTCTCAAAATCTCAAATGTTGAATAACTGCAGTTCGAATCATTAAAATTAAATTGCTTTTCATCTGTATCTGCTTCCTTATATTCTTCCAGCTCCTTCTCTTCGCTTGTAGTGCTAAAATCGACTTCCATCTGGTCTTCTATATCTTCTATTGCGTCTTTTTCGATATCTTTCAACAAACATTCTTCCAAAAGATTCTCTTCAGTGCAAGTCTTAATATTATTTTTCTGCTCCATCTCCTCTGTATATTTATTATATTACAATATACATTATGTTTGATGGCTCTATTTTTGATGTTATATATCTTTATATAGTTTCGTATGATGATTATAACTTGATATAACTATTTTAATGTCATGCTGCTCTCATTATTTGAATCTTTAATTTATATTTCTTTCCTCTTTATCTTTTTCTTTTATTGGTTTGCAGTGTTTATCAAGTATTACTTAATATATCAGACCGAGGATATTATTATTCTCTTAATTATTACACATTCGGACTGTCATAACTTCCACTAGGAAATTCAAATCTGAAAAACGAATCACATCATTAGAGTATGAATAAAAAAAGTTGATTTTATTTTACTTTATCATTGTCTATAAGTACAGGTACTTCAATGGTGTCACATATGTAAATTCTGTTTTTCCAAGAAATAAATATTTTAAAGTTCGTGGTGCAGAAAAATAATTTTTTGAAATAGTTTTCATTTCTTTCTCTCACTCTCTATTTTTGGTGTTTCTCCATGTTTATGCGTCCACCATTTGAATGAAAAGTATAATTTTCTACATACCTTCAGTACTTTCTTGTTAGCAATGACTTTTATTTTTTATCTATAGTGCTTTTATATTTGGATTGTACGAATACGTTCGAAAAGGCATTCAACGGTTTAAATCAATTTCATTCTGCTCGCAATCCTAAAAAAATAGAAAAAACTAAAGAGGATTTTGAATTCACAAGAGCAATTGTTGATCTATTATTCATTAAAAATGTAAAAACAACCTAATACACTTACTGCGGCTAAACAAATGCTTCTATGTATTTTCATCTCTTTCACCTTAATTTGTTTCCTTTAGTAATCATTCGTAACCTTAATTCTTAACATCTGCTATAACAATCAATTAATAATGTCAGTTGTAAAGTGGCGCTGTGATCAGTGATGTAAAAAAAAATACTGTCATCTGGAGCCCCCTCCTGTAACATATATTTCATTTAACTATTGTCATATCTTTATTACTTTCTTTTTCTGGTAAGAAATGTATTGCAATGGCGACAGATTTTGTGAGGTGACTTCCTGACAAATTTTTGAGCCGTTTAAATTTTAATCAAATCAGATACGAAAAACTGACATTACTTTCGTATTACGATTAACCTATTTACTTGATAAAGTCCATAAAAATAAGATTTTTAGTTAACACTCAATACTTGAACACAAAAAAGTAATTGTCAAAATCTTTTAAGTGCAAACATTAAATTTATATACATAGGTTCATTATTTAATGCAAACCATTTGAAAGCTTTCGTGAATTGATCAAAATCTTTCTAATCAATATAATGTCAAAACTATTGGAACTACAGTAGTTAACAGTAACGACAATGAAATAGAAGAATTCAGTCATAACCATATACCAAGGTTTTTAAGTTTATTTCAGTAATATCTGTTACATATGAGCTCTTGAAGGGAAAAAATCTGAATATACTAAAAATTTCTACCAATAATTTTGCACTCCCCATTTCCGGATTTTTGGCGGAGCCTGTTGCTATATCGTATACCTGTGTAAAGGAAAATCCAACTAGTTATAGTTTATGGCCCTTTGCAGCTAATTTTATCTTTAATGAAAATACTTTTACCAGGTCTAAAGAAGAGGATAATGCAAATGGGTTATGTGGGTTAGGGGAGTGGGAAAAAAGAGAACCATAAATATGAGTATGAATATGAAAGATATTTATCGTGTTAATAAATATGAAGTAAAAACCAATATTAAAAAATTATATTTATTAATATATGCTATATTAAAATTTTCGGAGACATTTTTTTTCCTTTGCTATGACTTCGGCTATTTAACCATTCTATGTCGCGCAAGGCCTAGTACAAATATAGTACGCTGGCGACTGATGTCCGTTTAGTTGGAAATCCAAGGGGAAGGTGAAAACAATCACGTACGCGAACAATTCACTCCCCTATTTTCGGGGATCTGAAATTAAGCAATTCCGTTACTTTAAAAATATAAGCAGAATTAAAATCTAAAGTATAATTAAGCTAATAATGGAAAGATGTGGCATCACTCTTAAATTTTAAGTTTATGCTCAGATTAACGCAGGTGGGTGTAATTAATTGTATTAAATACTCACTAGTTTAGGGTTTAACACACAATTTACAAGCAAGTTACTTTTATTTGCATTACTCTCACATTATATATCCTATCAGAGACATTTTCTGTGGTAGCCTGCTTCATTTTGTGGTCATCGACCGGAATCGGGCGTTCGCCCATCTTCAGGATGCGTTTTGTCAGACAGTGTGATAACACAGATTTCTCTGTGCAAGTCTGTGTTATCACACTGTCTACAAAACGCATCCTGAAGTTAGGAGAACGCCCGAAACCGGTGGATGAACACAAAATGAAGCAGGCTACCACGGAAAATGTCTCTGATGCTTTCCAGCTCTGCGGAACCAACCATCACAACTTATATATCCTAACCTATCCTCTCTAACCTCCTAATCAGTGCGCGCGTAGTCACTTCCGCCAATACCTCTGGCAGCCCCATGTTTTATAAATTAAGCCTCTGGGGAGGCTTAATGATTCTTCCCCTGGACGTCTTATACTCTTTGTCAACGGATGGAGACAATCTTTGTGTCCTAGGTGAAGGCTGATGAGTAGGAACCGTGCTCGCTTAGGCTGTCAAATGCTGTGCTATATCCTGGGGTGCTTCTGGCACTTCTGGATTTTTATTCTGGCCATGTCTAATTCGAGAGCACGTCATTGGTTTTGGTTCATTGCTTTCGACAATCGGTTTGTGCCTAAGGAAAGACGATTTCTTTCTATACACAGCTCCATCCGGTGTCTTAATAATGTATGAATTTGAATTTAGATATTGGCCGATTACTTCAGCTGAGACCCATTGTCTCGGCCCATTTCTCCACAGTTTTCACCTACTTTGTATTCCATATGCTGAGACTTTCCGTTATCTTTTTTTTTTTTTGTCTTTGCCAATTTTAGGTTGCAAGTAACAAGATTTGGATCAATCGATTTTGGCTTGAGCTTTGACAGTGTACACGGAACTGTTTTGGTTATTCTGCCCATAAGCTTTGAACCGGGCAACCTACATGTCCTCTCGGGGTATTGCGGTAAAGTTACAAAGCCAGAAACGCCTCTGACTTTTCTCGAAAACACTATTTTAGAAGAAGCTTAGCCTATGTAGAAGGCTTTATAACGTTCTGGTAAACCATTGGATCTTGCAGATGAAGGACTTGCCACGCGATATTATTTTCCACTGTTTACGAAATTTTTCGAGGCGCCTAATTTGGCAAACCTATCCAGCTCCTCATTCCCATACGACCTCCCAGACTAGAAGCACATCTCCAAAAAAGAAAGCTCTTCGTCTATTAGAACATTATAGAACCAGCCTGGAAGTGAAAACACATGAGCAGATACAAACACCTTCTAAGTTAGTGTCACATACGTTACGTATTCTCTCATCCAAAATACAACAAAGAATAGCATAAACCTCAGTGTGGAAAACAGTCAAGGTTCCAGACAATCAAGGTTTTCAAACAAGCCTGGATCTCAGTCACTTGCCAAGAAAAATGCCAAGTGATCTCCCGTCTCAAAATAAACCGCAGCTCCAAGTGTATGTTTGCTACTATTTTGCAAGTTTTAATACCGAGACTCGATACTGGGAAAAAAATACTCATATCTTGAGAAGACGAGCACTATTACGAAGCCGTCACAAAACTTCTGCATCAAACTTGAAAAATCGTTTGTCACAATTCCCACAAAATGGATTGTGGAAAACTTTCCTAAGGCAGTTATTTCCTTAGCTCTTTATTTAGCCTTTTATACAGTAGGCATGAGTATATAACGGGTCTGCAATGAGAAACTTGGAATCCCTCAGTTTCATCATACTGCCCCGTCGTGGGAAGGGAGTACCCTATCCTGTAAGCTATTTTGCAGTGCTATCACAAAGTAGTATAATCAGTTGTACCTCGTTAATGGCCTGAAATTCCAGAAATACTTTCGTCTTCTAGCCATTAGGCGGAATAAAATGTAAAAGGGAGAAGGAGATAAGGAATTTTATATTAATCTTTTGCAAAACATTTAAGTTTATTTATTTTTTAAGTAATTAATCATGTTTCAGTCTTTCTTTATTGATTCTTGCAAAAGTTCACAAATCTAAGGACGTTTTTATTTAGTATCATTTCTAAAGAAAATCATTGCAATTACTAGAAATTATTTCTGCAGAATAACATCACGATTTGAGATTCTAACATAACAATCAACCCTTAAATTAGATTTATTAATTATTTTGATAAATTCGATATTCCACAATTTGAAATCTTCCTCCGAAGAGATAGAATTAATATAAACAAGGATTAAATAAATCTTGTCTTTGTACATAAATATGATAGTGGAACTCGAAATAAAAAACAGTATGTTGAGGATTTAAATTATTCAAAGAGAAGAGATATTACATTTGAATGGGTCAGAATGATAGTGGACCAAGTCCCAAGGTTTACACTTTGATAAAATTGGAATTTAGTTTTAAAGGTCATAAAAAATGAAAATTATTTAAAACTAGGGAGTAGCAATATTTTTAAAACTCATTTAGAAATCTATTGACAGCGATATTTTCAATAAATAGTAGTAATATTGTATTTAAATAAAAATTTGGACTTGGTTCACTAACATACCGAAAATATTGTTTTCTTGGATACATCATATAAGTGTGCAAAGGTTTGTTTTTTGCTAATAAAAAGATTTTACAGAAATAAATTGTTTTATTAATTTATTATTGTTAATATTGAATTACAAAAGGGATACAATAGTTACAAAGTAGAGAAAAAAAATCAAAATAGTAAAAATTAGTCATCATATAGATATTCATGTTGGTCAATATCATCGTCTTCTGCGGTTATTGCTGTTGATGATCTCGTGCTCCTTTCAACCAATAATTTATGGAAAAAATTGTGATAACATGGTGGAATAAACAGCTACAAAGAAATCATATCTTCTTTTTTTTGAAAATGTAATCTGGTGCTCTTTGTCATATAACTCCAGCTTTTCTAATTGATTCAAGTGATTCAAGTTAGAAATGGTCGGCCGACTTTAGTGTAAATATTCTTTAAATGGTATTAAGTCGCCAGCACATTCTGTATAAAAACTAGAAAATGGATATCCTCTCCTAAACTGCATTTTTTAATCTTCAGCCAATTAACCGGCATCTTTTCACTATTCTTTCTATTGTTACGACACTTCGTAAGGCACTTATTGATAAGAAATCATGGAACTTCAGTTCAATAACTTTAAATGGTCCATCCTTTTTTTTTAGAATTTTCAATTATTTTTATCCAGTCGCTGGGATCGTAAATTACTGTTGACTTCTTACTACACTTTTCAATCAATCCAAAATCTCCATCATTTGTGCCCCGAGACCATAAAAACTAAATTTATTGTTTGAACGGACATTGATGAATCGTGACATAATTTTAGCAAATTTAAAATCCTGTTTTGACCACCGCAATAAAGAATTATTGTGGTACATTTACTGGCATTTGTTTTTTAAGTTCTGGTAATTATGGTTGCAATCTCCTGCGATCCTCGCCCTCCTTGAGTTTCATTCCATATATACATTGTTGGCGCTTCAGCCTTGATTGGATGAACGCCACAATTGTACAAATATATAATTGCGTTTATAATATGCAACTGACGCCGTTAATTTAGGGAATGGTAAAACTTCTTTTTTACAGGCTGTTTATTTTGCGTTGTGCATAATTCAGTGTACAAGGAGTACATTTTTGCAATAGAAAGGTCAGGATTCAGATATTTTCTAGATGGGTTGTGATGCCGAGTATAAGGGCTGCTGAAGGCAGGAAATGACTCAATAGGTTGCTTTACTTCCGTATCATAAATAATTTTGGTCGAAAGTTTTCTGCCTCTCCTATCTACGTCAGCAACGTTATTTTTGTTAAGCATCTATAAACCTGACCTCCAACTGATATGAGAGTTCTAAGGAAACATTTTTTGCACACTAAAATACTTTCTGGAATCTGAAAAATTTAAAAAATATTTTACATTTCGAGTTTTGTGTGATCTGCTGCCATTCCTTGCACGCTTTCTATTTATTGTTTCAAGTTTTAAACAACCACGTATAAATGTATTTTGCTCGTTCAACTTTCCCAGTGCCCAGAAGGTATATGTTCTTAGTTCCCCCTCGGTCACCAAATCTTTGCATTTAAGTTGGCAATCGCAATAATTAATAAAATTTGGATCAAAAGTTTTACTTGGAACAGGTTTACCACTTCTAGAAATGTACGGTTCACCACTGTTTCCCTAATTTTTATTAATGTTTTGCTTCCATTTTTCCTCTATACACACACACGTTTGCGACCTGATGTATCATAGCGATTAATTTTCTTAGATTTATCTGAAACCATAAACAACGATAAATACTATTGTAAATAATAACCCCAGGGAGGGGATTAGCTCAGTGGTAGCGTGCTGGACTAGCAACGCGGAGATCACGGGTTCGAATCCAGCCGTGCTACCCTTAGATTTTCTCTTCCTAGGAGCCCCTACAGCTCACTGTCCGGTGATGGATAGTGTTGTCTGTAACAGGAGAACACTGTCCGGAGGCCGGCAGTGCACTGAGAAGACTCCGGGCGCAAATGACCACAGATGTTGAAACGCCTTAAAAAAAAAAAAAACAATTTATTCTAGCAAACTGATTAGCTTACCTGTTTCCCTATTGCATGTTTCCAAGTTATTGTTATTCTCTTGGTCTAATCGCTGAGTACTTATAGGTCTACTTCTATGTAGGTTAACTAAATGACTGTAAAAGTAATCCAGAATACATTTTTGATATTTTTACTTAAAAGAAAACTAACCAAATAATATAAAAATATGCTTACCTCCGGTTGATGATTCATTCCATCACTCGGCTCATAATTATCGTCACTTCCGGAAGAGAAATCACTTATTTCGTTATTTGCTTATATAATAATTTTTTAAATTATTAAAAGTGTACACGTGATCACTATTTTCATCAAGAAACAATTGTTTTGCTTTGTAGATTCTTTTGTTTGCAGTTTGAAGAAACTTTATTAATCACTTACAATTTATTTACGAAGAACGTTATAAACTGTTACCCCATTAATGGACTTGGTTCACTTTAAAACCGAATTTGAAACGAGTGGACTTGATTCACTATTGTAATGAATATGGATAACAAACTTTCAGTGATATAGGAAACTACTAGACTCTGTTGGAGTTATATTTAACTAAGGATTAATCCACTTTCACACTGAAAATATACATGAAAATGGAGTATGAAAGACTTTTCATTTTTCGTGAAAAATGGACTTGATCCACTATCATTCTGACCCATTCATTTATCCATTCTGAAACTCCCACCGACTACCACCAACGATTTACACATACAACTTGGCGAAACTTTTTTATTTCGAACAGCTGAGATCAGTTCTCACTAAAGTTCACCCTCATATCAATTTATTAATATATTATACAAACATATTGGAATTTTGTACAACAATATCAATACCTAATAAAATCTGGAAAATAAAGATTACCTCAAATATTCTTGTTTCTATTTTTATACGATTTTAGATTTCCAAAAATAACTGTAAGCACTACACGTTTACTGTCTTTCGGCTCAATACATCAACATACGCACTTCCGTTTTTACAAAACATTAACCATATACACAAAGTTATAGTGCTTTCTCAGTTGAATTACTTCCAATATATGTTTCGTACTATTGTATCTAGCCCAAAAGCAACGGCAATTATTAGAAACATTGCACTGATAATGGCTTCTCTTCTGCATGTCTTCGTAATTTATGTAATTTCAGATCTGCAGCTCGTATACAACTATAATCACATTCACTACAATTATGTGGTTTCTCGCCAAAATGGGTACGTATATGTACGTTTAAAACATCAGATCTTGAACAACTATAAGCGCATTCACTACATTTATATGGTTTCAAGCCTGTATGGGTTAGCATATGTCTTTTCAAATTTCCAGATTTGGTACAACTGTAATCGCATTCATTACATTTATATGGCATCTCATTAGTATGTATTCGCATGTGTACTTTCAGACCCCAAGCTCTTGTATTACTGTGATCGCATATACTACATTTATATGGCTTCTCGCCTGAATGTTTTCGCACATGTAGTTTTAAACTTCCGGATGTAGTACAACTGTAACCACAATCTTCACATTTAAATGGTTTTTCGTTTGAATGTGTTCGCATATGTCTTTTCAAGTCACCCGATTTTATACAACTGTAACTGCATTCATAACATCTATATGGCTTCTCCCGTGAATGTGTTCGTATATGTACGTTCAGAACATCTACTCTTGTACAGCTGTAATCACATTCATTACATTTAAATGGCTTTTCGCCTGAATGTGTTCGCATATGTGTTTTCAAATGTCCGGATTTTGTAGCACTATAATCGCATTCACTACATTTATATGGCTTCTCACCTAAATGCGTCCCCATATGGGCTCTCAAAATCTCAAATGTCGAATAACTGCAGTTCCAATGATTAAAATTAAATTTGTTTTCGTGTCTATATGTCCCATTAGATCTTTTTAAGTCATCTTCGCTAGCAGTGTTCAAATCGACTTTCGTCTGGTTCCCTACGTTAACTTTACTGCTATTTTTCAACATCCTTACAAGAGGTTCACTCCGGAGCATGTGCAATATTATTCTTCGGCAGTTTCTCCTCATTACGTTTTTTGCATTACACTTTTCTTCGCATTTTATGATTTTTTATTTATTGTATTTTACATTAACTATGTTAATATAATTTCTTTAACTTCTAATTTTAACAATTCTGTTACACCATTCTGCTATTGTTTTTTGATTTATTCGAACATATATTTTTTTCTTGTTTAATCTGTTTTTTCTTTACTTTGGAACGTTTACCATGTATTAAACGACGTATGAGGCAGGCGATACAATGTCACAATTTCCAAAGTGCCAAATCTGAAAAATGGAATCATAATATTAGAAAGTGATTAAATAAATTTATTTTATTTTACATTTCTTAGTCTATGCGGGGATTTTTAATTCTTATTAGATACTGAAATTCAATTTCCACTGGATAATGTATTAATTTTCCGTATTGGAAAAGTTATTTTTTGACATGACTCCGTATTGTTTGTGTAATATTGATTTCCATATTTTTCTATATGTGTTTAGTATATCGGATAATCGGAAAGAGTCCAAAATTCTATAAAACGTAATTACCATTTAAATGTTTATATAAATTGTTAAATGATTTTTCAATTTTCATAAATTATTCGAGAAAGGGTTTCCTTTAATTTGGAATTAACTATAAATTTGAATATCTAAAACTTTCTTCAAACATTTTCCAAAAAACAAACTAACAAAAAACTGGCACTTCTCGAGAAAGATGCTACGCTAGGCTTACCTATCAGTTACAAGTGCGATACCATCATCTGCGCACTTCTCAAAGACTGAATACTTTTATTTCCAACATTTATCCGGAAAACTGATATAGAGGCTTCTGAAGACTTTTGACATTACCTATAAAGTGTAATTGCAGTGAAGTTACATCAGCTATGCAGTTTAGAAGGGTAAATAAC
This sequence comes from Triatoma infestans, assembly GCA_011037195.1. NCBI lineage: Eukaryota > Metazoa > Arthropoda > Insecta > Hemiptera > Reduviidae > Triatoma > Triatoma infestans. The sequence continues at coordinate 48,824 of JAAEAF010000660.1, read as the reverse complement.
GAGCAAATAAGAAAACTCCGCCTTCTGAACCTTTCTCAATATGGGGGAGAACTACCGAAAGTCGTATAAGCAGTTCTATTCCAGATTTTTTTTTCGCTCAAGATAAATTGGAAATTGTGGGTTCGAGTAAACATATCCTCAGGCAACTTGATATAATTAACAATCAACCTATAATTTCAGCGGTATCCATTAAAGAAGAATTAGATATATTGAATATATGAATGGGTCTGCAATGCTAGATAACATCTGATATTTTATGCGTCGTAGCATGCATAATTTCTAGTATTCCTGACCGGTTTCGAATTTTCATCTGAACTTCCTATCGTCAGAGTAAAGTTATCAAGTTCGTGTAGAGAGTTTACTTCACTTAAATGTTTCTGTTACACACTACACTTACTGACTTGTTGATTGTATGTCTCTAAGAACCTGATAACTTTACTCTGTCGGATAAAATATCTGAAATTAGATATATGTTGACTCTTTAGTTATCCTGGGAATTTTCTTTTCTTCTTACATTTCATATAGTATTTACATAGTATTATTTATCTGGGATTTCCTCGGTCGTAGTATGATATTAGTCGGAATACTTTGTCGATAAAATTAAGCTTTATATTTTTGAAGTTTTTAAAACATCGGTGCAAAATATCTCTCGAAAGCGATTTTCAATTCGTCTATCGTTATGTTTATTTCAATAAAATATGTTTTTAATATAAATTATAATTTTCCACATACCTTCAGTATACACTGAAATCATGTATTTTATCATTTTTTCTGTTTTAACGCTTTTTTGTTTTAAGTGAACATGGAGATATAGAAGATATTCAATGATTAAACAATTTCATCATTCTGAATAATCACATTATGGTTCGCCCTGAAAATAAATTTCGTTATTTTAATTTTTCACATCCCTAGTTATAATTAGGAAACAACTAAATAGAATTTCGAATTGTCTCAAAATAAGCTTCAATTATTCATTTGAAAGTTATTACTGAATAAAGTAAAAACAATACACTTACTGACAATGGTCAATTGATAAATATATTTATCAAGAATTATAAATACTACCCTTAATCTTATAGTTTGTCCTATTCCTAATTTGCTATTCAATCATAACCTTTAGTCTTGACGGTTGACAATGACATAAATGTTCCTTGTAATAGTTAGATAAGTGGCACTGTGACCAATCTTTATGGAATGTGGAGCCCCCCTCTGTAAACATATATTTCTTCTAACAACTTTTTTAACAGTATTATTTTAGTTGTTATGGTTGGGTCTGCATAATGGAGATAGCATTGGAGGGATATTTTCCGTGATAGCCTGCTTCAGTGTTCAGTGTATCAACTAAGTGTACCTGAGAGTATCAACTTGCTCTGTGCAAGTCCATGTTATCACACTGTTTTGACAAAACCTCCTGATGATGGGCCAACGCCCGATACCGGTCAATGACCACTAAAAGAAGTAGGCTATTACGGAAAATATCTCTGATGTATTTATTATTGTACGTTTCTGCGTAAACTTTTCGAATTTGAGACTTTGTGCTTTGAATTAATAGGTAAAAAACATTCTGGTGCTGTTTACAATTATTACTTTCTCATTAAAATTATTATTCTCATTTAATTGATAAATTCATATGAGTAGAATTGTCATTAAATGTATTTAAAATTTAATAGACCGAAAACAAACTATACATAACGGAACACAATGAAAATAATTTCCGCGCTAATACTATAAGTACAAAATTTAAACTTTTGTGTAAATTTCCCCCTGTGGTTCGGGGTTAGAATTGGTCCACAGTATTTTCCGCTTGTCGTAGAAGGCGACTAAAGGGACAACTGGCCGATGACTTCTTTACCTTTTCCTTTCAATCCCTTACTTCCTATACTTTACCCATCCTTTTTTGGGTTTAAAGGGTGGATAGGGCTCTTAGCCGTAGTGAAGGCAGCCTATCTGAGGAAGAATACCTCAGATTGTTTTGCTCGACGTGAGAGTGATGATAGGCGCGGAATGTGGTTCGGATCACTATCTTGTAAGGGGCTCCTTTTTGTTCAAGATACACAAAGTAACAGGTCTACCTGATTGGGGGTTGAGCGGCGGCTAGCAACCGTCACAGTAAAAACTTTCAAAGCTTTCACTTCCAATAAAAAAAAATCGGCTGTTTCTAAATGGCACCGACATAAGGATTGGAAAAGGATTTTACTATTCGTAACGTGGAATATTCAAGGTTTTATAATAAGAGGATGGAGGTGATAAAAGAGCTGAGTGGTTATAAGGTTGATGTGGCTGTTTTCTCAGAAACAAAGAATAAGGGAAAGGGAAGTGAAACAGTAAAAAACTATCGGCATTTTTATAGCGGGGTAGAAAACCACCAATGAGCTTATGTATGAGAGTGATGAGAGGCGGGATGTGGTTCGGATGACTATCTTGTGAGGGGGGGGCCTCTATGCTTAAGATACACAAATTACCCAGGGAAACAAAACATCGACAATTCCGTTAGCAATAAACATGAAATGGTCCGCTATTGTTTGGATAGTTGAGCCAAGAATCAACCAAATACCTCTTCAAAAATAGAGTACCATTGGGGTTGGCCAATAAGGAGAAGAGCATCTCTAAACAATATGACAGCGTAAAGAACTGTTTACATAAGGCGGCTATTGAGGCATTAGGGTTGGATAATAGAAAGAAAAAAAAAATATTGGTGGAATGTAGAGGCTGAAGTATTGGTGGGTAAGAAAAAGAATTTATTCCAGAAATGGCTAGCCTCAAAGATGCTGCTGTCTGTGAAGATTACAAGAGGATAAATAGAGTGGTGAAAAAGAAAAGAATGGACCAATAATTACTGGGAAAATACTTGTAATTAGATTACTTCTTACATTGGAGGACAGAAAACAACTGAGGTTTGGCAAGTTTTGAAAAAATAAAAAACCTTAAACCTAACAAAATAAATCGCCATTTATTAGGATTAGCAGCTTGGCGGGAATATTTCGCTAAACTTCTAGAAGAAGATAGACCATCTTTTTTAAATGGTCAAACACCATTTTCCAGATACGAAGAGTTTCAGGACCAAAGAAACAGTGAAAGAACTGGAAACTGCATTAAAAGAAATGCAAAACAAGAAATCACCTGGGCAAGGCGACCCACTGAATTAATAAAGGACATTGTTCTGATTTAAAAGATAAGTTAGCATCCACATGCTATGGAATGCATTAATGGAGCAGAGATTCCTTCTGAATTTCTGTTGGACACATTTCCTGTGAATATAAAAGCTATTAAGATGGAATGTAAAAATTACAGAGGAATAACGGTTACGAATAGCCTCAGTAGACTTTATGGGAGGTATTAAAAAATAGAATTGAGAAAGAGTACTCTGGGAAGGTGACAGAACAGGCGGGCTTTCGAACAGGACGGTTCTGCCTGGACCATATTTTCTGCGTAACCCAACTGATAGAAAAGAAAAGTGATTGCAACCACGAATTTTACTTGATATTCGTAGACTTACAGAAAGCTTACGATACTGTTCCTTGGGTAAAACTCTGGGAGGCGATGGGTAAAGCGATTACTTAATTCAAGATGTGCATAATTTACAAGGAAGCGAAATGTTCGGTTAAACTTGGTAACTTCCTTACTGAATTGTTCCCTATATCAAAAGGACTCAGACATGGTTGCCATGTTTCGCCCGTCCTCTTTATATCTTCATCGATGTGGCCCTCTCTGATTGAAAGAGAAAATGCTCAAAAATGGGAGTGAAACTAGGAGAAGAAACCCTATACACGCTACAGTTTGCGGACGATCAGGTTCTTATTGCTGAAGATGAGGAAGACCTAGCATACATGTTGAGGAAGTTGCTTGCAGCGTTATCAGAATGGGGCTAGAGGTCAGTAAATCTAAAACGCAATACATGGTGGTAGGCGGATCTTCTCCAACGTCCCTGATTGTGGATGATTGGCGGCTATATCAGTGTAGCGAGTTTAAGTACTTAGGTGCCTAGTTATCAGCTGCTGGGTCTTCAGAATTGTATATCCAAAAGAAAATTGTAAAGAGAAGGCAGGGCGTGGGTATGTGGCGTCACCATCGCCCATCCTTCGGGGAGCAACCAGCCCCTGGCTCTCCAGGATGGGGATCCCTCATCCGACCAATCCTTTCCTGATGATTTCCCCTTGCAGGGTTGCCTGTAATATCCTGGTTACTGAACCCTGTACTTGAGGAAATGGACAGGAATCAGTAGATGGAATCTGTAAATCCATGGGGTGTGCGATCAGTCACGCTAGCTCATTAGAGTTGAAATACTGAACTAAGGGTGCAAGCACCAGTTTCCAAACCTATTGTTTGCAATTGAGGTTGATTCGTAGTGGCCGTGTTTTAAGCAACAACTCCAATGACCGAGTCATGAGTTGAGCGGGACGAGACTCGCGATATAAATTAAACCCCGGTGCCAGCCAGTAGCTGGAAGCGCATTTGCTGGGTGTGCGCGGTTTACCAGAGCCTGCTGGGGGTGCCTTCTCTAGCATCTGGGAGTGGAGTGTGACCACACTGTGGGATCACTTTGCGCGCTGGTTGAGCGTATCTCAACTTGCCCTTAAATGGGTCAAGCGGGGGAATGCCTGGGTTCGGCACTTCTGCTATGGAGAGGTATTGCACTAACAGTCTCTCCATGGTGGTGACATCCTTCTCTTGTTAAACCCAAAGAGGGTAGGCACGGTCCTTAAACTACCCCCCAGTGCCAAAAGGAAAGGGGTTAGTTACACGGGAAGAATGTAAAGAGAAGGCAAGCTATCCAATTATTAAACTTGGTACTTTGGAGTAAATCTATCCACATGGAGATTAAAAAAAAGGCTCTTCCACGTTTTCTTAGCGAGTATAACCATCTTCGCGACGGAAACTTGTAGCCTAACGAAGAAAATAAAAGATAAGCTATTGGCCTTAGTAATGGATTTCTGGAGAAGAAGCTGTAGGGTCTCCAAGATATGGCAAGTGCCTATCCGGAATACGAAGACGTGTTGGAATACAAAGAAACATTTTGTATTCCATTGAAACACGGATGTTAAAATACTTCGGCCACGTGTTGCGAATGAGTAGTGAGAGATGGCCTAGGAAAATCATTGATTTCATTTCTAGTGAGAGAAGAAGAAAAGGCAGGCCTAGAAAACTGGATGGAGGGTATCACCGAAGGAATGACCTTCGGGGAGGGGAGTGGGAGGGACTTTGGGCATATGATTCCTTAGAAATTGTCTTTGATCCCCAAAAGAGTGTAATTATTTTTGAATGTAGGCATTTTGGAGATGAAAGCGGAAAATGCAAAAATTGGCAATAAAATCGCTCTTCTCATTTACATGATTTGATTAAGATCTTTCTGGTCAGTATAGAGTACTATTTATACAAGATTTTTTTTTTTTTTAAGGCACTTTACTGCTACGGGTCATTATGCCTCAAGAAATTCATAATTTTTTTCCTGCTTGTCTGTTTGAACTAGCTGAATTACACCAAACTACTGTAAACATTATTTACAGGAGCGGTGACAATAAAATGATAGAATTCCGGTCTAAAGAATGCTAGGACAATGTACCACCTAGTCATTTAATGAGGTCAGTGATATCTATTATAAAAAGAAAAAATACTTGAGAAAAAGATCCTGTAATATTGAATAAAACTTCTTAGTAAAATGACAGATTTAAAATGAAACCTCCATGGCGGAGGCCACTGTATTACCTAAAAGGAAATTAAGCTTGAACTTTTACTATGAAGGTTTTTTTTACCTTTTCCCAAAATATCCATTTGAAGGTCTAGAGATGACGATCGTGGTAATAAAGGAAAAGGTGGAATACTGAAATTGCTAATAAGGAAATAAAAAATGATGTTTAATAAGTTTATTTTAAAAAAAAACGCATCTGAATACAGGAAAATAATAAACTTAGTATGTATAAATTTCAGAAATACATGTTTGATATAAACATGAAAATAATACACATTGGTTTATAAACATCAGAGAGAGCTGGTTTGAATAAGAAAACGAAATATATAGTTAAAGCGAACAAACAAACCGAAACAAAACTTCTACTTATACTTCTATACATTGTTACTATATTTTGCAGAAATAAATGTAACACTTTTTGATATAAAAGGAAAATAAATGATAAATATGAAGTAAAAATAAATGTAAAAACAATAAGCTCGGCTAAAATTTTTGGGAATCTGAAATTACGCAATTCCATTAGTTTTAAGATATAATTAAACTAAAAACTGAAGTAGAATATTAAAGCTGCAACAGAGACTGGGCATTATCTTCAAGGTGAAAAAATAAATAAAATTGTCTATAGGTCGATCCGATTTTGTTCGAAATCTTCGCGAAAGCGTGAAGAGAGGTAAAAAATGAAAACGGATTAATATCCTCCCTTTTTTTTGAGGCCATGCTCATATTATAGTGGGCTGGATTTTATATTATTATTACCAATTAGAGTAAATGCAAACCTCATGATAATGCTCAAGAGAGACATGAATCTGTAAACTCAGATGTTTATCTATTTGTATTCATATTAACCACTATTGCTAGTTTCGTGTAATATGAACTTCAACATACCCACTATAAAGCACTCAATGTAATATTGCAAACTAAAGTTTAGACAAATGAAATTAACATTCAGATTCAAATATTTTCGCTTTTATATCTGCCTTCTTAATCAACTTCTGTTAAATATTCAGCAGCATAATGCATACCTGTAATAGAAAAACTTCTTTGTTTAAATCATGATGAGATTATTTCGATATTCAAATTTAATATAGAAATTGTATATTTAGAGAAGCTATTAGAACTAATGCAAAATGGATGAAGAAATATGCGATATTATTTAAAATTCTTTAATTATATTCAACATTAGCACAAATTCATCAAAACTGTATCACCTCGTAACAACCCCAAACCGGCTATCTAAGTAAATCAGTACACTTTTGCGCAGCAGCCCAAGAATGGCCTGCCAGAGACTATTAATTGGTGGGATGTTACCTGGGAATGCTGCGTTAGTTCTAGCCTTCTCTATCAGATCCAATTCCCCACTTTTCCTTAAAAAAGTAGATCAACATGGTTAGGTTTCATGCAAATCGTATCCGGACTTATACAACGAAGTGCGAGCAAGTAAGCTATTAGACTACGCGTTGGTTCGCCTGTGCTGCTTGTTTAACTTAAGAGAAACCTCCGGGTACTCGGCATTGATTATAATTAAGCTTCAGTTAACACAAAATTCAGCAATTCTTAGGCCACTTTTTATTAGTTTGCATACATTTAGATGGCCGCTACAGTTAGCAGAATTTATTTCTTAGCGAGGCTAAATTAAATTTAAACGTTTGTTGGTAAATACAATTTTCTACAGTCTTCTTTCCAAAAGCAAGAATTAATATAAACAAGGAAAAAATAAATAATCTTGTCGTATTTAACATATGATATGATTGTGGAGGATATGGAACCTGAACTTATCAATTTAGAAACGAAATAGCAGCAGTAAGTAAAGACATAATTTTTTGTCATGAGAAGTGATATTATATTTCTCTCTTCTGAAATAGTCTGCTAGCTACTTACTCATATTCCACTAAAGGTCGTCTTGGGCGAAACCTCATTTCTACTGAACAAATGCAACGGCCAACCAGCAAAGTGACCAGGACGGCTAATCCAGGGAATCGTATAAAACACCCAGTGGATTATCAGTCCTAGGCTAATATCCCAATTCTGTTATGCTAGAAAGTTAGTGAGAATTACCTCATATCTAAGTAGAGTCCAAAATCCTTAATCCATGAAATTGAAGCAGTGGAGGATGTGTTGAGAAGAAAGAAATACTCCTCCTTGTTGAAATAAATTACAGATGCTTGCACGAATTATTGCTCTTTTATTTGGAGTAGGTGAGATTAGTTCCCACTACTTCACACACGTAACAATATACTACTAATATTTACTACTTATCAATAACAGATTCTGAATCCAGAAATTGCTTTAAAACTGTTTTCTAGTTTTAGCGCTTTTAAATTTCCAAGAAAATGTGTAAACACTTTCAACACATTTTATTGGCACGCAAGAGTTATATTTCTGCAGTAACAAAACATTAACCACTTATTCGAATTAACTCCTCTTGTGTATTTTTAATATATGTTTCGAACGACCGTGATCACAATTACTACATTATTTCTACGGCATCAGGCCAAAATATGTACGCATTTATTGTTTCAAACTTCCGATAGATTATGATTTTAACATTCACTACATCTATTAAGAGTTCCTCTGTGGATGTATTCGCATATGTGCCTTCAAACCTCGAGATGTACTACTACTATATCCGCATTCCTCACATTTATTTGATTTGGCTGCTGAATGTCTTCGCACATGTAACTTCAAACTTCCGGATGTAGTACAACGGTAACCACAATCCCCACACTTATATGGTTTTTCGCCTGAATGTGCTCGCATATGTACTTTCAGATCTCCAGCTCTTGTAAAGGTGTAATAGCATTCATGACATATAAACGGCTTCTCGCCGGAATGTATTCTCATATGTGGTTTTAGTCTACCAAATTGTGTACAAGTATAATCGCATTCACTACATTTATATGGCTTCTCGCCTGAATGTGTTCGCATATGTACTCGTAGAGCATCAGCTCTTATAGAACTATAATCGCATTCGCTGCATTTATATGGTTTCTCTCCTGAGTGTATTCGCATATGTATGTTCAAATGCCCAGACTGTGTACAGGTGTAATCACACACACTACATTTATATGGCTTCTCGCCTGAATGTGTTCGCTTATGTACTTTCAGATTTGCAGGTCTTGTACAACTGTAACTGCATTCACTACATTTATATGGCTTCTGCTCTAAATGCGTTCCCATATGGGCTCTCAAGATCTCGAAAGTTGAATAATTACAGTTCCAATCATTAAAAATAAACTGTTTTTCGTCTCTATATGCCTCCTTATATTCTTCTAGCTCCTTCTCTTCATTAGTAGTGATAAAAATGTCTTCTGTCTGGTTCTTTGTAGCAATTATATCGTTATCATGTTCTGTATTTTGCAACATACATGTTTCCGAAAGGTTCTCTTCAGTAAACGTCCTAATATTATTTCTCCGATGCATCTTCTCTTAATGTTTTTATATTTCACTTATTTATTTATATTTAATTTATATTATTCTGTGCTTTTTGTTTTGCTGACAAATATGAGTACACTATACGAATATGAAACAATTTCTTTAACTTACAACAACAATTCTGTTAAATTGTGCCACGGCCATTATCTAGATTTTAATTTCCATATCTGAGGCTTTTTAGTTAATCTTTGTTTTATCTCTGTAATATTCATCATAATAAATGATATAAGATATGAAATTTCAATGTTGCGATTTCCAAAGGAAATGTCAAACCTGAAAAATGAAATAACAGAGTAATTAAATAATTTTATTTATATTTTAATTTCTCTTAGTCTGTAGGTACACATAAATGTTGCATTCGTTTTAGAATTTTGAAAATACATTTTTACCAGAAAGACATGATTTGAGGTTCCCTGACACCCGAAAAATTGTTTTTAGAAACTCAATCTCTCCCCCTCTTTGATTTATTTAAATATTTATTTCAAACATTTTTTCAGGAAAAATCAAGTCCTGTCAGTTTTCGTTTGAAAGTACTGTACTGCTCTCTCTCTCTCTCTCTTCACACCTCTTACTTGATGAGGAGAGAGGAGGGGTAGTGAGACAAATCAGGTGTAATTTGTTATTATTCAGGGAAAAAAAAAAGAATTTTCTATGCCCCAATTAAGCCATTAGTGAGACGTTGATGTGTTTTTTCACGAGCGCTCTCAGGTATCTTGGATCTCTTACTGGACATTGTGGTTTAAGGAGACATCTCTACATAATGGGGCTCATGCCGGATCCATTTTGTAGAGTTTGTGAGACAGAGGTGGAAACACCCATCCATCTTATGACTGATTGCTCGGGTTGTGAGGAAATTAGGTTCAGGATCTTTGGTCAGAATAGGATGTCTATGGAAGAGCTTAGGCTACTTCCGCTTAAGGTTATTGTCCGATTTATTCGGATTGCGATGAATCTTAGACTTTGCGAGTGTCTGGATTTTTGTTCTAGACCCGGTTTGTTGTTT